>CM044546.2:14471071-14916071 GCA_024416835.2 Perccottus glenii | reverse complement strand
TTGTGGCACACGACTTAACTATAGCTGGAAGAAATAGACAAATGTTTTGAAAAGACACATACAGGCAATTACCAAGGATTCATATACATAACAAATATTCTAATCATTAGGAAAGTCAGCTGTCAGCCATACAACCTAATTAGCTTTCAAAATCAACATGAAAAGTGGTGGAACCATTTGGTGCACATCAATTACTGACATTTATATTAGCATACTTCTATGTGTACATTTACCACAAATAGAGTTTAAAAGGACTCCCAGGTGCATGTCAGCAAGGCAAATTGTGCTCGAACAATAATATCGGTATAAGACAACTTATTGGAGAGTGATGTGTAAGAGAGCAGTCCTGAATTACTTCTTGTCATATGCTCATTTGCATCTGTCACACTCTTAGTTTACGGGCCCTGCGGTCATGTCATCGAGACAAGTGAAAATACTTGTTGAGAGAAAAGTGGCAACTGAAAAGGAGCCAACAGGGGCTGAGAGTGAGAAATCAAGCAATAATGGAATGAAAGGAAGTGGGATAAACAAGATGGAGAAAGGAAGAAAAGTGAATGCAGGAGATGTGAGAGGCACCGAATCAACTTGACAAGAAGCACTGATAACAGCTCTTGACAGCCTCCATCTGAAGCATGTAGACTTGCCTTCTAAAATGTAACAAGAAAACCTATTTTTGTCCTTAAAAGTGTATATATGATATCTTGAATGCTTACACTCACCGGGCTCAAACATTAAAAAATGCAGTAACTGATTCATCAATTACAATTTTGAATTTTCATTCACTAAAGCTCCTAACGCAGAATGCAAAACCCATGATGTCATATTGACACACCAATTAGAAAAGTCGTCTAACACTCCTGGTAACATCATCAGACATAATTGCAGGGCTAAAATAGAATGATGGCTGGATCAATACAGAAAAACCTTGGAGGGATAGTGTGTGTATATCCGAGAGAGAAAGCGAGGCCTTGTTTCATTGTGTAGAAGTCGATTCATGGAAATAAAAAAAAAAGTGGGACAGCATTGTGGGAGGAGAGTTCCCAAAGGATAGCACCATTTCATAGCACAGTGCCCGGTGGTACCTCCTGGGCTGGAACTAATTGGTGCAAGATTAACTTTCCAGTGGGATATAATGACCCCGAGCGCTCCCACACATCTTTGGATCAGTGACACTGGAAAGGGGCCGGTTTCCGAGTCGCACACTGGAAGTGATTATTTGGTCTTGGACTGTCTGGCTAACACTTTAGCCCGATGGGACAAAAATAGCATGCTTCAGAAAACGCTGTGGGGTAGTGAGACACATATTATGAGAATGTGGACGTGTACTATGATACACCTGGATCTGTAGCTGGTTGAAGTGATATGAAACAGAAGCAGAAGATAGCCGAAAGTTTCTAGTAAATGTGTAATGAGAGCCATGCATTTTATTTTTTATGACATATAGAAGTGTATTGGATGGTCAAAATAAATGCTTATGGTCTCTTGTTTGTGGAAAGTAGGCAAATGGCACCTCCCCATAGAGTTAAAGTAAAGACAAATAGGTATTTCTCATAGCTGCGTACACACTTTGTGATTGTGCTTACACTGCATTGTTTCAGACTACATACCTCAAACAACAGTTTTTTTGTGTGTGCGTGCATCCTTTGTGTGCCCTAATCTTGACAGTAGAAGGCGGCATGGGTCAATTGAAATGTTGAACTAGTGGCTGGTATCAAACAGGCTTGTTTGTTGACATGTTGAACTCTGCTTCCATTGATCGGCCCACTGTTTGATTATTGGATGATGGCTTGTTTCGGCAGGATTAGGAGTTTGCCCAACAATTGCACATGATTACACAGCTGGCTGTGCATGGCTGAGCTTTGCAAGGCTGTTGAAAGCATCACTGCTTTAAATTTTATGTGTTAATAAAGTTGCACTCATATATTTTTACGGTAAATTTAAAAATCCCAAATGTGAAAAACAACTTTACTTTCCTTTTTTTTTATTTTGTACTTTAACACTCACATTAATATAAGACTAGCAATAACACATACATGCTTAATTTACATTTATTTACATTTACATTTATTCATTTTAGCAGACGCTTTTATCCAAAGCGACTTACATTACATCACCAGTGTTACAGTCACTGGAGGCAAGGTGGGTTAAGTGTCTTGCCCAAGGACACAACGACAGTATGAACTGTGGGGAGAGTGGGAATCGAACCGCCTACCTTCCGGTTGAAAGACGACCGCTCTACCCACTGAGCTAACTGCCATGTTTTTCCCACTATCACAGTTCTTTACCCAAGATGTTTCAGCAGATATTAGGCCCTTTGACGGATGCATAGTGGCTGTAAGAAATCATTCATCTGGGGAAAGAGCAACCCCTTTCTGCTAACAGTCACATGTCCCAGTTATTACAGCTAGCTTGACAAGGTGCAGCCTATACAACTCATTTCACCTGTCAACAGCGGCTGTATTGACACATGGAGTAGAGACAACGTTTTCACGGGTGAATGGTGCGCAGTTGTGGAAACCATTTTGCAAGGTAACTAGACCATTTGAGGGTCATATCCTCTTTCAGGATATGCAGCATTTCATCACGCTTTAGTGCCTCAGTAGTATCAGTGAAATTGTTGTGTTCCCTTTTCAGTAGAACTACTATGATGAGGCCAAGTAGAAAACACAACAAGCAAGCAATGAAAGACGGACAAAAGCAGGACTGTAAAGACAATCTTTCTGACAAACACCTAAATAGGGAACTGGATATTGGTTCTACATTTATTCAGTCAACTTTGTAATTTGTCACCTTATCCATTTGTCATCTTGGCTGCATGTTCCAAGTATGAGGCTGCAAATGCAATACAATGAAACTGTGTTATTTCACACAGGACTCAACCTGTAATGGGCCTCTGTGGGCTGAGCATACATAATTCATGAGTGTAAGACACAAGGGAATATAGGCATTCTGTCTGCTTCACAACTGACCAGAAGGAAGGAAGTGCACTATACCCATTTTTAACAGAGAGTGAAAAGGATCTCCATACACCCACACAAAATCACTGCTCCACTTTAACAACCTGGTGGCTCAATTGTCATTAAAAATGATCTACGAGTGTTTTAGGACATATATAATTACTCGGATGTCACTTCTCTCAACCCCTCAAACAACACCTTGTTAACTTGAACTCCTGGGAAAGAGTGCATCATTTTGGGCTCGTATATTCTCACCTGATTTAACAGAGCTGCAGACGGGCCAGTAGAGACGCACAGATAAATGTTTAAAATAGCTATTCTGACTCAGTGTTAAATTTAATTATATAACCAGCGTGCATTTAGGACAAGGCTGCATGACGTCAATGCAACAACGAGACAAATTTTCACATCACTCAAATGTGATATAATTAACTCTTAACTTAAAAACTGAAAATGAGATAAAAGTGGGAATGCAGACAAAATAAATACTTTTACTTAATTTTTTTACTTGTAATTGAGGTTGGGTTTTGATATGAACATATTATGTAATAAAGTAAGCAAACATTTGGAAATAATTCACAGGCAAAAGTCTGGTGTTAATAATGTTCTACAAAGCATGGAGAAATGCCAGAAGAGAAATCAGAAAAAACATCGATACATAATCTCTAATCATCATCATCTAATGCATTATAATTGCATTATATACTTGTCTGTGAAGGTTCTCAGTCATCCAGGACATCTTGTAAAAAAAAGCCAACGACCATGAGACCAGAACAGTTTGGTCCATCAGGTTACTCTCTTACCAGTTGATCTCAGAATTGATAAAGTCTCTTGGAATTAGAGACGAAACGTCTTCACCTTGAAAACTGAGTCCATCTGCTTTTACTTCAACCTTTTTTGCATTATATACTGTATAACAAAGACATTATTATGATGTTGTCTAGTACACCGATAAGCTGTAAACATAAGGTTAAGGTTAGCAGAGCATGTAAAGATATCACATTGCAACAATAAATCGTTATCCGATTTCTAAAACAGGCAGCTGGACAGTTTGTTGACCCACTGATGATGACGAAAGCCACACAACTGAGGATTTGATCACATCAAATAATGGTACATCACAATATGTAACATTATCACACAAGTATGAGCTCTTTTAAACTTACAAAAGAAAAATCTCCAAAGGCCTTGCATGAGGATATGAATATAATAACAGAGCTAGGAATCAAATTATTATTGTGATATATTAACACATTACCTCAGAATCAGAGGCATGCACATACTGTTTGTGTGAGCTAGTTCCCAACAGCAGAACAGATACATAAATTGCTTAAATCTTTACAAAAAACATTTATATTGGCAGTGTCCAGTGTCCACCCTGTGTGTGTGTTATGGTGGGTAGGAGCCAACATCAAGGTAGATTACAAATAGGCTGGGGGTACTCATACTGGAGCAGAGTCCGGGGGGTCTTTTCTATCTCTCTAGGAGGAGAGCTTTGAAACCAGTAATGTAATAGATGTCTGAGCAACTAATAACTAAAAAAAAATAGCTTTATGTATAGGCAAGTGGAGAATGATAGCATGTCCGCCATCTTTTTTTACTGTAAACTTTTTTTGTAAACGCTTCTAACATGACACGACTTGGATTGTGTAGGAATCGCTTTTGTCTCCTTTTTAGCAGTATAGTTTATGAAATGAATATAAACCGCACCCTACTATTGTATTGAAAAGTTTGGCCTTAAATGATGTTTTTCACCTTTTATCAATTATTTGTGAGCATTAGTTTATTTGGCAGAATCAAAGCAGAATGTTAAATGTATTTTTTATAGGATATAGAGCACATGTCAAACAGTTTGTATTTATCTGTTTGTACATTGTATCACTGTATTTATAACTTGTTTTGAATTTACTATTTTCTGCCTAGGAGGAGATAGAAAGAGATTATTAGTCACTTTAACTAAAGGAGATCATTTTTCGATCGATATAGAGTAAGTTGTTTTAACACAACATTTTCAAGGAGAGCTTCTACCTCAAGTGGAGGAGTTCAAGTATCTTGAGTGAGGGAAGGAAGGAGTGTGGGGTTGACAGGCGGAAGCTTCGGGGAAGCTTCTGCAGTGATGCGGTCGATGTACCAGGCTGTCGTGGTGAAGAAGGAGCTGAGCTCCAAGGCGAAGCTCTCAATTTACCAGTCGATCTACACCCTACTCTCACCTATGGCCATGAGCTTTGGGTCATGACTGAAAGAACAAGATTCCGGATACAGGCGGCCAAAAAAAGCTTTCTCTGCAGGGTGGCCGGGCCCCTTAGAGATAGGGTGAGGAGCTTGGTCACCTTAGAGTAGAGCCGCTGCTTCTCAACATTGAGAGGAGCCAGCTGAGGTGGCTCGGGCATCTGTTTCAGATGCCTACTGGACTGGGAAGATTTAGGACATGCTGGAGGGACAATGTCTCTCGGCTGGCCTGGGAACGCCTCAGTATCCCCCCGGAAGAGCTGGAGGAAGTGCCTGGGCAGGGGGAAGTCTGGGCATCTCTGCTTAGACTGCTGCCCCCTATCTTTTAAATTAACTGTAATTTGTTCATGTTGTATTCCATATGTTCCCCTAAACAGCAACATCTGAGTATAGAAAAAACAACTATTGATCCATCTAACATCAGTTTGCTCCTAAAAATAATAATAAAGCTGAACACGTGTTTGTGTTCAACATGACTATTTTCATCAAACTAAAACCACATCAAAGTTTACAACACAAAATAAAATACACAGTCTGTGTGCAGACAAATATATTATTGCTCTGTTTGTCTTTGTGGGGCTCTGCACCTGCTATGTCTGGCTCTATTTTGAGGTTACTGCAGCCAAGTATGACATAGGCTTCAGACAAAATTAATTTGCAAAGAGAGGAGAGTATACATGTCTATCCTCAGGCTATAAGGTAAGTCAGACTACACAGTAGTTATTAAATAGCCAGGTCTTTCTACTCACTTTGATTCCTTAATGCTTTAAACAGACTCAGAAAGTCAGTAAACAGCTCTGACAACTCTGACAACAAAAGAATGATGTCATTTCATGATGAGAAGGCAACTTCTGCACAAAGGAAAGAAAGGATGATATAAGAGGTCTAAGATAAGACAAAGAAGGAAGAGCAATTTAAGTTGCCAATCTGCCAAGAACAGCATCAGAAATCCCTATTATGCTGGAAGTTTGAGTCAAATTAGCCTGACAATGTCTGCTGGATTCTTACATGCCTAGTTTCTGTCTATTTATAACGACACCCATTTTTTGTGCTTCTTGCTTAACTTCCAGCATTCATTCTGATGAAATCTTACTGTTTTGGTTTAGCAATCAACTTTTCATTGGTAATAGTTATACCATGGTTTGGTACTATTTTTAGAGTATATTATATATATATATATATATATCATAGATAGTATAATTATGGATGATATCCGCCCATTGGTCCCCTATTCACCAATATTGCATTACGAATGGGCAATAAAATGGCCGTTACATCCGGGATTTTCGGGTTTTACTCCATAGTAAAACAATAGTTTTTAGATAGCATAAACCAACGTAATTTTCAAAAATTCACGCCCCCCAGAGTTGTCACGTAGTAAAAACTTAGCTCTAGAGACCGGAGCCATCTTTTGTACCAGGCTGTAAACATGAGTTTTACTCTTGTAAAGTCGCCATTGGGTTTCTCCTTATATTTCCGCTTTTGGAGCCTG
The DNA here is from genome assembly GCA_024416835.2 of Perccottus glenii. Classification (NCBI taxonomy): domain Eukaryota; kingdom Metazoa; phylum Chordata; class Actinopteri; order Gobiiformes; family Odontobutidae; genus Perccottus; species Perccottus glenii. The sequence goes on along the minus strand of CM044546.2, from coordinate 14,909,393 downwards.
CCCTCTGGTGGACGGATGTATATCGCTGTATTTTGCTGTAAAATCACCGTATGGCGGCGCCCTTACACGACGACCATTTAAGAGGTACCATGGGAGAGGCTTGATATATATATATAATATACTCTAAAAATAGGGCTGTAGCTATTGAATATTTTAGTAATCGAGTATTCTACCGAAAATTTAATCCGAGTAATCGGTAAGTAATTTTACTTAATTAATGTGCAATATTAAATATGCAAGAGAAAATAAGACTCTTAGGTCTCTTAAAAAGAAGAACTAAGTTTCCCTTTTTTTTTAGAAAAATTTAATTTTTATTTTTTAAATGCATAGAATGCTATGCAAACAACAAAAATAAACATTTAGTTATTACTTATTGTTTCTCTGTCTGTACTTGTACTGTGAACAATAAAAATAAAGTTCATTTAAGTGCCATTCATTTCAGATTTTAAATAAAGCATTTTCTGTGATGCAAAAACAAATAAAATTAATTACTTTTTAAAGTATCAAAACTAAGGCATACATTAAATTAATAATAATAATACAAAAACACTGCCTTTAAGTCATGGAACTTAACTTTCAGAACTAAAAGTTAACTAAAAGTTCTGAACATAAGTCTTCTTCTTGGAATGCTCTCTGAAAACTCAGCTGCTTGCTCAGTAAAACATGAAGTAGCTGTCCACACATATCTGTTCATACGAAGCTGTGATGATTTACTGAAAAAGAGGTGAAAAAATAATTATTGATATTTATTACTAAGTAAGCTATAATATCATTATTATACAGCAAGTTCATGGCTGTGCATTTATAAATCCTATTCATGGCAATCAAACTAAATACTTGTGAATACTAGAATAATTTGTATTATGGCTGCTCGATATTGAAGAAAAATGTGAAATGCAAGATGCAATGTTCGATATACAATCATGGGATAATGCTTTGAGTGTGTAAAATAAATTTAAATGTATATTTAAAAACTGTAAATGATATAACCAACATGCATGTTATACATTATAAATAATCTAGTATATTTCATTGTAAAAGCCAATCACAACTTTTTTTTGGCAGTAAATTAAGTCCTTTGGTGGCCGTGGTATCAACTGCTGTTAAATAATCTGATGGCGTAACGGCCCCTCCGCATCCACGTGCGGTATATTTTCACATAATTGTACTGCCCGTCGTGGGTTGTCCATTACATAGTTAACATACTTGATACTTTTTATATATATATATTAGGGCTGGGCAACGATTAAAATGTTTAATCGCGATTAATCGCACAATGTTCTGTGATTAATCGCGATTAATCGCATTATACACAAAATTTAATAATGAATTCAAAATTAGTGTACTGCATACATTTTAAAAGAACTGCAGTCATTCGTCTTTCACTATACTAATTGGCCGACGTTAACGCGCGATAAAATAATTGTCGGCGTTAATTCATTAATGCGTTAACGCGATAAAAAACGTTAACTTGCCCAATATCCTAATATATATATATATATATATATATATATATATATATATATATATATATATATATATATACATATATATGTGATATGTGATATGCAAATTCCTTGTTGCATAGCTTGCAGACAACCATGCTCTTGTCGACGCTTCCATCCTTTCGTTTTTTAAAACAAAATTTCCCATCCACGGGGCCAGGCAAAGCGGTCTCGTCTTCATGTTGACTGTGGTTTGTTGTTGTCGGAAGTCAAGAACGCTAGTTGGTGCTCCAGTATAATCGGCCCGTTGAAACTCATTCATTGAAAAACGTTCCGCGGTGCAAAAATAAGTGTGGTTAAAATTATGTTATTTATTTTTTGCGTAATTAATTAACGCGTTAAAGTACCGTAATTATATAATCTTAATTAACGCGTTAAAGTCCCGGCCTTATATATATATATATATATACATACACATATATACTCAGATCATGGCAGCCATGTTAAAAGTCAGTGGCCATCATTTGATTTGAGTTGAGAAACAGCAGGTAGGCTTTCCTCACCATTTTCTCCTGATTGCATCAAGTACAGAGTGGGCAGGTGGCCAAGCTGCCAGGAATATGGATAATACTTTTAGACATAGGGTTTTCTTTTTAGTGTACTCGAAGGGTAGAGCTTTATATTGTTATTAGAGTTATTAACGGGCAACTGTGCAACATACCTAACATTTCTGCATTTATTTACCTACTTGACTGTTGGTTTGTGGTGGATGTAAAAAATTAAAGTTTTTAAAATGTAGTTTATTATTTTAAATGCCACACATAATTTCACATGCATCACCAATCTGAATGGTGAGAGTAGATGGGCAATAGGCAGCAGATGAAACAGGGATTCAGAAGCAAAAAAGGTTATAGTACATATGAGTACTTGACCATAATGGCAGTCAGATTCAAACAGCTTTACAGTAAGTATTATTAAGGCCAGTCTTCACACTGTTGTAATATGTTCCATCCGTTACTGTACTAACTACGGTCTGCATACTTGTGTCTCCATAGAGACGACAGAGGCACTGGGCTCTAGTGATTAATCAGACCCTGTCTAGTACATGGTGTGATAGGGTGGATAAAGTACTTGCAGTTAAGTGTGAAATAAGAGAGACAGAGAGTGATAGCTGAGAAGATACTTCCATGTTTTATTACTGGTTCTTTTTGGCACTCTTTCTGAGTCCAGCTCCCTTCCCGTCTTTCTCCTCCCCCTTCTTCCCCGCTAGTACACACACATCATATATCAAACCGCACATTTATGCCAAGCAATTGAATTCTTATTGGATATAAATCTGAGCTGTGACAAATGAGGCTGCAGTGTGCGTCTTTTCCTTATAAACTGGCGTGCATCTCTTATGACTGATACCTTTAGTTAGCAAAACTTACAGAGAGATCCACGGTTCCTCGTCTCTCACCGTCAAATCTGAACAGAGTTACAAATACAGTTACTAGTGGTATGTAGGAGGTAGCTTGTTGCTAACTTTAGGGACAATGTCATATTCATTTCCAGTGGTGGGGGAATTACTCAATTGCTCTACTTAAGTAAAAGTACAGATAAAGAGGTAGAAATATACTCAAGTAAAAGTATTACATTACAATTCTTACTTAAGTGAAAGTATTAAATTACTTGCTATTACTTGCTATGTACCATAAAGTATAACAGTAAAATCTGTCTGATCCATGTCTTTTACCGCCTACCTCTGTTTGTAATCTTTTATTTGTCAGAGACACATACTGTAACTGTATGTTAATAATAAAAATAAACTGATGGTGGATGATTAGAAACTATCAACGGATTAAGATCTATTTTTGCATGGTGGGAAGGCAAGGATCTGTGCACGTTCTCCACATTGCTCCACACAGGGAGGTGCAAACCGGGCTCTGGCCTGTTCAGTTTAGGTGCAGTGGTTGTGTTAGCGCGGTTGTCCTATAACCGGAAGGTTGGCGGTTCAATTCCTAATCATTACTACTGTGAACTGGGTGTTGGGTAAGACACTTCACCCAAAGTGTGACTGTGGAGTCAATTAACAATGGCCTGTGAACGCTTTGAGTCCCTTGGGGGAAAAGTGTGATTTAAATCTAATTCATTATTATTATCCTTTCTGACTAGGAGGCTGAAGATCTTATTAAATCATTATACTATAACAATCTATACTTATAATCTACTGATACTATTATAATCATTATACCTTACTAATTAAGGTTAAGTTCCCTTGTATGTGTCTGTTTAATAGTTGGACAGATTAAAGAGAGAGGAAAAGCTACTTGTATGATGCCGTTGTGTGCTTTGTAAAACTCAGCGCTATAGGTTTATTATTTGTTACTTAAACATTTAATTTTAAGGTGTTGCACATTTACAACAATTTACAAATTCAAATTTACTTTTACTTGTGAAGCCAATGTAAAATGCAGTGGAGTAGAAAGTACAAATATTTGCTCTCACATGTAGGAGAGTAAAAGTCAAAGTACCTTTTTTTAAATCTACTTAAGTAAAATACAGGTACTTGAAAATTGGACTTAAGTACAGTACCAGAGTATTACATTCCACAACTGTTCATTACTGTTCATTACAACAGATCCATGGTCTGGCGAGGCAAAACGATGGTTTGCTGTCTTCTATTGGATTCTGAAGGCAAATCACGAGCGTGAGTCAAAAGCCAGGATCTTTGGGTGAAAAGGTTCAGGTGTCTTTGGATCACAGAGGATCATGACTATGGCTCTCAGTTAAAGGGGCACCACCTTCACTAATGTGGGCCTGTAGTGAGAAAGAGACAGCTGAGCTTTGATTTAAGAGTCTCACTTCCTTCATCTTTGGTTAAAGACTTTGAGCAGTGACCTCTTAGATTCCAATGATGGATACAGAAAGCTAAATTAGGGCTTTACAGTTAGAAAAACAATTTCACCTGACACATGGTTTAATGTGCTGGAATGGCCGATTTGTAGGGAACACATCAATATACGCCTGGCAAAACATTGTAGGCAACAAGGCTATAGAGATAGTTACCTAGACACAAATGAGATTATTTTGAGTGGGGCTTTTATGGACAATGAAAAACTGATTTTGCTAAATTATCTGCCAATGCCAGGGAAAATGTAAGCAAAAACTTCCTGAACTATTTATCTAAAGAAGCACTAATGTTTCTTTCTTTGGTATTGTTAAAAGCTGATGATTAAAGTGGGACAGTAGGTATGTTGGGGCAGTGTGGTGGTCAGTTGAAATGGCAAAGCAGTTGTGTCCGATCACAGCTTTTTCAGTTATGGTTCATCTCCGATTTGTTCAAATCTACAATCTTCTTTTCTGACTTGGTCTCACTTTGTCACCCAAATAATCCTCTCTCTTCCTTCCTGTCGACCATGTCTTTCCACCTCCCACTTTCTGCAACACACAGAGATAAACCCAGGAACCAGCGGCCTTCTCATTTATGCAGACCTTCACAAGGCCAATCGCACGCTGACATTTTGTCTCACAGTTCAGTGCATACTACTCCCAAAGGGATCTATTAAGTTAGGGTACTCAGTGAGCCAGGGAAACGGAAAGCCATGCTTCAGAGTGGATTAGTTAATCAATAATATGGGGAAGCATTAAAATAGATGCATTCATACGTTGATGTAGACCAGGGGTGGGAGCTGTCTAGCGTTGCTTGTTCCCAGTGGTATTGATCATGGCAAATAGTGGGCGGACACTTTTTCAGGGGAAAAGAGTGAGCTTTTGGTATTTCTGTGGGCAGCTCTAAAACAAGCACATCCAGAAATAAATTGCTGCATTGTTCTAGAAATATGTTACAGTTACCGGTATTCTTTTTTTAAAATTATCTTTAGTTATTACTGTCTAACTCTGCAACCTTTAAAGACAAAATTAACCTGGATTTTATTTTTTTAATCTTTATGCAAATTATACCTTTTATAAAGAGAAAAAGAGGAACTAAGCTCATTATCAAGCAACTTTACTGCATTACTGCACGAGTGAACTACTTTTACCTTGGCTAACATCAAACTGAACCTATTTTGCTCGGCTCATCAGAGTGCACGATAATCCAGTCCATAAAAGCCCCCAGGAGAAGGATAACAGCAGCTCATTTGGGACTTAGAAGCAAAGCTACAGATGAGGAAATATTGTGTAACCCAAGAAAGTAACAACAATAATCTCAGACCAGGAGCAGTTTACTTTATGCAATTAAATTTTATTGCCCTGCAGTCAAAAGGCCAGCAAACCAGGAGTAAAAAGCAGTAAAATTTAGTCCAATCCATTTGTAAGTAACATTTAGGAAGCTGTGCTCTGCAGATGTAAAGACAAAGGATGTTGGAACCAAAGCTAAAAGACACATTTTATTTCAACTTAAATAAATATTTAAGGCTACGCTGCCTGTCAATATGAATGAATGTTTTTGTTTGACTTAAAGCTTTATTACAAATCAAGTGCACCCAGTTATATTACTCAACAGGTCATTGGTTTTGCTTTGTTTCCTCACCTCTTCCTTTCACTTATGCCTGTTTGTCAGTTCTGCCAGGCAACATTTTTCCCTCTTTTTACAATGTTTACTGTCTTTGTCCTTCCATCTCTTCCTAAAGCCCCTTGGAATCATCATTATGCACACTCAACCATATCATCTACAAATATTAGTATGCTAATGCCTGTTTTGCTATGCTGCTCTAATTAACGCTGGTGCTGTGACATCGGCTGGCTAACAAGGCGCAGTGTTTTCAGCAGGAAAAGAAATGAGTAAAACCATCTAAACATTGGCGCTCAGAGAGAAGGCACTCCAATCATTTCCCCACAGATTGGCAGCCAGAGTAAAACAAAGAGTGTCCTGATTGGCTGCCACTGAACAGCCTTAAGCCGTACTCCCTATGGTAAATCAGGTAAGTTAATTAGTCATGCAGCCACAAATCCCTGGCCACACTGGTATCTAGTTGGACAGAAAATGTAGCGGTATTCTGCTTTGTAATGCTATGACTGAAAGCCTGTGGGAACACTTCTGAACTACGACCTGATGTTTGTACATTATAACCAAGTGTGCCAGCCTCCTGCTTGTATTATTTTTGGCCTGAACCCAAAGGAAATGACTGAAAACTTTGTTACTGTCAAAATTCCCTTCATTTATCCTCCCAGAAAGTATGGCTTTCCATTGGGCCCTTAGGCTATTGTATTTTTATTTACTTTTTCATTTGTGATAAAATATCCATGCTATTCACCAAAGGCCGAGTGGCCTCAAGTTTAGATGAAATTAGAAATCTATAATTCAGTTCACACTTTAGGAAGTGTGCCCAACAGAGTAAATGTTTGGCGAGACACACACAGGGAGAGAAGAACTTAGGAAAGGAAAAGGCAAAAAAGAGACTTAAATTCCTACGTAAAGCCCGCACAGCTAAACACAACCGTATATATAATGAACCAAACATGCATAATACTTTTTTTTCCATTATGACATCCATTGAAAATCACTGCGCAGCAACATCACACACAAAGATTTCTAACACCAACAGTTTGACAAGTCATGGAGCCTACAAAAGAGTTCAGTGCTTGATCTTCTGACATGATATCTGACATATTTCTCTGATATAATTGCTTATAGGAGGAAGCTGTAAAACCCCCCACATATTTTTCCTCAAGCCTCTGCCAGTTGATATAGTCACTTCAAAGATCTAACTTAGTGGGATGTTATTGAATTTTTGACGGGGGTGGAGGGCGGACGGCAGAAGATATTGCTCAAGAGTTTTTCGCCCAACGCTCAGACCAATATCATCAGATATTAAACATGGGCAGATATCTGCTTCCTTTGAAGAGAGCGAGAGAAAGATTGAACCAAGGCAGGAAAACACAAGATCTATTACCTGGGATGATACATTAAAACGAAAGGAGTGAGGCATTTTATACAAATTGTCAGAATAGCTTTATTTCATAAATCAGTGAATATTTGAAGACATGACAAGAGCTGCATTTCATGAGAGATGTTTTATTTTATTTTTTTTTACAAATGCCCAAATGTTTTGAATATGACACTCAATGCAAGTAACTTCCCTCCACAATTGATTTGCTTTTGAGGCTTTGAGAAGCATTTACCAGAGCAGCAATTGTGCCTGCTGCTGTTCTGTCTTTTGAACTGAGAGCCACAAATGTTCACCAACTTTTGTAAAACTCTTTTTTCATGGCCGTGATCCACAATACCATATTTAATTCTTGAACAAGGTTAGCCATCAGTTCATTACATCACTTCTGCAGCTGATGCTACAGTTTGATGCGAAACCACATTGGGAATATCAGAGTAATAACCTTAATTGTTATATCCGTCATGTATAATTTCAGACACTGCTGGTTATTGTGACAGGGAACAAGACAGGATCTTTTTCACTGTCTTCTTGTCATATGTGAGACGGATGGATTTTTAGCTCCTGTCATGCTCTGATTTGAGACAAAGCAGAGGGATGTGCCGAGTGCGCAGCAAAGTCTTATATCAGTGAGGAAATTCATCCAAGTCTGTCAGCGTGAGGTGTGTGGAAAATAATGCTCTGTTTACACTTATGAGCACACAGTCCACATCTAGACGCACCATAAAAATAAAAACTGTTAAATTGTATGGAGGTCAAAAGGATCCATAACAATTACAGAAAAAGTCTTTATGTTCTCCGCACACTGAATCAGTGAATGACCTTTTGGGCGACAAGGACAAAACGTAATCAGATGTGTTATCATGAAATGCCTAATATTTTTGTTAATTTAATCTATTAACCCCTTGGACCAGACCACAAGCCAATTGTGAACGGCTTATGAGAGGTTTTGTAAACAGCTTGTCCTTGGTGACGTGCAGTTTTTGCAGTCAAACAATCATTTTCAAGCCATGGTGAAACACAAAAAAGGTATTTTTAGAAGTAATCCACTGACATTGGTGTTTGTCTTTGGGCTAACAACAATTGACCATACTTTTCTCTATAGAATAGATATCAAATAGGTGTTCTCCACATCAAACACTGCGACTATTGTGACCAACATTTATCCAATTCAAGGACACTACTCTAAATTTGAGAGATTTTCCTGGAAACTATCTTATATTTCAAACAACTCCTAAATTATTCAGCCTTAAAACTGTGCATTTTTATTGATATACAGATTCATTTGTGGATTATGTTTCAATGTCTTTCTTTTTGAATTGATCGACCCTTTCAAAAAGGAACAATCAGCAAAATATACAAGTGTTTCACAGAATTTGATAATACTCCTATCAACACATTGCCAGGAAAAGCAGTGCATTAGGGATAAACTATATACAGTGCTCTTTTAGAAATTTATTACACCGCCACACTGACAAAACTACTAAAATGAGAGTAATTTTACCCTGCTGTCACCAAGTAAAATGAGGATGGAAGTCGAATGTGGAGCTTTAGTGAGGCTTGTGGGCCATCTGCTCGTGCCACACCTGAGATTTGCAAGTGACAGGTCATTAATAAGAGACCTTCTAGCTGTGGTGGTCTGCCCCGGTGGCATATGTCACTCTGATGACCTCCGTTAATCTGGCATTTCTATTCAGCTTGGTGCAAAGTGGTTCACCTATAAAGAAACTGCCTATCCTGTTTGAATATTGTTGTAGGATTTAGTGGCATCTTGTGGTTTAAACGACAATAACAATTTCACAAAAGACTCAAGTGGTTTTGCCAGCGGCTGTTTCTGAGACATTTTAATACAAAGTAGAGAATGTGAGAAGAGAAACAAGTGCAAAAGGCAACAATAGAAACAGTATATAATGATGGAAACAGAACTTTTTTCAGGTGTCCAAACAGCCACATTTGATGAGAGGAAAGTTTCCAAGGGCCGTCTTTACAAGTACAGGTTTTATTTGGATTTGAACAGGTTTAAGTGTAACTGTTTGTAAAAAGTTGCTGCTGTTTGGGCCATAATCAAAACATTTTATCAAAGAAGCTGATGGCCACATAAAATTTCATCTTGAACATGAACAGCCCAGACTTTGGTCATATCTGTTCCAAATCCTCTACTTTTAATATTTCAGACTATACTTCTAATTTAATGTGTACATATTTTCCAAAGATTATGTACATTGTAGAATTTGAGTGAAATTAGCTTGCACTGAGCTAACTCTAAACTAAAGGACTTAATTCTATCATCAGCTAGCATGTTCAGCCAAAGCTTTGCACCAGATCTCAGTTTTTTCACCAGATGAATCAATGCAACTTGGCAATAGTGTCGCCCATCTGTCTAGTAGAAACGTCAGTGTTCAGATCGAGACTGTGGCTATACTCAGAAACTCTCTCACAGGATCAACTGGAGGAGGTCCATCGACTTGCACAAGAACCTTGGACTGGGGTGTGAAACTGATTCCTTTAAAAAGATCCCAAGGCAGTTCAGCACTCCAGCTGGATTTCAATTAGAAATGTGAAACATGTAAAAGTTTAAACAAATATCTTCAGTAATGTAAAACTAAAAACTGAGCTTATTTTATAGAACCCAAGATATATGGGTTGCTGTAGCACTGTGAGCCAGTGCTGCAATAACCCTTTTTAATTGCTTCCTTGACTTGTCTATGGGTTTATAAACCGGCCCTGGTTCTCCTCGCCTGCTCTCAAAGCCCACTGAAGCAGCATTATTCAAAAAGTTAGTAGAAAGTATAGGTAAGATACAAGATTATTGTTTTTGTGTTTACCAAATAACATAATATAACCAACTCATAGAGAAGGGGAAAAGTCCTCCTTAAATCTCAATCCTTGAAATTGAATACAACATGTGATGCTAAAATTTGTTCATACAGATTGGAACTGAAGAAGCATTACAAAAGAATTGGTGGAAAAAGTCCCAAGGGTAAATCTACCATTGACCAAATCCTGAGCTATTGAACACTAGATATTTCAATAGCTCTAAGACAGCCCAGTGTTCAGTACCTTACTCAAATAATGTCCCCAGTCTATTGGGGTTATGCGACTCATTTTATAGCTAAGGGGAGTTTTGTTTTATATTCCTATAAAATAAAATAAACAATTACCACATTGTTATTGCGATGCACTTAAGAAATTCTATCCAATAAGTAAAGACCACTAAATACTCTTATACCCACGAGAAGCCTATATAAGTAAGATTAATCTAAGCAGATAATGTGTGAATAATGATGTGGCAGTCATGCACAGTCTTAAGCGAGGCAAGCACATGTCAAATAGGCTGCCTATGGAGTGACGGAGCTGTGCAATTACACACTACGCTCATGAAAGAAGTCTTCATTTACACAGCCGTTAAGAACCCCTATTAGACAAACAATAGATCAATATTCTACAGTGTTATATTTGCTCTTGTGTAATAGGGTGAATATATTAGAGCTGAGTCAAGAAATAATATATTCAAGTAAAGTGTAGTAAAGGGAATACGCTATCTGCTGTTAAATAGTTAAATCATGGTGGATTGAGATCTAATGGAAGCATTATGTGAGTAATTTGTGGTGAGTGCCAATACCTAGAACACACGTTGTACCGGATCAGTATCTCACACTGATCGAACAAACTTGGAGCACTGCATGCCAAAAACAAACATGGCCACTATTGACCCTGCAAAGCTAGTTCTTTGTGCAAGTCCACACTGCTACGTCTTTAAAATCCTGTCGAGTGAATCCATAATGCCAATTGAGCGATAGTAGTAGGTCTGGGTGAAATTATTTGGAAGTGCACTAAAACATCTGGTGCAGCTAAGTAAATTAGAATGAAGTCTGCTGTGTCTAATGCACGTTCTTGTGATGAAACAGGTATTATTTTGCAGCAGGTGGACTCATTTTGTTACACTAGGACATCATGTCATTACTGGCTGCCCTTGGCTTCTTTTAAATACAAAATCAGTTGTCGGTATTCTGTTAGATGTTGCATGAGAGGCTGCTGCATTTCTAACAAAGCCCCCTGATCAGTGATTATTTAAATGCTCTCATGTGAATATGAATTTACTTTAAACCACTCTAACCATTTTAACACGATATCCAAATTGTTATACTTTAATATAATTTTTGTTTTCTATAAGCAGGTGAGCAGCATGATAGTACAAGTATCTGAGGTTAAAATTGCTGTAAAAAGATTTTGTATACAGATATCCTTATCTCAGCCTAACACTTTAACGCTGAGTGGAAGAAGACAAAATTGTGTCCTCCATCCTTTCCTCCAAAGTGGCATGAAAAGAGAAAAGTGGCTTTCCAAAAAACTACTGCACACTCTGATACTGCCACGTCTGACATCATTTGCATATGCGCAGATAACTGGCACGTCCGATAATTATGCTTCGGTGGGTACACCAGGATTCCTAATGCAGCTTAAGCTTCGCAGGTGCTCATTTCGCATTCACAGGACACCCAGAGCGGCAGGGATTTTGACGTCTAAGCAGTTATTGTCAGTCATTAGGTATTTTTAGATTTGGTGATGGATGCGAAATGATCTCAAAGAAATGCCATTTGGAAAACAAGAGTGGTGTGTTTGCTGTTTCGAGTCACAGATATATTCTTACCGCTGTTCTTAGACTTAAATAGAGAATATAGAAAATAGAGAATAAACTGATCCATGTTTTTAAGAGGCATAAACATACATCACAACATAGTGCCCAAGTATTACTCCTCAGATGAAGCCAAAAATATGATGCCAAGATGCAAGTGGCCTTTGAGCAGGAATAGAATGTATGAATTCTGAAAAACTCTGATGGAGATAAGCTTAAACACAACATTCAACGTTTAATTTTTTTAAAAGTACAAATTGCAACCAGCAAAGAAGAGTCATAACAAAAAGATAATTGAAAATAGAAATTATTCTGTGCATCTCCATTGCTGGTGGGTGGGAGTGTACAGTCAGTCACATGCTTGAGAAGTGCCATCTGCGTGTCACACATGCTGCGCTAGCCAGTGCTGTTAGGAGTCATGCTTTTCTCATCACTGACTGTAGTGATTCTCTGTGAGTCAGACAGTTAACCACAGCGACCCTTGGAGCCTGCAACTGTGCCAGTCAAGAGTGAGAAGCAGGGGATCCGCTCTGGTGGGAATGGCTCCGAGTGATATGCATGGGAACCAAAGTGAAAATGCATAATTATGTGAAACTATCTATCTTGGACTTTCTTGGTTTTCTGTTGCCTCAGGATGTGAGGCATCAGAAATAAATTGGTAGTAGTGATTTGTAGAAAAACTGTATTCCCTGCACAGTCATGGCTAATCAAACATAGCAGACGCTAGAAATGACAAGAGCTGTGACGGGCCTTGGCAGTCGCTAGAGGACCTTTTTTCTGGACCACTGAAAAACACAAGTAGTAAAAGCAAAAGCAAAAGTAGTGCATAAATACTAGCTAGAGTGTTACTGTAGTTTATTCGGTTTAATGCAACTGCTCTAAAAGATGCAGGCCTTATGCTTCAGTGGTGGACGAAGTACACAAACCAAGTACTTGAGTTAAAGTACAGATACACTAGGTAAAATATTACTTCAGTAAAAGTAAAAGTACTCCCTTTTAACTTTCACTTGAGTAAAAGTACAAAAGTATTTGCCTTCAAATGTACTTAAGTATCCAAGTACTAGGCTATAATGCCCTTATAATTTTTGTCAGCCTCTTGCCCCCTTTAGGTGCCAGGAATTATTTAAAAAATACAGATTTTTGAGATCCAAATTTCAAAAGGCTGTGGTTTGAAAATGATACGAGATAGAGTCCTACTCTGAACTAGAAAAATGTCAGGTATGACCCAAAGTATTTAAGTAAATAAATTTTAAGCATCTAATTTGCATATAATTTGCATACCATGACATTATATATTGGCGGTTATGTTTTTTCAGTACATACACACTAATGAACATATTAGAATAGTTTTTTTTTTCTTTTTCTGAAATAAAGAATAACTACAACTTCTAATAAACCATAACTAGTAAAACGTAAGCAAATAGTTCTGAGAAATATACACATGTACTGTATGTGTGTGGTTGCAGTTGCTTTATCTTTTCTTATCCATCCATGTGGCATAGTTAGTAGTTTTTTAGAGTGTGGGACCTCTCATAAAGCACAGCACACAGCCATCACTTTTATTACGATCGCTGCTTTGATTAGTGCATTCTCGCTGACTATGTTTACCCCTGCCTCTCCCTCCTCTACTGGGTAAAGTGTCAGGATGAACAACATGTATTTGTCCCAAACAGCTGTCAATAGAAGCCGCATTATTCCCAAAATCCTTGTCACTCCCGCGGCCACGGCAAGTACTCCCGCCCCGGCTTCTATCACCTGTGCTAAAGGTAAAGCAGCAGGTGCTACGCACCGCTGGCTTCCCGGCTTTAGTTTCCTCCCGTTTCTTTCACTGATGTTTGGTAAAATGTGGGAAAAACAGCGTGTGCTTTATGAGAGACGCTGAGAAAGGCACGAGCAGCGGCGCCGCTGTCCAAGTCACAGACGCACTCACTCTCGCTCATTCTCACTTTCACTCGGCTGAAAAGACTCTAAAGGTAGATGTTCTCCCTCAGAATCAGAGTCAGACATTACTAATACCAAAGCTTCATCACAGGTGTATTTTTTATTTGTCATTTTCATGTTTATCAGCTCGCGTGTAGAGAATGAGGCTTCTATTGAGCCGGTCCTGACACTCCCACTGAGACGCGTCTTTGAGGTCTTCTTCTACAAAAATATTTAACGGAAACACAAGGAACGACTAATTTTGCAAAATGTACTTGAGTAAAAAGTAAGATATTTGACGTTGAAATGTAGTGAAGTTAAAGTAAAAAGTATCCCTTAATGGAAATACTTAGTAAAGTACAGATACTGGAAAAAACTACTTAAGTACAGTAACGAATTACATTTACTTCGTTACTGTCCACCACTGTTATGCTTACAATAATTTGTGCACTGGCTATGTATGCAAAGTTCTGGATGCAAACAAATTAGATTTACCTTTAGAAGTATTGTGTATGGTGTCTGATTATTGAGGAGCTGTCTAATGTTGTCCCTTATTTTGGCATTCATTTGCACAGTGCTTCTTGGCTCACATTTCGCTATACATAAATATACTCTGGCAAAGCATATGAGCAATCCCATTCCATTAACCCACTATTATCAATGCTTGGTCAACTGTGACTGCTGCACGTGCGAATGAATGAGGAAGTAACTGGGCTGGAAACACTTGTTCCTTTGTCACCAACTTACTGGGAGCTCATGTAAAAAAGGGAACATATTCTCCACACATGAAAAAAGGAGAAAAGTAAAAATGTGTGACAGTAATTGCTCGGCTAATTAGTCAAGCAGTCCCAGTTACTCCACCAAAACGTTCATTTCCAGTTTTATTGACAGTGTCTAGATGTCAAAATGATGTGCTGCTTAAAATTGTGATTAAACGAAGCCCGTAAAAAGCCATCATTGGCACTATTATAATGATCTGTTTGTAAAAGTTAAAGCTCTCACAACTTTTGAATACATGGCCAAAATGAAACTGATGTTTAGACTTTTGACAGCTTTTGTCACTATTCTCCACCACTTTCAGTCTGACCCTGAAGAGATTTAAATCTAAGGGACTGGGATGGCTCAATCCACTCTAATAGTTTGTGACAGGTGAGTTCGCAGCTGTCAGTGCACAATTTTTGTTGGAATGAACATGTTTGTCAAAAAGAGAACAACACAGAGAGTTGTACTGTTGCTGTAGTGTGGCACATTGCCAGAAAATCTCTGGGTTTCTCTCATCATTCTTACCTCAGGCAAGGCCAGCGTGGGTTGGCTCTCAAATCTAAATAGAGCTAATCATAGCATCACATGGAAGACTGTACTTCCCCTTCTCTCCTCTCTATACCAGGGAGGAGAGAAGGTTCTTTATACTGTACATTTAGACCATTTATGTTGTAGTGTGTTTGAAGTACATGTCAACCTGTTGTAATTCAAAGTGAGAACAAGCAGAGTGAAGTGGCATAATGAAATTCTTTAAATAAATTGTAAAAAAAAAATCAAATCTGCATGGTCCGCACAATTCAGAAATGATCTCAGGAGATACTAGTACTCACGCCGAGTCACAAAACTGCTCTTCCTGAAACTAGTTAGAGCAAAAGAACACATCAAATCATTCCAGTCTCCCAGAATAATGCAATGACTCATAAATATCACCTTACTTCTGTGTGAACCAAAGTGAATATCAGATACAAAGCATAGAGTGTGGCTTCACCCACTCAACTTTATTTATATTGCATTGGCAGAATTCCAGGCAGATTTATTTTAAAGGAAGTAATTCTATTCACATCCATATTTGTAGGTTTTAGTCATGGTGAATTGGCATACCTTGATGCAATGGTTCAATTTTAAGTTTGCCTCATCAGAAAAAACAACTGATTCTATTTTTCTCCATATAGTTAAAAAGACATATGCACACATACAATAGTACAAAGTGGTACTCGAACCTTGGTAGGGCTGTGCTCACAAGTCATGATGCACCCACTAAAGGTTAAGAGCAATCTTTTAATGCAGCTCTTTCATTACACAAGCACAGGCACAGTGATTAGATAAAATGCTACTTGCACTTTAAGACAAAGGTCAGACACTAAACAAATGTGATAAATTAAGCATTGCAGCTATAAAACACAAATACAAAGAGCTAATTCATTTATTATATAAAACTAATGAAACGTTGTTGCACCTATTCATTTCCTATGGGGAGTAATTAGAAAGCAAAACAGCACCGGTGGTGAGATGCTATCAATCAAAACCTGGCAAGATTAATGCTGACCCACTGGAACATAGCAGCCCGCTTGTCACCACACTGCCATGTCAAAGTCAGCTCAGGCCAACTGCCAACTGGAAAACATGGCATCTGTGCAGCTCATTCCTTAAACGTATCCATCTTCATTTCCTTGAGCAACTCAACCAGCTGCAGCTGATTCCACAACCCATCACGGTCCATTTTAGCCTTTATCTCCACTACATTTCAGTATCCAGCAAAGTTTTAATTTGACTGAAATGCAAAAAACGGTCTTTAAATTGATGCTTATGTCTTGTTTATTACAGTGTGCTATCAGATATATTCTCTGTAGGGAACTACTAAAGCTCTAATTTCTTCACTGTTGTTGTTTGCAGTGCCTCTGCCTCACTGGTCACTTATTGGCCTGGGCAGACCCATTTGCATAAACTCCTCTCTAAAATATGCTCCACTCAGCAGAATACCATTGGCACATGCAAAAAATAATCAGATGTTGCTACCACAATCACTTCTCATATCTTACCCCCACCAGTGCAGCGCCATGAACTAATGCACAGCAAGTCTGCATCAGGTAAACAACGGTTTTAAGAATCATTTAAAGGACATGCGCAAATGTCCTCAATTCAAAGAGAGCAGCAACAGCCTGCAGAAACACCTAGAGCTGTAAAGCAGTTGGGAACAAGTTGACGGATGGAAAATGTGTCAGAACGTTCAGTAACTATGTTGGGAAGGCACAGGTAATTGTTTGTCATTTGTCAACGATAGCATGTTTTTAAAATGGTTTACGGTGGTTTAAGGTGGTTTATGGTTTAAGAAGGCTGCTCTTGAGCGTAAGGGTTTAATGTGAACACAGCTACAACATACCTTTTACTGATTCCAAGTCCATATCCTTAATGGTGCTGTTTGTAAGATTGGTATAGTGAATATAAGAAATCACACCAGTAGCTTAGTAGAGCACTAATTAGATAACAAGATTACTGTTAAATAATGAAAATTTACACAGATATTATTTGGCCTGTGGCTGTGTTCTGTGCAGATTATCAAATTATAATAATAAATGCTTATCACAAGTAATGCACTTATGAATTTACCTCATTGTAGACACAGTGAAATTAATGTATTAAAAGCTAGGATATTGAAAATACAACTTTTTATAGCTGCATTTGTAAAGCGCTGGAAACTTACTTGTTGAAGAAAGAGAGAGCTCATAATAGTATGTATATACATGAGTAAAATATAATACACAGTGTTGTAACACATCTCAATGCAGCAGGTGTATAATATTGACCTTAGCAGTAATGTAATTTCTTGCCCAGTATCTCTCTCATAAGCCGACTCCAACTCCACAGCAGTTTCTAAAAAAACATATAATAATTTTGTCCAAGACCTACTGATCCTATCAGTAATATTCATCTGATCTGTTTTCATACAAACAGAAGTGTAGCATCAAATGTAAGGCCAGATGTGCTAAGCAGACTTTCTAAAACACTTAAAACAGTTCAATCCAGAGCACTTTTAATCTATTAAAAGAGTGCTATATCACACCCACACATTTAAATCACTCACACAGACAGACCTATATTTTCCCCAATTTTGATGACAGCTGTCACTTTGAACTTCCACACAAGCAACATGCAAAAAGCAAAAAAATATATATATATTGCTCAGATAAATAATAAACAGTCTTACCTTGATTATCAGCTATTGCCACAGGTCAAAGAGCAGTTCTTTCCTTCATCCAAACTAGGAAAGAAAACGGAAAAAGTCAAACTAGATTAGAATATTATCAATTGTTATGTTTTCAAGTCTTGTTGAGTATTGTTACTTGGGAATCGTAATTTCCTGCCAGTGGTCCAGTGTTTCTTTGAGATAGGCTTTACTTATCCTGATAATAAAACCTCAATCAGTGATCCGACAGAGTAGGCTACATTACAACACACCTGTTTCCTGATTGGGCTACCTCTCTGTATGCTAATCATTTTCTGGGTCTTTCTATTACTGCTATAACACAGTTGTACAAAGCCCACGCTGGACTATGAGGTATCTAACCGACATTTCTGATGAAAACTGCGACAGAACATGCTAAGCAGTGTTAGATTATATTTTATGCGAGTGGAACTTCAAGGACCACTGCGCACGCGTAATCGTCGGTTAGCCTATAACGCTTGCTAATCAATGCTCACGTGCTAACTTATTAAAACCATGATTTACTGATGTAATGCTAAAGTTACAGTTATTGTTATAGTATCCATAAAGTTCACTGCTATTATTAAATTTATATTTATGACTTACGGTGTTCTTCTGCCAGTATAAAAAAATAAACTTATTAAGCACACGTGTAAGCTAAGTTCCTATATGAGTAACTTAGTTCCGCTTATTGTTTAAAATGGGTCACTAATGTCCAAACGACTATTTAAAATATGTATAGAAAGATTTTTTAAATATACATTTTTTTCTCACTTTAATGAGCTCTTTTCGTGGCAGGGAAAGGCAATTTGGCTGTTCAATGTGGCAGTCAGAGTGGGACGCTCCTCCTCTCGCCGGCCATCAAGCGGATGCTCTACGAAATGCAGCTTTGAGCGCAGCATCCCATGTCTCCCGTCTCTTCCTTCCCTCCCTCTCTCTCCCCCGCCGTTGCCGGGAGCTGTGTCTATGTGTGTGTGTGTGTGTGTGTGTGTGTGTGAATGTGTTCTAATCTGACAGCACGCTGGGGCTGCGTTTGCAAAAGAAAACCTCAGCTCTCCCAGTTTTTCCTGCCCGTCTTATTGTCGCTCTCATTGTCTTTTGCCGACACAGATAAAGAGAGCAGGTAGCGTCTGTGTATTTCGACAAATTTAGTTGAGCCGTTTTGTTTTGCGCTGTTATGTCAATACTTTTTGCGGAGGAGGGGGGGACTCCTGGTCCAGTTCTAATG
Organism: Perccottus glenii; assembly: GCA_024416835.2. Taxonomy (NCBI): domain Eukaryota; kingdom Metazoa; phylum Chordata; class Actinopteri; order Gobiiformes; family Odontobutidae; genus Perccottus; species Perccottus glenii. Next base: position 14,890,330 of record CM044546.2, on the reverse strand, counting down.
GAATTTGTTTTGGCTCTTTCTCTCTTGCAGTTCAAACCACTGGCCTGTTTTTGGAATAAGGCAAGAAAGCACTGCTGGTTTCTGACTTTGAGAGAAGAAAGAACAGACTCCTCTGGAATTTCCCTGGGAATTTATTCGGACGGCTCCGGTAAGTGGGCATTTTCATATCAGAAAGCTTTGTGATTAATAATGCATGTGGCTAAGAGTGCACCATTAAGAATAAATAAGTAAACGGATCCTTGATTATGTCCTATTTTAATTACAGTTACCGAGTCGTTGCATTCTACCGTCCGGCAATATAGTAAGTACTTTTTCTGCTCTACCTAAAAGTCGCTATAGCTGCGCGTTATGTCGGCATCTTGTTGGAATTATTTGGAAGTTATGTGTCGTGAGTAGGGGCTAAAGGCGCATATTTTTGCATATCTGGGAGCTGTGGTTGAAGTCTGCTGCTCGCCCTTGCACTCCAGATGGCAGCGAGATATTTACAGGATTCATGTATAACACATGTACTTACACCGCGAGTCCAATATCTCTCTCCAAATGGACGCTTTGCCCCTGATACGCAACAACAGGATGTGGCGATAGGAATGCATTACCACAAGATGTTGCAAAAGTTTGGATTTATGTTTATGTTGTTCAGTCCTGGGGCCATCTGGAGGCTTGAACGTGTTTGTGTGTGTGTACCTCTGACTCAGGTGATTCAGAGTGTGTGCTGTGACGTTTTTTTGACAGGCTCTGATGCCAGATTTGACTTGTGATTGACAGCGCTATTGTGCTATCTCTCTCTCTCTTTATGAGGGAGGAGGGGGTGTCATTGTTATTCCCTTTATTCCTGTTTTGCTTGCTATCTTTGGAACATACCTGCTTCCATTATTTAACCACTCCCTTTTTCTTCTGTGCTCTTTGTTTAAGAGCATTTGTCTGACTACTACTGACACATAGGCTACTGTATATAGCCAATTAGCTGTGATTTGCAGTCATGCTTTGCAGTCTGAGAAGGAAAAAGTTGTTTAAGAGGCAAGATAATGAAGTGAAAAGTTAGTGTCAGTGTTTTGCTGCAAGCCACGCCAAAGAGAGGGACTATTACAAATGAGGGCAAGGACAGCTCACACTGGCGAAGAGAAGTGTGTCTCCGCGGCTGGAGTGGAGTGACAGAGGGCTAAGTGAGCATGACCACTGAGGAGCAGTAATAGCATTACGGTCTGCCAGTCATGAGCCAGTGCAATAGATAGGCTAGAGTTGCAATGCAAACGCATTAAATGGACAACCGGATGCAGTGATAAGAGGTGACTTTAATAATACCCAAACACAAGCTTCTCTTTACTAAAGGTCAACCCGTCTTTGTAAATTTAGTTAGACTGGTTTGTGCTTTATAAGATGGATACTCCCTTTGGACTTTTAATTGAGAGTAAATTGCTTTTCTGATATTTTCCTGGGGGCCTTACTGCTCCTATTATCAAGTTTATATTTCTGAATGGGCTTTTACACATTTTGTGTCAAATCATACAGAGGCTTATTTCTTAAACTGCATGCTTACATACAAAATAATCTGCCAAATGGCAAAAAGTCGAAATTCAGCAGCTTTTAGACCAGACAGCCACGCTCAGAGACTCAATTAGTCCCAGGTGTAAAGTATCTTGCAATCCATTTTCCCAGCAGCACATATTTTGTAAACTGGCAACATCCTGCCGTTTCTCCTTCCCATTGAGTTACATTGATACTTCCAAAACTACTGTCCAGACTTGCATCAATCACTGCTGGAACTGTGCAAAGTAGTAAGGTGGGAAAACACATCTGCTTGCTTACAACACAGACTCTGTGACCTAAGAGCCACAGACAGCAGTGCCAGTCAGACAGTTCCTTCTCTCTTAAAAATATTATTTTTCTCCTATTAATCATGGTTTAACATCATTTGCTCTAGTGTAGCTGTGTAGAAAGTACACCCACTGTTCTTCTCCCGGGTGGAAAGAAATCGAAGTAAGCTGTAATTATGGTTTATAAACTTCATCCAGGTGACATAATCGGGGCATGGCTGAGATAGCAAGAGGCTGTCATAATAACAGCTAATAAATTCAGCACTTTTACGGCAAATGTCTGGAGCTGCTGAGATCTCAGGATGCTCTTCATTGCTACCACTATATTTGCTGTTAATATCAGTAAAGAAAACAAGGGAGTATACTATTAAAAGAGTGTAAATACTGCAAACAAATAGGTAGGAGCAGCCATATTATCCCTATGTTTGTGCTGTGTGGAACACCTTGATTGCAGTCCAAGGCTCGGCGAGCTGAGTAGCCGACTCCCAGGGGCCGTTTTATAATGAGGATGCGCTGTCAGATAATTAGATACACCTGGCGCAGGCGTTTTCAGGAAATTTTTATTCATCCCAAAATAAAACTTCTGCGCCTGCCAACATGAAAGCTGAAAAAATATCCTGCTGTCACATTGCCTCCTCTCATGGTGGCAGTGTTTTATTTATTTATCCGCATCCTAATGCTCTTGGATGAGGGAGGCTTCATTTTGTGCTAGCTGACGCATTAACTGCCAGAGTTTTTCATCCCTTGCCGAGTGGCCCGCTCACTCAACATGGAGCCAGTGTCCCTCCGTTGAGGAAGACACGAGAGATTGGTTGTTCTGACGTGATAGTCCCAAGGCCAGGTGGCACCTGGTACTGTGATGTGACAAAACACACAGCGCCTGTGCGTCACGTAACGGTAAAAGTGGCAAGTCACACGGCTCTCCAAATGACTCAAACCCAGGTGTGTGTCTATGGGAGTATTCATCAAAACTGTGTGCATATAGCCATTTTCAGCAAGTGAAAGCGGAGAATGATGAATAGAAATCACCCAAATGTTGCATTTTTTTTCTTTCTGTTGATTAGAAAATGCTGTTTGAGATGAAACCCTCTCACCTATTTATCAAGCACACAACTCAAGCCATAAATCAGACACTTATTAAGCTGTTAAGCAGCAACTTTTGCATTGTGCAGGATACTTCAGTGCTATTAAGTCTGATGTATGTGATATTGCAAGAAGTTGAGCCATTGCAGGCTGCTCTAAAATTAAATTAAAAACTGTTTTTTGCCGTTATTCTCCCCAAGTCCACTCAATGATGCATCATAGTTAGATGTTAATGTTAAGTTAGACCTTACAATACACATATAATTGCGTTACAGTCCACACAGTCCATCAGCATTGCTTTAGGTCAAGTCTGAGCAGAAATTATACAGTATTGACTTTCACTGGTACCGAAATCAATCAGCAGAAAGTTTTGATAAAAGTTTCAAAATGTATGTTGCATGTTTCAGTTTGTAAAGCCTTCTGTGGTATTGAGGTGTGGGTAACATGCTAATACATGCATACATTAAACATAGAAACTGAGAAATGTAATGAATGAATTATTTCTTATCCAAAATGTTTCAAGCTAGAGTTGCAGAAACATTTAAGAATGTAGAACTAGATAATGCATGACTAATTCTTTACAGTAAATAGCTAAACCAATTGCTTAGAAATTATTCTATAAAAAAGAAAATATCCAAGGTCAAGAAATGTATATTCTTTAAATTTCCAAATATATTTATTTTAGAAAGCAGAATACAGAATGGAATCCTAGTCATTCAGCACTACACATCTAAGGTAGTGTACATCTCTGGTAGAAAATGATTTGATCTCAACAAGATTTTCTGGTCTTCCTTGCCTCAGTGGTCATGTGGTAAAGGAAAATGCAGCTGTCTGTCAAAATATTCCATTACTGACAGTTTTGTAGTCTAAATTGGTTCCTTGGTTACTTGTAATGCAGAATATTATATGCTGTGCTGCAGAGCATTGACTACACAGGAAAATGGTCTACATCATGCTGTGTTTTAGCTCATATATCATTTATCTTTATGTTGTAAGTTGTTCAAAAGTGCTCAGACATGTCTTTGTTCAATACTACTCTACTGCACCTCTATCACACATGTTATCCTGCCTTCTCACAGGACAGTAGTACTTCTAAGTCAGGCTCAGTGATGCATGATTTGACATTCATTTCAGCACTTAAGGAATACTTCCCTTTTGTGATTGACACATTGTATTGTGCTTTTGAACTATAGTAAGTGGGCCTTTTGTGTTTTGGGAACTCTCAAATTTGATGGACACTGACGATTTGGCATTGGCACTGAGGTGTGAATAACTAAAATACTATAAAATATAGCAGGTTTCAAATTAGTTGAACAAACTAAAACAATATCAATTTACAAATTGTATTTTCTTCTATTTTCTTTTGTCAAAATGCTCAACGTGGCTCAATTATGGGAAACTAAGAATACTCTTTATTACATCCAATACAGTCAGTGCTTCTGGCTTTATGAGATTTTTATGAGAAGAAAGATTATTTATGTTAAGATGGGTAGGATCTTTCTACACCACCGGTGCCATCTAATCACTTGGTGCGGGTTTTAAAAAGCAAATGCCAATGTGATCTTACATCCTGACCTTTTTGTAAGCCGAATGTACTGCACAATGGAATGGGTCTTTTATCAGTAATTACATGCAATTGCTGTGGTGTTCTTGTGCTGACTTGGCTGCCTGACAGATTTCAGAGGGCACTAGCATGTTGAATATTGGCATTGGTCTACTGGGATGTGGAGGCAAAGGAGAAAACAGAGTGGAATATTGCAGGCGAACTGGAGCCAGGGTACTCTGAGCAGTTCGATGCCGCTGCTTCTAACCAACATGAACAAGAGAAATCAATTAGACCTACTCGGTTGCTATCCAAGGGACTTCCACCATGGGAAAGGCTAGAGCAAATCAAAGCGCTCAGATAAAACAGAAAGTTGCAGAAGGGTAAAGTGAACTCAAGTGGCAGTTTGTTGTATTCTTTGTCAGATCAACTGCCCCTGACCTCAAGATAACATTCATTCTCCCCATGTTTATCCTAACCACACTTAGGATTCCAGACCCTGCTTCGTCCCTTCCTTAACTCTGATGCAGAGCGATCTCTGTGGTAAGGTCAGTAATGAGAAAGACTTGCTACATCAGTTCCTCAGAAGTGCATTGTAATGAAGCCATAGTTTAGTTTACCTGCAGATCACCAGCTGCCTTCAAGTCTTACTGTTGTGCTTATAGTCATACCTTAAAGCTCTTTCAGCAGTCATTTTGAGGTCATTGAGAACAGCACTGCTTTTCATGCTGTGGCAGGCAAATGTTGTGCGTTGTAACAAAAAAGAAAAAAAGTTCTAAAGTTTTTTTAAACATGGTTTAGTTTGGAGTCTATATGGTTTTAAACAGACTTTGTTCCCTAAAATAAAATAAATTAAAACCTTAAAGCCTTACTCTTGGATCAGTGAGGGTAATGCACATAGTTTATACATTTGTGTGAGTTTTCAGTGGATGGTGAGAAATTTTGTTTGTATAAGTAGTGCAGTTGATTGAAGGAGATAAGGCCATTGAAGCTTTATGCATATTTTATTGAATGGAGCTCAGCTGACTACTGTAAATACTTAGGGAGAGTGCACAGCAGAGATTTCACAGCACCCAGAGGCCTCGTGGTCTTTGATCAGCCTGCAACAGGACACTTTTTGATCAAGCCCTGCCTTGAATATATAAATCAACACTCTGACGGGCTCAGCAGCTGTCAGAGATGTGATGGGATCTCTACACGTTGGTAATGTGGACTCTATGTGGACTTTAGTACATTTTATGATTTCAGTTGAGGATTATACTTTGTGGACAATTGAATGTCAGCTCGACAGTGTTAGCTTAATGTGGTAAACACACTATTAATACCATTTACTAACATTACTGCTCTCGTGAAGTATTTATTTAAAAGGTGGAGATAGTTTTGTGTAGCCCTTATAACTGCATCTATAAAGGAAAGTGGCATGCCTAATACAGATGATGCATATGAGTGCATGAAGCTGGACGTTGACAAGGTTAAGTGTGATTCTAGGCTAATGAAATGATAACAGTGTGCACAGCAGAGGCTAAGAAAGTTGTGTTCCTTCTCTAATCCTGTGTGTACAGTTAGAGCTGTCTCCTGATGGAGCACACTTGTAAACACATAGCCCAGCCTCCCACTCAGTCCGGCTGGAGGTTTGGCAGTGGGTGCACGGCAGATCTATTGGCAACACCAGAGAATAAGAATAAGGGTTTTGGGAGGGATCAGTTCCTCAGTACCAAGCCAAGCTGGAAAGGGTTTATGTAAGGGCCCTGGCTTCCTTAGCTCACTGCTAGTTAAAGACGACAAACAAATGGTACCAAGGAGTATCGACTTGCCAAAAGGAGGCTCATCTCCTCATCTCCTCACGCTCCACACCCTCCCTCTTTTCATGCACCAGCTTTGTTATTGTATGTTGTGGCTTGTGATAGTGGTCTCATGCGTATCCATGCAAGTTGATGTGTGTTTTCACACCATTTGTTAGCTCTGCAGCAGCACCCCCCACTTTGAAGCCACCCCCTTCCATCGCCCTCTTCTTCCTTCTTTGTTTTCCCCTTCACACGTTCCTATAAAAGAAGGCAGGGATCTGTCAAAACCCATCCTTTCTTCTGTCTGCCTTTTTTCCCGACAACTTTCGTCATTTTTTCCCTTTTTTTTTTTTTTTTTGGGTAGGCCGCCATGAAAATTTAGTCAGCCCTGACAGCCCCAGCGGTTCTTAAAATGCCAGAACAGGTTGAAGTTTGAAGTGTTGTCTGCTGTATTTCATTATGTTTGTGGTCACAAATAAACAAAATATAGATAACCATCAACACTTCTAGAGAATTAGAGCAAAACATGCAATGGAATCTGTAGCTACTGATAAGACCAGTCTCACAGGGTGATGGTGCCAGGAGTACTGCCTGAGGTCTGGCCATTTTGACCAGATGGCATGTGAGTCTGCTGTTTGAATATGGATTAGGACTTTATTGACTGTTGGGGCTTATATGCACTTTAAACAACTTTTAAAATATAAGACACTTTTGGGATAGAGGGATGGATGGGACGCAACAAAAAGTGTTTCCATCATTCCCTTCCTCAAACACTTTAGGATAGACATAGTGTCTATATTGTTTCACATGCAATAGTTTACAGGGAAAGTCTTCCTATATTTCAGCATAGCCTAGAAATACACTGTAGATAACATTAGCATCCATTGAGTTGGGAGTATGGGGAAAATCAATAGAAGGTGAAAATTAAATTTGGACCAAAGAGCCTTTAGTCAAAGTGCAATTTGAAAACACATCTTTTATTTTCCCATGGGCATCTGATTAGGGTTGGCAGGAGATGGAGGGTGTATCTAAGCCTCATGGAAAAAGACATAGCTTTGTTCTAAGGGAAGGGAAACACCCTCATCTCACTCCTAATGTGCCTCTCCTTTGATTTTCTAATTTGGTTAGGGCCATGTGCCCCTTATTGGATCATATCAAAGGTCGAAAGTGTCCTGTAGACAAATCAATCCCCCCGTCTGAGGAGACACAGAAGAAGCAGCGATTGAGGGAGAACTGATACATCTGGTATGCCCAGAGTGAAAGTGGGTGAGTAGAAGAAAGGGAGGGGCCAAGAAAAATGATGGCATCTGCTGTTCAAGGGAGAAGTGGGCGAGGAAGGTGAGATTGAACTGTTAACTTGGGGAATGTGATATTGTCAAAGAGAAAGACTTCAAGATAAAAGTGATTCTTGGAGGACTTGTGGCATATTTGACCATGTTGTGACCTAGTTTCTTACCACAAAGTTGTCACAAGTCTGGTAGGACCACCTGGAAACTATACTGTGATTAATCTTAAGCAACAGTCTTCATTAGTGTAAAATTGCAGTTGTATCTTTTCAGTGTGTATATATCTCTTTAATGTATATTCAATAATTAAAACAAAGATTTATTCCTGAAATCAAGGGCTGAAATTTTTAAGTTTTAGATATCATAATGGTAGTCTCACAGTTACTTTAAAATATGACCCATATTGACTCACCAGTGTTCTGATGGGTGTGAAGATGATCCAGCGGCTGCACATCTCCTCGTGCTTGGCTTCCCACGTTGTATTCACATTGGGCCAAAGCCTTACGACATGCCTACACTTTGTACAGTGTCTCTTAATGAGCTACAGCAGCCCTTTACCACCTTGCTTCTTCTCCCTGAAGTCACAGTGATGTAAATACAGTTTTTTTAATCCCATAGTGAATGTTGTTTAGATCCTGCTGATAACAATAATACTACTGGGATGAGTGCATTGGTCATTTTATTTTCATTTAACATTTTTAAAGAGTAATTGACAGTAAGCACCATTAGCCAAAGCCCTAGTCTAGAGTGAGTGATATGCCTCCCTTTGTGAGCTTCATTAAAGGTTGTTTAACACTGGCAGTGAAACGGCTATTTATCAAACCTCCGCCTCATAACGCTGGAAATGTTTAAGCAAGCTATGCCACAGCCCTCCTCCAAAGCCCATTTACGAAAAGTCATAATTAACCCAACAAAGCATAAACACACAAGTGGTGGGGAGTAGACCTGTGCAAAGTTTATAGGTGAGAATAAATCATCCACAGTTTAATGTCAACAAGATGTTTAATTTGGTCCCTGTGAGTATGTAATTAGTTCAATTAGCCTCAATCCTGCGCAGAGAAGCACTTTCGGAAAGGACCTAGGTGGCCCCTGGTCTCCTTGCATTAAAAGGCAACAGTATATTTCTTCCTGCAGGATTAAAACTCATTGTGTAATAACTCAGCACAGCCTTCCCCCAGACGCTGTTGCAATGGTTCACTGTGAGATAATGTTTGCTCAAGCTCCCCTCAATGAGATTCAGCGCTCCGGTGACACCATTACTCTAAGCTTGTTGCCTAGTCAGGCTGGATGGGTCTACCCTGCCTCACAAAGTTGAGGCACACAGGCGCCAGATGAGAGAGCACCTCTTGAGACAGATTACATGTCTGTGGACAAGCGAATAGCTTTGCACTTCACCTCCGCCTCCGTCAGCACGTTATTATCTTTTGGTGTTTTTTCAGAAACTATTGCCAGTCATGTACCGCATCCAGGACAACATGCTCCTCTGGCAGCTCGAACAGGTGGACGACGAGACAGCAAGCCCATTTCTACTAATTGCAAGCAGTCAGTGAGACGTATCTGAAATGAAGACGATGGCACAAGCCTGCAGAGGAAGTCAAAGCAGCCTAGGCCTGAGCCAAAGTGTTTTAAATGGATTACACCAGTGTGTCATTGCGATTACACGCTCCTCGCAGGGACCGCGACAAGATGAATTGTATTTTATGGCTTTACAGCAGATCTCTTTTCTTTCTTTTCTCCTCCAACTTGAATGTTTTTTTCCCCCTCTACCGTGAACCGTGTTCTGTACATTGTTTTTTGCCTTTGAACTACCTCACAAACAATTCATCTGCTACTTTTCCTTAAAGGGAACCATTCTTATATTAATCTTATATTGTATGCAAAAAAACTTTTTGGTAACAGCTTTTTTGGTAAATGATAATTCAAAAAACATTTTGATCTTTTAGTTACCACTTCACATACTCCAGGTAGAGAACCTCAAGGTGCTTTGGAAACACAAACTATTTTGTAGTTCTTTATTGGTCCATATGTCATATTAGCCCCTGCTTCCCATTTCAACCCTTTTATCTGTAGGCAACATCCTTTCATTGGCAGTATACCATATCACTATTGTCTTACCATTTACACTAAAAATACACATCACATTACCACATGCCATAAACCTCAACAAACATTTAATAACAGAGTGGCATTCTTCTCCTAATCTACTGTGTGCAGAGGATGTGTAGACAAGCATAAAGATGTGCGAGCAGGGTCGGCTGTGAAAGCTTTGAGCCAGTGTGTGTGTGTGTGTGTGTGTGTGTGTGTGTTAAGGAAGGTTAAGTCTCAAAGGAGTCCATTAATCAGTAAAGAGCACGGGGTTAAACACTGCGCTGACCCAGAAGGATGTATGTTCAACAACAGTCCAATACAGGAACACACAGTCATTTACTCGAGACATTCCACTCACTTCCCCGCGCCCCGTCGTTCAGCTGTCACTAAGTCTTGGGCCAGACTTGTTGTGACATGATGCTGTAGAGGCAATGCGACGTGGGTTGTATTACATCTGGTAGACGCACATTTGGACTTAACGCCTTGCACATTCTGTAGCCGTCATGTATGCGCATCGACACTGTTGGTGTCAAGGTGTTGAACTGCCGATAGCGGCCTCCGTGGAGTGGTAAAGAAAGAATCTCACTGACAGTGCAGGTGATGTCTCCTTGAAAATGTGTCTTTAAACTATTCTTTCCTATGTAACATTGAGAAGTAGCTCAAGAACGTAATATATCACTAAATCCTATACGACATTAGATTACAAAAATACTGACTAACACTTACTCAGGCTCTTTGTACCTTTCTGTAATGGCCACATTGTTCTTATTCGTCACCTGGCTCTCCACATGTAAAAATCACCTTGCACTCAAAATTCCCAAACTTCCTCCACTGCCCTCAGCAATGGTACAGTCCCTCACTCGACTATGTTTTCTGAAGTGCCAAAAGGACTTAATGATCTTACTGGCTTTATATCAGTGGACACTTGCTCCTCAAGCTAATCATAGGACCTCTGAAATTTGAGCAGTATTAACAATGACCATTGTGCTCCACTATTGAGCACCATACAAATTAGCCTATGTGCTGGTGGCCACTGGGACAATGTATTCTGTTGGCTTTATCACATCTTACCCTGGCCTACTATTAATCTTGTAGACTGTATGGGATAAATTAATGCACTGAGGGATTTGTAAGGCTGCGGATATGGATTACATTGTCCAACGCTATATTTGAATTGGGCTGTGAATATAATTCTGGTGGACTAAGATTAAATTCAGCTGATAAGAGTTGGCTATAACAAACCCTGTTATTATAGCCTTGTGTCTGTCTGTTGTGCACGGCAATCTGCACTGCAGTATTTCATGTACAAGAGGTCTGTGTGTGTGTGTGTGTTTTATAGTTTATGAGAATTGACCAGAACATTTTGAATTATTTGGCCTTTAAATGTATTTAATAAATTGTCCAATAAGGATACCACATATCTCATAGTATACTCACACAAAAGAAAAGGAAGGCCTCTTGAAGGAAGAGAATGTGTTATCTGTAATGTTGGATTACTGTGACAGTGTTAAATTATTGCTTCAGTCCTTAATCTAATCCCATCCTCAAGTGTTTTTGTCTCACTTACTGACAATTTTAAATGACTCATTAAGAGACATTTTCTCCCAAACTAAAGGCATTTTCTCCCACTTTCTTACACTCTTGTCATTTTTGACAGCAGTTATTGTGGTTAGTTGAGCCAAAAACATAGCTAGCTATTACCTCGCCAAACAAACAAAACAAGCAAACAAACAAACAAACAATATCTGGGAGAATCCCCAATCATCCCAGTTTTTGTGGTTCACCGGTGGAAACAGATGACTCAGGTTTTTCAGCTCCTGTCAGGCCACTCTGCACCACAAGCCATTATTATTTTCCTAGCCACGGAAAATGGTAAAATAAATTAGCATTCAGCTCCAGGCTGTGCCAGACTCATGGTGGAGCACCTCCACAGAGGAGTGCTAACATTCACATTTAAACCTGCATATTAAAAAAAAGTAGTAATGATTCAACAGCACTTTATCTTGCATCTCGCGCCCCTCTGCTTTTCCTAAGCTCCCGTTTGCTAAAACACATGAAAAACAGTTTGTATCATGGCAAGGAAAAAGAAGAACCAACATTAAGCCTGCACTTCGCCTCACTGAGCCAATGAATATTTTATAAACTGTCCCTCGAGGTTCATAAACATTATGAGAGAGAGAGTAAGGAAGGCAAAATGAGCAGCAACCAAATGCTTGGGGGAGTAAAGAGGTTCCCACTCTGGGGTCTCCACAAAATGTTTTTATAGTGTGAAACATGCACAGACACCTGCTGTGGCTAACCTTACAGGGAGGGGGCAGCACTCTCTCCAAGCAGCTGGAAATAAAGCTGCATTGCATAGCGCTTTTTCTGTGCTTTGCACTGACCCTGCCATCCATTTGGCCCCCTTTATGATTACCATAAATGCCTGGATTGCCTACATAAAATGTGGAGTGGAGACAAGGGCCTCCGCTTCCATTAGTGGCCTCTTTTTACTGGAAGGGCCAAGTGTGTCCCCAGGGTAAGGCCAAAACTCTCACTGTCCTCTGCAGTCCGTCAAATAGACTCTGTAATCAAGGACCGGGCTAAGTGGATGGCTGGACTGATGGCGCTGCTCACTAAACGATTATTCATACAGAATAGACTCATAGAGAGGTGTGTGAGTGAGGCAGTGAGGGCCTGGAGATCATTCTTATGAAAAAAATCCCCAATCAGTGCTAATTGTGTGGTCCTTATATTAATTATTAAAACTACAGTAAAGTACATATCATTCAAAGAACAAGGTTAGTGTTCCTTTTCATTTTGAAGTTTTTGTTGCTCTTTTAATTTTCTTTCCACATGTTATGTTTGTTACCACATAGTTTAACTACCATTTATCAATTTTTAAATACCGCATAAATATTTGTTCTCTTTGAGACACATAAGTTTGGGTGCGTGTTTACATCCAAGGTAAGGGAGACTTTGATATAAAAAAAAAAACTGTTCTTGATCTAGATTTTAAATCAAATTTATCACACAATCATGCTAATAAACCTTATATGAAGTTTTCCAAAATAAATCCCTAAATGAGCCTTTAGAAAATGTTAGTTTGTGTAAAATGGCACCAATGACAAAAGAAAGCCCATGAATATTATATTAGTTCACAATGACTCTATTATGGTAACTGCAGACCTTCTGAATATAAGAACAAAAGTAGAGAAAATGCAATTCTCTTTCAATAATGGGATTTAATGAAGACAACAACATCAATGGGGGTGGCAGTCAGCTATATGCACATGGATTATTATAATCCGCCGCTATACATTCTGCGGGTCATTTAATCATTTGGGAGTATGAGTTTTAATATTAGCAATAATGCTGGAATGTCCAGGCTGTGCACTTTGTTGGAAGGTCTTGCTGAGACAGTACATATAAAATCTGCCACGTCTTATGCAGAGATTTCAGTTTCAATTTGGTTCCATCCTGTTTATCTAGAACTTTCCAAGGGATAACTCCCAACAAAGGCTGAATATATGGAAATACCAACATGTAATTGTATCTCTGAGTTGCATACAAATATATGTTGGGCTAAAAATACATGCAAAGAATCCAATAAAGAAACTGTTCTGGTTAGCATCGACTGCACTTTCCTTAAAGTGAAGAAATTAAAATGTGAAAGCAACTCCCACAGGAGCCCAGGGAATGCTGTGTGATAATATATGCAGCGGAAAAAAAAAAAATCTATTATGAGCATGATGACAAGAGATCAATGTTGCCTCTTAGCCGTAGTGACAGCCTGAAACTAATATACTCATTAGCGTTAATACCACCATGATATAAATTAAGAAGGTTTTCTTTTACAGCCCTACTGCTGGCCGCATTGGGTAAAAACAGTATTCTATGAGAAGAGCAGGTCATGTGTCGTTGGGCCTCTGTGGCTAACAGTGGGATACAACTGAAGAGCTCTTAGTTAGAAACCACTGCTTCATGACGATGGACAGAATAAAAATGAAAGTGCAATGAAGCTCTCTTCTATTTTTTAAGGTATATATATCCATACATTTTTGCACATTTGCATCTCAAACAACACTTCTCTTCAGACTTGTTTTTCTCAAACACTATATTTAGTACAATTTAGTTTCAAGGACTTGTTGTGAAAATGTTAAAGTCATTAGAGGTTCCTCACATGCAATCACAAAACTTGTTCATTAATCAATTATTAAAAAAACCAACAAAAAAACAACAACAACAAAAAAACCTGCCATCCAAACAGTTGCAGTGAGATCTAAAAACAGCTGGAAGGAGAAACAGCTAAGTGGCTGAGGATGTGAAGCCTTTTCCATAACAGCTGCTGCAAGCTAACAGCAACAAAGGAGCAGGAGTTTTAAATTATATAACAAAGTTAAAGGACAGAAAAGCTGATTTGTGAGGATTAAGTGCTTTTCACCAGGGTAAATGGTGATCTAGTTACATGACACTTAAAATGTGGCAGTTTGGAAGACCACAAGATTGATGGTGCACATTTGGCAGATAATAAAAGTAATTAAACTAAATATCTTTATTTAGCAAATAAATATACAAACTACTCTTAGACAAAATAATGTTAGCTTGACATCAGTGTTTATTTTGTAACCACTGTAATGTCAAGTCCTAAGTCTTCCTGAAAGCAGCCAAAGTGTGTAGCGGATCAGACCAGAAACACTCTGCTCTCTGGGTTTGTCCATCAGACAAATAGCCTCTGGTCACACGTTGGGACAGAGAAAAAGCATGCCACAGCATCCCACTATTGGTTCAGTTACACTGAGCCAGCTCACAGATCGATGGGAGCCTGCCAATGACAATATCTGTGTTAATGCCTCAGCCAACTTCTGCCCTCAACCCCCTCACAAAACTGCCTGGAAAACCCCTCCCTCTAATTAAATATACATCTATCTGTCATTTCTGTCTATTCTCTGCATAAGCATCAAAGAGCTAAACCACTTGATTTCACTTGTTTCATTCACTGCCAATAAATCAATGAAAATATTTATCTATATGCTGAGTGTCATACCTGTGTGTGTGTGTGTGTGTGTGTGTGTGTGTGTGTGTGTGTGTGTGTGTGTGTGTGTGTGTGTGTGTGTGTGTGTGTGTGTGTGTGTGTGTGTGTGTGTGTGTGTGTGTGTGTGTGTGTGTGTGTGTGTGTGTGCCTACATTAGTGTATTTAGATAGATGTGGGGAAAAGATTGAAAATCAAGAACAAAGAAAAATGGGGAGAGCAAAGGGCACAAAGACGGGAGAAGAAAGAAGAATATATTTCTGTGTGTATAAATTATTTACACATCTCAAAAAGGAGTGTCCAACCATTTTATTATTATCTGAATGAATTCAAAATAAATAATTTGGATAAATTAACAAAAATACATACATACCTTTTTTTTTTTTGGCTTGCTTTCTTGGAGAACTGTTGAGAATGGAAGGTTTTCTTGTAACAAAACACACATATTATAGTGTTTTGTGTTATTTTGGGGATTTTTTTCCTCCTGGCACATACATTTTTACACCCACTTGAGCTTATGGATTATGGATTTCTCACTGGGTGAAACAGCAGGGAAGAGTAGGTGAAGAAAAGTTGGTGTGGCATAAAGCCTTTGTTTTCTTAGTGTTGTATCCAACTGACGCGTGAGGGGCGCTGCATGTTAGAGGAGCTCTTGTGTGTCTTTGTACAGGTGCATGCACCTTTGATTGCACATGGACTTAAAACATTTACACTGCTACTGAGGGCTGCACAATTGTAGATATAAAGTGTCATTGGACAGTATCACTTTGCCTCGGGCGGTGTCACGGTCTGTACAATACATGACTAATGGGTTATAAGTAACTATTGCCCAGAGGGTGACAATGCACTTACATGTGGATAACCGTTAGACCATTTAGGTGTGGTCTGATTTTGATTTGCCATAGTTTGGGTGACTAAGCCAAACATGATTTGATTGTTTATGTAAATGTCTGAGGTGCTTTCACTTATGTAGAAAACCTTAAACTCTCCAGTTCATGTAAAAAATACATTTGTATGTATGTTCTGCCCCGTTTTTTCTTTCCTTTTCCTTTTCTGTGTCTTGGCTGTATGAGTTCTGTTTGGACGAGTCAGCTGTATCCAGGGTTACTTTGAACATTTGTTCCACCTCCATTAATAAAGCAAAGCAGAAAATCTAGGCCAGAGATGGCTAATATACCTCATCTCACCTTTAGGCAGGTTATTGTATTCTGTCTAGAAGGCTGCTTTATTCTACAGTTGCATGTACCTGTGCTTCAACATTAATGATGATGTTTTGATAGAGTTTTAGACACTCCTAAAGATTAAAGCCTTTCTTTATAGCTTTTCAGAATTTGTATATACCGCCTGCTGGCAATCTCTCTGCTGTCCTTTTCTGTGAGTAACTCATTAAATTTATGAATGCTTGAAGGAAGTCTGATTCTCTATTCTCCCCATCTGTAATTTTGCCCATATGGGAGAAAGGACTAAATTATGTCTTTTCTCTTTTAGATCTTTTTCTGTTGATGTTATTTATCATTTCCATATCAACTCAGCCACTGTCTTTTATTTTGAATCCCATTGAAGAAGTGGCCGCAGTATTACCTCTCTGTTCTCAGTGCTGCCACATGAGACATATAACCGTCAGGCGGTGGAGCGGAGGTGTTGAAAAGGTCAATGCCACACCATTAGCCATAGTGAGGGATAAATAAAGAAACAGATGAATAAAAATAGGCACAGGTAGTTAGCTGTGTAATGAGACAGCTGTGCCCATCAGCAATCAATGAGCTCTGGAGACAGTAATCAGTACAGCTTGCTTAACTGTTTTAATTGGAGTCAGTTACAGCATCTCTGCAACATCACCGGCCTGTGTTCACATGTGTCTGTGCCTGTGTCAGCGTCCTCAAGAAATACAAGGTGTGTGAATTCAGGGCTCAGTCTAATTACATAAAGTACATTTATGTTTATGAATACAAGCACTCAGAAAGTATCAGTAAGTGTGTAGCAGCACTCACCAGTCATTAGCATTGATTTTTCCAGGAGGGGCTGCTCTCACCAGCAACACTCCTCCCCTCACAGCTCTCCCCTGTGCAAAAAGCCATAATTTCTCTCTCACGGTCTTGGCCACCGCAGGCCTTTCTACAGTGTAAAAGATGGCAGCCATTGATCGGGGCATCCTGATGCCTGCCCTGCCCGGTCCCCTCCTCTTATGACCCGCTGAAGGATACCTCTGTCGATGGGAATCTCAGGTAAGTTACGAGCAAGCCCGTGCAGCTTCCAATTAACTAACGGACTCAATGCCAGCCGGCTGCCACCTCCCCCCCATTTGTCAGCTGTTAGCACTGAACTGCACAGCCAGACTTAAGGACTTGCTCAGACACTGTTCTATCTTTCAGCCACACAAGTTAAGTGTTGTCAAACAGAAAAAGTGAAACAGAGAGGAGCCTGGCTTTTTGTATGTATATCACAACCCAGTTCTTTTTAAAGAGAAGTGATTACTCAGTCGGCACTTCCAGTTTCCATTTCTCAAAAAACACCACTTTCACCTTGAATAGTGATTATCATTCACGACGGGCGTGACGGTGTAATCATAAAAAAATAATTGTCTGGCCTTTTTCTGAGGAGAAGTTGATCATACAAATGCACAGGGTGCTCTGTTAGATGTGATTGTTCCAGAGTAATCAAACTCATAACCAGTCTCAGCTAGACAGAGGACAAAGTCATCGGGAGAAAGGAATAATACCAAATGTGCTCAATCCCAGTGGCTTATGGTCCAGTGCTGTGTGACAAAGTCTATGTTGGTTTAAGATTGAGTGACATAAGAAATGCTGCATAGAATCATGTTCATTATGTGAAACATAACTTTTGTCCAAGTCAGCGTTCTTAGGCTCCCTCAATAATTCTCATCATTTTGCACTGAACACTTTTTCTCACCCAAATCAGTTGCTTATGAAGTATTGTTCATTTAAAACTGTGTTTAAGATCAAACAATTTCTGATCTTTTGCCCCTGGATTGCTTCAGATAAATCTGTTCCATCTGAACCATGTAGTTTCAAACCAAAAACAGGATCTGGAGCCTTGTTTGTGTTGTTTTAAGTTTTCCTTTAGTGCTCTGGGTAAAAAATATTATTATTGTAAAATTTAAAATAAAAATGTGTGGAAGTAGCAGGGCTGTGGGTCCCGTGTTAATGTAGTATGCAAAACAATTTGTTTATTAGATGACCTAATTTATGTGAAAATGCATGGCTACAATTTGAGTGTGAACATTCAGTTTGTTGTTTGTCGGGCTGTGCACAGAATTCAAAACATTTTCAAACAAACTGGCTGTTGTGCAAAGCACATTAAACATTCTGATTTTGGATTTAACTGAATATAATCAGGCTACATATTGGCGTACTTTGTATGCATATATGCATAAAGCAGCTATTAAAATTGAAATAGTTTATTATAAGAAAATCAATAGGCAGAAGAACTGAATTAATCTGGCAAAAAAGGAGAGGCTTCACAGCTGTGAGCCTACAAAACTGAAACCCTGTCCGCTCAAGCTGCAATTAATATTCCACGGCCATGGCTCAACTGCTACCGATTATTTCAAGGGCCACTGTTTTTTCTCCACCACTGATAAGGCTTAATCATCTTAATGTTTTAGGGAGAAGTCTTGAAAAGCTTTGACATTTGTATTTTTTTTATTTGATATAACAGGGACTGAAAGGTTTGAAAGGCAAAGCACATCAGGACCTGATTACTCCAATTTTCCTCCATCTCTATACCCAGGACTACTTCCTCCGTCCTAAATAAACCAGAGAAGGCTGTCATTTGGCCTGGCAGCTGTTTTTTGGCAGGTTTTCTTCTCTTCCTCTAAGGCACTAAGTCCACTGGAGCCAGTGGGGAAGATCTAGCAATCCGCATAATGTGAGCATAATAACACCAACAAAACAGCTCATTCCACGACTAATTCAGAGCTGCGGCTGGGCCACCATGTGTGAACAGACAATCCTCTCATACTACAGCCTGTGAATGCTTTTCTCAAAAGTTTTTCATGGATTGGCATTTAAGCAAGACAATCTCCATAGCAGTTTTTAATTTTTACCAGCTTCCTAATGGCATCAGACAGGTTTGTCTGACCCTTCTTGCTGAAAAGCTGCCATGAATATAAGCTCTACCTGATTTCTGTGGCATTTTAGCTTATTGCATTATAAGAAAAGCCAGTGGCATTGTAATCAAAGGCTTTTATGCCTGCTCTTTCTGAATTCCTGCCTGTGGGGTCTCGATTTCATCAGCTATATTACATCTCTCATTACAAACACACTAGACCACATTTTAAGTCACTGCTGCCTTTATGAGCTTCTTGTGCCCTGAGCATTGATATCATCTGATTTTATTGGATCTCTACTGTCCATTTTCTGAGTCGTTTGAAGATTTGAAGGGGGGCTCAATGATTTGAACAAAGCATTATATTTATCAGGGGCATTGTAGAGCATCTGTTATTTCTCCACCAATAACGAATGATCTGCACTCTTAAATCACCAAAAAGCATGACAGACACTATTTAACTTCAAAGAATGTAATAATTCAAGCTTATATATGTATCATTCTACATAAAGTCTAAGCACTTGTATATTGTTCCTCATTATATCCATCTGCTCGTCAATCCTTCTCATTCACCAGTGACGACTCTGTTAGCACTGTCACCTGAAGAGTTCACTCTTCTAAGGCCCTAATTAAAGCTCAGATCCAAATGCTAATTATCTGCCAAAAGCCTATCTTCCAGTCACCTCCTAGTGCGACACAGTCATCACACAAACGCACAATAAAGCAGCTTCCCAGCAGTCCCCACGTCATTCACGGAGCAGCGGCAAATCAAATCCTGTCTGGAAAAGGGGTGTACCTGGAGCGCTGGCAACTCAAAACAAAGCCACTTAACATTATCAACACAGTGACAATCACATGAAAAGATCAGAGAGGTGTTTGAGATGCAACACTGTGGGAAACATTCTGTTGCTTTGACAGAGAAGCCTACCATCATGAGTCAGCTTTAAGTTTTATTATTATTATTATTATTATTACATAAAATTTATTTAGCGCTTTTCAGGGGACGCAAAGACGCTTTACATATCCATTATTCATTCACTCCACAGTCAAACACTGGTGGTGGTAAGCTACATCTGCAGCCACAGCTGCCCTGGGGCAGACTGACAGAGACTTGGCAGCCATTCCGCGCCTACGGACTCTCTGACAGTCACCAAATACATTCACTAAACATTCTTACACATTCATACACTTTCATACACTAGTGCCACAGACACGGCAGGCAAGGGTTAAGTGTCTTGCCCAAGGACACAACGACAGTATAAACTGTGGGGAAATCGAGAATTGAACCGCCAACCTTCTGGTTATTGCAAATTGGTATTCATTATTATTATTATAATTATTATTAGTTTATGAAATGCCTTTGTAATGGAAAAAAGGTATTTTGATTTATATCCAAACTTCAATTTAAGAGAAAAATGGCAGCAATAGCAATTTGTGTAATTGCTATTGCTGCCATTTTTTTCTTAAATTTGTCTTAATGCAAACTTGACTTATATTTATAGTTGGTTGTCAAGGAGAACAGGGGGCTAGATGACACTAATGGCATGCTAGCTCCTTAGGCTTACTACTCCATAATAGCTCTATGTTTCAGAGTGTTAATTTTAATGAATTAAAATAAACTTGTTTCTTGTTAAAGTAAGTTGCTGCTGCTGATGTATACTATATGTGTGTATGCACGCATTCCCGTGATTAGCATCCGCTAGTCCTTATTTCTGGCACAATTAACAGCTAACTTCCTTGTTGCGACACAGGGCACCTAGAAGGGAGGGAGTGCTCAAGAAAACAGCTCAAAGGGCCCCTTCGAGCGCTGCATACTAATGTGCAATCTCTTCTCCTCACTTCCATGATCTTTTTCATCAACCGTTTCCTATAGATCGCAGCATCCTGTCCCCTTTCTACTGCGCCGGTAGCCTTGTGTTTTTCTGCCTGTACTATAGCCTGTAAATGCATGTTTTAAATGACCCATCACACATTCAAAACACGATACAAGAAAAGGTTGGCTTTGCAATCAAGCAGCTATTTACAACAACTGTGACTCAGTGGTATTATAAGCGTTTATTCATAAGCATCATGCCTGCGCAGTAAATGCTGTTTTTTTGTTGTTGACATTGTTTAATCACAGAACAGCATTAATAAGCTCTACATTTGACACTGTGTCTCAAAAAGATCCATGCGGCTTAATAAAATTATTGGGTTGCCATGCCAACAATTCTCATACATGATGAAAAGTATGTTCCCTAAAGTAAATCTAATTATATTAATAGGTTCCCATAGGACTGTGCTGTATACACAAATTCTGATCCTTCCATTCAAACTCTCTTGGTTTTACCAATTCATCTTATCTCCAGTTAAATTATGAATGCAATGTGCTGGCCCTATTAACATTATAATTTAAATTCTATAAGGAAAGCCATCAGTCACTGAGGTTGGAGCTTTAACTTGTGCCTCATGTTCTTGCACCTGTTTGTTTTTTCACTTAAATAGTTAATATTTTAGAAACTGAAAATATTCCATTTAAGAGTAAACTAATAAATAAATAAATATGAATTGCGGTTGTTTTGAGGTAGATGTTGTTGTTACAAATAGCTACAAATTTGTTCTGCTAAATTTTTCAAAATGTGTCCTTTCACTTAAAAACAATTCTTAGCAGTAGTAAAACTGTAAAAGTTTTAATGCATTCTTCAACTTTTTTTTCCTTTTTTTTCTTTTTACAATTGCCTTAGCTCTCTCTCACACCCCAGCTCACATTTCACAATCACCTTCCTTTTTTGAAAACCAGGAACATGCAAACAGTTTGAAAAGTGCTGATGTTGTGTCTGACAAAGGGTGTTACACATTAACATTGTCAGGGGGAAACTAACTGTCAAGTACAGGTGGTCTTTTAAGAACAAGCAAACACACACACAGAACACTCTCAAATGTGTGAATGTGGCAGCCAAGCATTTACAAGCCACCTTACATGTAATTCCAACAGCAATCAGCATTAACAAAAACAGCTGTCTGAGAAGGACATCTACATTTGATTTGCAAAGTTAGACGCAAACACTTGAACAGTTTTTTTTTTTTCGCTGAAAGGCTGCCTCAGTCGCTGTCCAAGGTCCTGAAGTTACCACTTCCTACACAGACGACCTGAAAAGATCGTGCACTTTCAGAGCTCGGCTGCTGTAATTGATCTAAACACTACTGCACAACTTTATTCCCCTGAAGCTCCAATACATTCCTGTGATAATACCTAAAGTTCACATCGAATCAAGTGTAAATTTATTCACATTATGAAATACAATATACAAAAATGGAGGAGGTCATGTCAGTAGGGCATAAATTTTTCTCCGTGACTTGTACAGTGTTCTTATAAGAAAGTAGAGGATAAATCTATATATTCCGTTACATCATTGCATCCTGAATGTACTGCTACTAACGCCAATAATAATAGTATTTGCTCTAACACATTCCACTCAATATTTAAAGTTAAAATTATTCATATGATGCTTTATTGAAAAGTTGTCCTCTATGTAATAGTCCGTGGTCCTAAAATAAAGCTGTTTGCTGTGTTGTGGACAAACTGTGTGCAATCCAATTGCATAGCTCCGCGGCCCTGAGTGCTGCCTAAATCAGCTCTCCACTCGTGAAATGGAAACCACGGCGTGTGCTGCTTGCGCATTGTTGGGGTCATAGGTCGCCTCTCATTTTCTGAGCAGATTCATATCTCAGTGTTAGCCCTCCAGAGATTCCCACAGCCCTGCTCTTTTGGTGTGGATCTTTTTCTCAAAGGAGCCCTGTCTGCGCCGTTTGACCTCCCTTTCATTACGCTCCCACTCCCGAATGTCTTCTCTGTTCAGAGAGCGGGCGTCAAGGGTGGAAACCCACACCTCGGCCATGTGACCTGCTCACCCTATCACTGCGCCTTATTAGAGGTGAAAATATACATATCAGGAGTGCTCTCTGCTCTTTGAAGCCTAATGTAATATGGATGAATGGATGATTGTTTCCTCTGCAGTTCAACTCACGGTAACGCTGAATGGGCAGTTAGCTGATAATCCGCTCATAGTGCTGCGTGCACCACTTCCTACATCTCATCTTCCCTGCTTAAGTCAGGATATCACACAACTCTTTATTTGTGTTGCCGCATAACTGCAACACACGGCTTCAATCCACATCAGCCGCCCTACTTATAAGAAAAGAAAGATCCACCTTCATTATGCATAGGACTCTTGACAATCCCCTCCAAGGATTAGGATGTGTGTGACAGAGAGCGCAAGCAGGCAGCCAAGTCCCAGCCCAAAACAGGCAGGGGAAGGAAATATGCAAGGTTAGACTTTTCCCTTTTTTGCTCCATCTCCATACATCCAATCTCACGCTAACCCCCAATCTCACCACCGTAGTGTATTATACATTAAACTGTAAGTAATGACAGAGCTCCAGTTTATTCCAGTCAGTGATAATAAGAAAGCCTCCGGGATCTTTTGACGATTTGCATTCAGACGCATGTGGATTAGACAGACAGCCCTCAGTGCAACTTTCCCCTCGCTGCATCTCATTTCCAATACTTTGTTTTGTACAACTTCCATGTATTACACTGTATACCTGCTAATGTGCTAATGTGTTTACGTGGCATGTTCTTATTCCAAATACAATCGACTCCAAGTTAACTATTGTCAAGTGCGTCTGTCCTACACAGTGGTGATCTAAGAAAGGCAACTCATCACCTGCAAAAATAATTGTATTCACACATTTCTGACTTTCTTATAAAATGATTTTTAGCATGGCATGTCTTGGTTAATAGATTTATTTTTGCAAATCCCCAGGACCTTTTCATGCTTGGCTCAAACTGAAAATGAAGATGTTGAGTTTTAATGCCTTGTTAAGGCTTACCTACAGATTAACATTTCCCCTCTCATTATCGCCACAAAGATCCACTCTCATGTCTTCCCCTGGAGCCAACTGGGAGATATTTCATTAAAGTTGCTGTTTAATTATGAAGGTGTTGAAATTTAATTAATGAAAGGCTAAAGCAAATCCATTATTCTGACATATTTTTGCTGCTTGCATTGGAAAATTAAGAGATCTCATTTTAGCTGAGCCCTTTAACATGCCTTCTTTTTCTGTCTGTGTCTTACCTATACCTGTTCTCTCCCACATCACCATCAATCATTGCTGGCAGTGTCAGAGCTCTGCTAGTTACCCATTCTCAAACCACACAGAAAAAAATGGCCCTTATGCTGATCTGCACAACTTTTCATTGCAATCTGCATTCAAATAGAACAGTTTCATAAGAGCTGTCAGCCTCTGCTGGGACGTCTCTACCGAGTCTCAAGAGAGCGCCTCGAGGGATGAAAAATAAGGTAGCCAGCTGAGGATTGTTTTAAACACACACACACAAGTTGTAAGTTGCAACAAAATAATGATTTTGTGAAAGGTCAGGTCATTTGTGAACTAAGTACAATGTTTAGAGCTTGAACCCAGAAACAAAATTTCAGTGTTGTAAATGAGAACAAGACAATCATTGTGCTCATGGTGGGAAATTATAAGTCCTAAAGTTATTTCAGTGCATACACATTAAATACACAAAATTATCTTCAGAATATTACCCCTTTTAAATGGATTGAGAGGGAGGGTCTCATGTGTGGATAGAGGAAGAGAACATGCAGACCAGAATGGGACCCAGGTGTGTTCTCTTCTTCCCAGCAGGTGCCTGACTGGCCCAGTGCCCTGGCGCCTCCCTCACAGAAACACAGTGTCTCTCACACAGACCTCCTCTTTGTACACTGTGAGCTTAGAACAGTGTGAACCACAAACTTTGACATCCATAGATAAGAAAGTTCAACTTCTTCTTAGTTGGCTTCTAACAAAATTTGTGACAAAAGCACAAACTGTTTCACAAAGTGTACATTATACACCTGACTAATTCTTCTGAAAACTGGTGCATTATGGACTAAATGGTCACATAAAATCACAGAATTATTCACCCTCTGGGCCTTTTCAAAGAAATAAGAGAAGCTCTTGGAAAAATTACTTGCCATCGTGGGCTTTTTGCTTTCGTGTCCCTCAGTTGGCTGTGCCAAGAAGTGGCTATTACACCATGTGAAACACAGACGAACAAAGATGGACACAAAGGGACAAGGAGCATGCTGACATGTGTCAGAAAGTGAGCAAGCTGTATAGAAGATAACAAGATTAAATAAAAGAAAAGTTGGCTATTCAGCTTCACTGTGGGACATCAGCACACTATTCAAGCAGATTGCCCTAAGTGCAACATCTCCAGCCAAACGGCCAGCTCTGACGAGGCCATGCCAAAGATTCCCTTTGAAGTGGTGCTGAGCAGAGAGGAAAGGAAAGGACAAGAGGAGAGTGTGGGCACACCACAGCTGTTCTGGCCTCGTCACTGTCACAGCATAACACACAGAGTAAAACCTACAAGAATTCTTCTGTGCAGTGCTACAACACAAACTTCTGATCTTTTACCTCCTTCTGGCCCCCAATCGGGACAGACTCCCTCCTGACAGACTAAAAATTCAGTGCACATAAACATAAGAGAAGTAAAGAGACTAAGTTAATTATAAAGACACCAGGGATTGTACTGATTGAATGTAATGTTCTGAGTCAACCTTATAAGTTGCTAATGTGAAAATGCAATCACAGTAGCACATTGTCCTATAACAGAGGTAGAAATAGGGTTAGTTCAATGCTTGCATTCAATTCAGTGTATATCATTTGTGAATGCTTATCCGTCACAACGCTCTTGTGCAGCAATGCATTTTTACTACATCCCTTGCAGCTGACAAGAAAGAATAACTCTAGAAAGTCTACTGAAAGCATTCTTTACTTTGTAAATTTTTGTTCCTTATACATTTTCTTAGCACTGCTCTAAATTAATTAGAACTTAATTTTCTTTGTACACATTATGCAATTACTAAAATTAAAGGAAAGGTTTTCTCCAAAGACAGTGATTCACTTATCAGAGCATTCCCATAATGCATTTGATTAATTTGAGAAATTAATTGACAGTTTGATTCTGTACATTCAGTCTATTTTCAAATAGACTGGCAGTTTATTAATATAGTTAATTTAATTAAAATGGCAGTGCAGTGGCTAATTGTAATACATTTATTTAAGGTCTTTCTAACCTCTCTCTGCATGAGAGGACTCTTTCAGTCGACTCAGTGACTCACATGAACCCCTGCTATCCCACCCCTACACTTCTTGCTCTGCTCTAAATGGCTGTCTGATTCATGCTGTTCACAGTCATTTTTAAGAACATCCTTTTTTTTCCGAAGAAACCCTCCTCTTTGAAGTTCATTTTTAGACGCCCCATGGATTACTCTTGGTGCTCTGGAATAGGTTAAACATGACCAGATGTGCTGTGAAGTACTAAATGAACTGGAGACCATTTTGGTTGTGATCCATAGATAATTCTTAACTTTTTAATGATGCCCCTTGGCTCCTCTGGAACATGACACACCTACAGGCATTAGTACTGTTAGTGCACTGAGGGAAACGTCATCTTTGTAATAGTGAAAGCTCATTTCCCGTGCTGTTGAAGCGTACTACTACTAAAATAGAAGAGCACTAGTTAGGGCTGTCTTGCATGTCCCTGTACTATTGTTAGCTATACAACTCCACAAGCGGCTTATACTAAGAATAAGTAAAATACTATATGTCTAGTTGATATTGTAATTTCCAGTGTTCCAGCAAGACATGGAAACTGTGTAATGAACCAAGACACCTAAATTATGATCTGAATATAAAATGTGTTAATGTGTCTCAAGTGTAGTGTTTCTTCAAAATATGTTTAGTGACAATTTTGTGAAAAAAAGCACATTCTTCCACTTCAAAAAATATGAATGGCCTGTCAGTGATAGCCATTTGTCAAAACAAAGTCTTCAGTGAGCCACTAACCTATTAAAAAGTACAATATTGTTTTTCATTCTGTGGCCATCAATCATTTTGTAAGTGTATTTTTTTAATCTTTCAAATGAAATGTGTCTCTTTTCAATTGAAAGCAGGAAACAGCACATTTCTGATGGCTTTGTCAACATTTGCATCACTTGACCCTATTGGTTGGCTGCAACATTGTGTCTAGCTCCAGATCGATTAAGTTGTCTTTTTAATTTGATGAGTTTCTCACTCAGTGCTTCTCTGTACAGTGTGGAAACACTGCAAGGCAATGTTGGTATTCTGGCCAAGTTCCTCTATGCCATCCCAGGAGGAAATTCATGCATAATGGATTAATTGTTGCACACTTGCACATGTAAAGGGCCCATGGGTTAGTATTCCTGCTGTCTCACACTGCGCAGTAGGTCACGCAAATGGCCATGCCCAGCAATATTACTGCAAATCTGTGGAAATAGTTCAATTAGGTCCACAAGTGCTTTACAACTTCCAGTAAGTGACTGCTAAAGAGCTGTATAGCTATTGAGTATTTCCTGTTGCTAATACAATTGACGCAGGCATTTTCTATCTTTCTAAATACACACCGACATAGACCAAATGACACACGCACATACTGTATGTAAAGGCCTAGCTCCCAGTGGAGATAGACTTTGTGAATGTCAATGTGATTCAATAGTGACAGCAAGTCGTGTCACCAGTGAAATGGGCCCTGTGTTGTGCAGAATGTAATGACTCACAAGACAATTGGAGTCGAATATGAAATGGCTCCCACTTTGTTGTGATGCACTGAGGAAAGGTGACAGGCGGGACTAGCTTGAAACTGTCCTTCAGTGGGGTGTCCTTACTCCCCCATGTGTGTGCCTTACCTTGCAAATATATTTCCCCTTTTTTTGTTTTTGCCATCTTCCCATTGAACACTCAAGGATATTGGTTCTGTCTGAAGCTGAGTGAGAGGACCAACTAGACATTTCTTGTTATACCTGCATTCTTAGCATCTGGCATTTATCTGGAGGAGTCTTGAGCCCTGAGACGAGACAGCACACCATGGGATGATGGCAGAGTAAAAGCCATGTTCAAACAACAGTGTTTCTCTGCAATCGAGGCCTGAGGAATTGAAAGTTTTTCTGAAGATAGATATTTTTGTTTTGCCTATCTCTGGCACATCCCAGCATCACTATTTTATGATTTTGTCTTTGCTAGAGAAAAAGGAAAGATTGAAACCATAACTGAAATCATGACCTTATTGGACATTTTGATTTAAAATTTTCGAGAAGCAATGCATTGCCATCTGCTCAAGAGATGCACAGACAGCAAGAGAAAACAACTTGACTCACAATTTATTTGCAAGGGAAATAGTAGAATAAATATCTCTTCATAATAGGGATAGTACAAAAGATGTTGATGTTGAATATTTTGCCAGAATGCTTCCTACTCGTGGATGAATAAAAACAAAATGAATGCCACTTCCAGCGCTCAATTAGTCTCTGGTAGATGTGAACCCCATTCAAGAGCAGCGTTGTTGTGAAGATTTCTGACTAACAAAAGCAACAATTCAGCCCTGGCTTAGTACATACATATTGGAATTATGGGTAATTACATATATTATCTGTAGGGTAAGATTAGGGTATGCATGTACAATGTACTGTAGTTACATGTTATTACAGTTTGTTACACAGTGTGTTACTTTGTACTTAATGAGGTAGAGACAATGTATCAAGTGTTGTCTAAAATAAAGTGTTAGAAAATAAAATGAATCCAGCTCAATAAGAGCCAGAGGTAAACAATATAGTATTATATTGCCAGAAGTTCACAAATTATTTTATTACTAAAATTGTGAAGAAATTGCTGGAAGGTGAAACAGCAGCCATTTTGGCACCGTAATGAACTACTGATAAACATCAGCAGGAACAGGCAGCAAGAGGGCCAGCGGGAAAAGTCTCAGTGGGAGAATGAAGTTTAAGGGTAGAGATGAATCACACATCCCTGAATGTTGGGGGGAACAGTGCAGATTTAACAAGCTACTTCCAGTTGTTTCACCACGAGAGCAGCGTGTGAAGATCAAAAGATGGCCATTGTTGCAGCCAAGGACATCTTATCACAGCTATCTATTTTTTGGATCTTTTAATTGCACAAGTTTGCATGGGAGTGCTGAAACAAACGTTAACAGTTAGGAAAATGCTCAAACTCTGTCCATGTATCATTTGCTTACTTCAAAAACTTTTAGACCTATCATTAGTATAATTCTGGTGTTATTTTGCTGACACAAATCACACATCTTCAGTTTTAATAAGGCTGTAAAAGGACTTCTCATAAAGGGAACATGCTTTGGTTTTTCGATTTTTTCTATCTTAGTAAGTGATGGTTTGCCTAAATCATTTGATAACAGGGCACACAAAGACTTAAAAAACACAAAAGGGTGTGACCTATAAATTTAGGAAAAGCTATTTAGTCTTAGAATAAAATATGAACACATACTGTACGTATCCATAATACATATTCAAACTGTTTCTAAAAAGCTTGCCCATACCAAAGATTGTTTCTGGTTTCTAAAAAGTCCAAAGTTCCAGGTTAATGTGATGTACAAAAACAAAAGTGTCGTTAGAACACTAGCCATTACTGCCATGCTCAGTTTTTAAGTTAGTTTGCTCAACACACCGAAGAACACAAAGGCAACCCGCTGCTACTAATTCCCTTGTCCGATGAGTCCTGCGGATGGAAATGTCTTTTAAGTACTCAACCACTGTCAATTACTGTGACTTACAGTAAAAGACAAATCAAATTCGGCTCTCTTGCCTCTGTGTTGTTGACTCCTGCTGAGGCACAATGGCTTTTTTGTGGGATGAACAAAACAGTTTAAGGATGCTACTTTTTTTCTTTTTGGCAAGGACAATTTGTTGCGGCAAAGCCGACTCAGAATATCAAGAGTGTCGGCCTAAACACTGACTGCATACATCATAAGCTCCAGATTCTAGCAATGTTCAACTGCATGTGCCTCCAGCATTGTATGACTGACAACACCATCGGCTTGGGCTTTCAGGCTTTGAGCTGACATCTCTGCTTGAAGATGTGACACAATGCAAGATGTTTTATTTTCTTGTCAGTGTGGGTATTACAGAAAGGAAGATGCAATATTGAACTGATAGAAACAAGACATCTGCAAATTATACGCTACTGACGGACCGTGTGATGCTTTTCTGTGTGACACATCCTTTTGGATCTCTCTTCATAACAATGGTCTTATTGAGAACCAGCATTCAATACAGTCCTGAAACCAAAATCTTTTATTAAATTTCAAGTCACAAGCATCCCTGGCAATGAAGTTTATATTCACTATAAAA
This sequence comes from Perccottus glenii, assembly GCA_024416835.2. Taxonomy (NCBI): domain Eukaryota; kingdom Metazoa; phylum Chordata; class Actinopteri; order Gobiiformes; family Odontobutidae; genus Perccottus; species Perccottus glenii. The sequence continues at coordinate 14,860,425 of CM044546.2, read as the reverse complement.
GCCTGTGGTCAGTGAGGGTCTGCTCCAGGTCAGACCCAGTTGGAATGGCAGTAGGGATCAGTTAAAAGCTCAAAAGGTTGCTAGGTGCCGCCACACAGCTCGGCTCACATCCACAGGGAGCAGCTTGTGTTGGTTCATGCCACCAGAGCATTTCCTCTGTCTCCCACTCAGCTGAATATTTCATAAGTTCAGAATAAAGAGGCTAGTCGTCAACTGGTCACACGCCCATCTCTTCCAACCTCAGTCCCCGAGCCTGAACAGAACAATGCACACTCAAAGATCTCATAAATATAAGCTACAGTTGATTGGCTGTTCCCCCTTTGGTGCAGATGAGTCCATGTTGCTGGATTATGTCAAGCTGATCTCACAAGATAAAAATGAATTTCTTTATCTTGAGCAATTGATTGCTTCTATTGTGAGTCACTCTCTGTTTCATTTGATACTGTCAGCGGACGGATATTAAGGATGGGATAATATAATGGACCTCAGTTATTTATATAATTATTATTTGTGAAATTGTGCCTTGACGGCTTCATCAAAGACTAATCTAAAATGGTAGAATTCTTTTTACATATTTTAGTGAACTGCATCTATTGTGTACATGCCCGCTTTGCATGCTTGGAATTGTAGTTCTAAATGCAAAGCACATAAGCAGGAGACGGTTACAACAGAAGCAAAAATTGCAATATTTCATTGCACAATATTGATTTGAATTACAGCTGACTAAATTCTTTGCAAATTAAAAAAAATAAAAATTCAAATTTGAAAAATATCCAAACCAAACACTTTTTTGGGGGGGATTTTTTAAATAAAATTCTGCAAGCAATAAGTTTGTTGTTTATTTGGTTTTAAATGTTACAGATTCAGTGCTCACTATTTTGATGATTAAATAAACTATAATTCAAACAATGTTGCTCTTGTGGATGTGCACATTTGTACAAAAGGATATTTTAAGATTCTTACGTGTATATTGTCTTACAATACAGTATCGAGAAATATAGTATTGTTGCCTGTGTATCGTGATATGTATCATATCGTGAGGTGCTTGCCAATACACACACCTATAGTAAGTAATATATCAACTGCAAAAGTAGATCCATGTTTTTCCTCATATTCTAAATGTAAGCAGTTGGCGCTTGTTTAACAACAATACAGTTCATATACTGTTGCTCTGCAAATGAGCTGATGCAGTAGCTTTTTAAAAACAAGTCTTGGGTTGTCTAAATAACAGCTGAAATGTATAGAGCAATGTTTTTATAAGGGATCAATCTTTTTCCAACTCGACTAAGGAGTTTAATATATTCTAATGAGAGTTTTGGAAGTCTTCAAAATTCCCTGTAGGCTAAAAAGTGTTTAGTTCCACTTTAAAACACATTGTGATTTTTATCTGGCCAACATAACAAATGAGTGATAATGAATGTAATTTCACACAAAGTGGTTTGATCAGCTGAACCGGGTCATGCTTAGCGTTCTGACTCAGCGGTTTGATTGCTCAGATAAAGAAGTAAAAAGGGCTGTTAATGTGTGGGAGGAGCCAAGCTGCAGGGTAAGAAGCCCCCCTGTAAAACAAAATGCAACAGTGGGGACCTTATTTTCCTCTCGATTGATACTAATTGGCAGCAGAATGCCCTCCTGACAAGTCCTTCGCCCTCAGCGCCTCCCTCATTCACGCTTGATGAACAGCCAGCTCCGGAAATAATCCTGAGTTTAGCTAGGCAGGATCAAAAAGGCCTTGAAAAATTCTGCTGGGACCTCAGAGATTTTTATTCCCGCTTCTTTTTCCAGCACATTCTTATTATTCCATTTTTTCTCTCTTGCAACACTATTCCTATTACAGAGAAACTCAATTATCTGTGCATGTTTTAATAGGAAAACAAATGGAGATACATATTCTAGACTCTTAGAAAAAAAGGGGATTCTATAATGACTTCTTTGTATTTGGGTTTATTACAAACTAAAAACATTGCGCTCCAGGGGTGGGAAAAACACCCACCCGCTGCTCGCAGGTAAGAGCCTTCAGTTTTTATTTATTACAGCCTGATCTCTCCGACTGTTATTCAGCGAGCACTTTCACAGATGGTACCCCAAATAACTCAGGATATAGATCTTGGGAAATATCACAAATTAATTTACCACTCTCGCACTGACATTTCTCATTCTTCATGTGGTTAAAAAAAAGACTATCATAAAAGATCATTCAAGGTCCTGTGCAGGTAGGGTAGATCTTTTTTTTCTTCTCTGGTGTGTAATTTGACACTTGACAAAGTGCCGTGGGTTTCATGGGTGAATGAATCTATCTTTCAGGTCTGCCCAGCTAAGATTCGTACAACTGTGTGGTGGAGAGAGTATTTGTTCTACAGAGGTCAGTTAGACTGTCATAAAGTTTAGACTGCAATAAGTTACCTAATGTGTACCAACTTACATCAGCAGAATTTATAAAGCAAAGTGATGCATGTAGAGATTGTATTAAAGAGAGAACAAAAACATTTTCTTTGGAGGCACATAGGAAAGAAGATTAATTGAAGAAGAACTCTGGTTCCTTTAACAGAGGGTAGCATAATGCACTTATGAAAAATATTAGAGTTTACCCCGAACGTTAACTTTCATCCCTGGTGGTAAATCTCTTGCCAACTTTACTTATCAGACAGAGTTCAAGCTGGGGAACCTTTGTGGCCCTGTTGACATTTGAAACAAATCAGTTTTGACGGGCCAGGATCCCTTTAGATTCAATGCTTCACAAAGAGGTCAATCACTGAATGAAAGATTTATCTCAGTGAGAATAAAGTGTTCCTTTTGCAGCTCAAACTGGATATATGCTAAAAGCTCCTGGCTGGCGGAGAGTTAAAATTCTTTATACAGGATGACTCGGGCAGCAGTGTGTTGTGCATGCTTACTAATGTTGAAGATGGCTGTATTGTAGGAGGCTTGCTGTGTGAAGGTCACTTTTCTCTCCCACTTGACTGACTTTGAACATAAATGTCTGCCAATCACAGAGCAGAGGTCTTTCTCAGTACACATCCAAGCCCATGTTGTCTGGAGCATGTGATTCTCCCAAAGGCTACACCCTGTTGCCAAGCTTCCGTAAATGAGCCAAAATGCACTTTGCCTTCAGGAACTCTGTGTCCAAAACCATGCACCCTCATCCAGCTAATGATGTAAGCCCCTAAAGAGAACCGTGTATGAACCGGATTGTTCCGACCTGCTCCACTAGTCTGCTAAATCTCCTCTGCACCTGTTGAAGTCTGTGTGCAAAGTCCACAGCATATGTGCCTTTTTAGCATAGTGCTATAATATGCTTTTTGTCAATTAACTCCTGCTTTTTATCTCAGCTGGCTGCAAAATCCTCTCCAGTGCTCAATGATCTCTTTTGCAGTCAGAACCGCTTTCAGCAGTTATTGAGGTCGTGTCCTATTACCATCTGTCTTCAGCTGCATCAGGAGTAATCCTTGGGTTTACTCCTTTAACCTTACTAAAAAGATCCAATGCGCTAAGCAACATTTGTTCGGACCAACCACTAATTTTAGCATGTGCAGCAATGACAAACTAGAAAATACTGATTTTTATTTCCATATTATGCACTTTTTCTGGGAATAACAATATTGTTTCACAACAGATCATTTTGCATCAACATTCAATCAAACACGAGAAGTTGCAATAAACCATTAAACTATGCTGAGCTGCTTGTCATCTACAACTAAATAGAAAACCACCAGGAAATTCACAGTGATATTTCACTTTTTAAATGATGAGCCTTGGGTGAAAATAACAAAACATGATGATGATTATAACAGATAGAAAATCTAACCACAAAAGAAGCCAAGCCACTGACCCCTGGGCAATACCTGGTAGATCTGCCAGTCCTATACAATACAGCTCAGTTAGTTTTTACACAAATCGGCAAAAGAAGAAAGAAAACCTAATATGAAATTAATCTAATCTCTTTGAGAATGTGATTGTCATACACATTACATAAACCTCAATCTCTTAATACACCATCTGCCCTGTTATTTAGAAGGCTCGATGACAAAAAATATTGAAAGGTTTCTGAAAAAGGCACAGCTACTGCATGACATTAAACCATCCAGCAATATAAATCCCTGTATCAATATGTACTACCCACAAGACCCAAAAGGCCAAGGAGTTTTGATATGACAAGCAGTGACTATTGAAGCCACGAAGTCATCTGTGTGTTATCTTATACTGCACAGAGCTAGAGTCTGAAAGAAAAGTGGGTCTGTTACAAGACTGAATGTAAAATGACATGTAAAATAATGCTTTATCATTAACCACATCTGGTCATTATAGATCAGGAACCATAAATTGACCTGAAACAAAGACAGACTTCTGTATGCTGGATCTCCCTGGAATCTGTATCAGGGGTATTAATCTACCTGTCTGCAGTCTGATATCAAATGTGATGGATGGTGGCTGGCCAATGCCAAAGTCAGCTTTTTCGGTGGAGCTATCTAGTTCAGACTCAGTCAAGCACAAATCTGAATGTCACAGTGGCGCTCACATCAAAGGGTCCCTTTTGGATTCATTAATTCACAGAGGCGCTACTCCCTATCAATTATAGCCCTGATTAAAATGTTTTGGAGTCGTCTCTCTCAGGCTAGGAATATTTTCTCAGAAGACATGACTTCACAAGGATAACCTCTTTTCTCAAAGAAATTATATCCTGAAAATATATATATATATATATTTTTTTTCCATTCGATAAAAGCTATCGTTGAAGTCTTGGTATGCATGCTATACTTTAATAAAAACACACCGACATTCTAAACAATTATAATACTACTTTTAGAATACTCGATTTCCATACTACTGTGAGCTCTGACTGAATAAATAGCAATGTAAACATGGCATTGCGAGACTTATTTAGAAATCCCCCTCCCGCCTTCTTGCTCAACCAGAGCCTAATATTCCTCATCCACCCATTTGACTTGAAAGACCCTTTGAAGAATCTCTTTTGAGCTTGTTTGTGGCTGATGTTTGTGATGTTTATTTCTGCTCTGCACTGGCATGGCTTCACACTTCTTGAAATGAAATTGATTGATGACAACTTTGGCTGTATTTTTGATTAAGGGAACAGCATTGGTGCTGATTGGGCTGGTGTTTTCTTTCCTTTTTTCCTAGTAAACATAATTACACATCACCAATCTTTTATTAATAGCCATCATAATTCTGTGAAGTTTCCAGTGTGTCTGCACTTTCATACTAATCTTTCCCTTAAGCACTGACAGTCAGGTGTACGTCTGCATGCTCTATAAGCACACTATTTTGCTGAGTGATTCATTTTGGATGTTGTTTCAGCTTCCAAACCAATTGCTCTTAAACTAAATTCAATACCAGGAAGCACAAATAGTGCAGCTTTGTTAAAGGCCACATCACACAGCAATTTCCACATCTTCAAATGCTAGTTTCCTCTTTCTTTAAACGCCATGTTAATGTGTGCACTCCCTCTAATGCTTGCTTTGTATTTTTGTTCTTCAAATACAGAACGCTTATCCATGGGAATCAGGGATGGTTTGCCTAGCCTGACAACACAAAAGTGCTCAGCATTTCACTGGATAGGTAGGCATCTCTCTGACCGTGATGATGCCGACACACTGGGCATTTCATCCGAAAGCTCAGTCCCACAGCGAGACAAACCACTGTTTGTTCTGGAGCACACAGCTTCACATACACAGCCAATGTATAGAAGCAAGGAGGCAATTTTGACTTTCTGAAACACCTTTTTTTAGCTTTGTATGAATGCTTGTGAATGTCACACTAAAGCCAACTTAACAGTTAAATATCAGTCTTTTTAGATTTTAGAATCTGTTTGTAGCATATGGTACACATTATTAGCCAGTGGGCCTAAATAACTGCACATTAAATTAATTATCTTAAATGAGCTTAGTGCTACTTGGTCCCAATAGGTTCACGTCTAGCGACATCAAATTTATGGACCTCTCTCACAAGTGTAAAAGCTTACACTGTTTTATAAAACCTGATGTTGTAAACACTTGTATTTTACTGACAAAGACGCTCCTTGGGCACTAGTGCATCACACATTAGTGCTCTTGTGAACATAGCAAGCCTCAAATCAAAATTCCCACAACTCAAATAACTGGAGACATTTCCTTCTCCACCTCCTCCTCCTCTCACCAGAAGTGTTCCTGAAGGCAAGCAATCAATAGTGCTCTCACGCTGAAAGGCTGTAAACCTGAAATAGTACCCATGACAAGCCCTTGCAGGTAATAGGTCAGATGTATTGATTGATCTGTTCATAAACACACATTTTTGGAGGGCTCTCTATGAAATTCTGTGTTCATACATCACGTTAACAGCTGAGGATTTATTAATGTTTCTACATAAACATTATCAGATTTTGAGGAAATCAAGCGTGAAAATTTTGGGGCCGAGGAGGGCTATACATCTGCCGTAACTTCAGAAATAACGTTTCTGTACCAGAAAAGCTCATGGTGTCTCACTTTTGCTGTCACACATGAAGCATGTTGAGTGCGACTCCAATAAAATGTTAAGGCAGCAGTACAAACAGACATTTACAACCGGAGAGTTGTGGGAATTATAATGTCCAGAATTCATTCACCTGGGAGAAGTAGACCTTTCGAGGTAAATATAATAACTTGCCATAGCAGGAAGTTAGAATTTTAACAAGCCCCTAACATTTATGTTCATGTCCTGGAAGTTATTCCAGACTTTTAGCCCTATCAGTTAAAGAATTGTTGTCTGGACAAATGTTAGATTAACATTTACTCATATATGATAAGACGCTGTTTGAAGCCATTACGATGAATGTACTGTCTTGAAGTCTTTAGGAAGCTGTGACATTTTTGTTCATGTTGACTTACACTGTGCCCTTCATCAAACACAAATTGAGACAATGCCATCTCTCTTTACCCCGTCCCCATATTTCTTTCTGTGTCTCCGCTCACTAATAAGCAACGCTCTTCTTCATACATGAGGGACCTGTGACGGCTCCCCTCCCTCAGACAGACAAATAGTACAAGAGATGGATGTGCCAGTCAGTCAGCTCTGTCTCATCTCGGCCAGGAGCTCTGTGTACCACAGGTTATTTAGAGGCCTGCTGGCCACTAAACTGCACACGGCTCACTCTTTAACAGTCTCAGATTTGCCCGGGGAAAGCAGAATGGAGCTCATTTTGCGTAGTTCTTTTCCAGCTGTCCACAGATAATTTTTTTTCCCAAGATACCTCTAAGATTCTGGTCTGCATTTCAATTTACAATTTTACAGCTTGACTAAATAGACTACATCATTCAATGGGATAAGAGCGATTTCACGTCCATTAGGTTATCCATTGACACAAACTGGAACAGTCAGTTCAGTACATCTCCATGAGCTGCTGCAGTGTCATGTCAATGAATAACCAGCACATTGCCACAATCTCCAATCACTGGAGGGATCGAGATGTATGGTTGTTTGTAGACGATCGAAATGCAGATGGTTTAGTGTCCCATCACAGTCAAGAAAAAAAGACTGTCATCAGTGTCTCAAGTATTTGTACAAAACTGTTTAGTGGACATTTTCATCAGATCAGCAAATGATAGCAGACTGTCATTGCATTCTTTAAAGAAAGCCCAGTCCTCTATGGTCTTCCTTTCATCCAGCTGTGCTTTGTTTTTGCGTAGTCCTCTGCTGAAACTCATATGGCTCAATTCCACTTTCTGTCTGCTAATGATCAGTAAGTGCCAGTTTAGGGCTTTTGTTCAAAAAGCTTTTGAGAGTATTGAAAAGGCTGCTCCATTTTCATACAAAGGACAAATGTGTTGTTATAGCTTTTTACATGCCAGTGCAGTTTTCTATTATGGCAGATAACATTCATTTGTTGATGAAACAGAATGTGTATTTGGCTCACAAATCATGATTCTGACCTCTCATTTGTATTCATTTTCTAGACCTCAAAGTTTTGCGAGGTCAAGAGGCCAAAGACTAGACACAACCAGTTTTCAGTGCACTCAGCTTACAAGGTGCACAATGTCTCAAGCACATATAATTATTTTCATTCAAACTACAAAAGATGCACATTAGAATTCACTTCTTTACCTGATATATTATAACTGTTTTTATACTGTATCCATCTACCTCTCAGTCTCAGTTGTTAGCTTATATTGTTTCTCACTTCCAGACAACAAAGGGCTTGTCAAATCTCTCTATTCAGGTCAAAGCTCTGGTGCAATCACAGCTAGAGTGATGACCTGATCCCACTTAATACAGCTTTGCTTCAAGAGCTCTGGATCTACAAAGGAGTAGGGTAGCTAGAGGCGCTGTGAATAGAGGGCTACATGCAGCATTAGAAGCACAGCCTGATTTCCACACTTTTTCCCCTTTTGCGTTTTGTGCTTGCATATGGGTCACAATCATACCAGCATTCTTCCACTTCCTTTGTAGTTGATTTAATTGGCTGAGATTTGCATCTTGACATGAGATTTTCATTATCACTTTTACACTTGGCTTTTGTTCAAATTAGGGCACCCTGAGGAGGTAGGAACCTTAAACTCCATTTCCTGCACGAGGTGTTCAATTAAAAACTAGAGGGAGAAGGAAAGCCACTGTCTAAGCTTTGTTAAGCAGGCTACTTCCAAATTAAGGTTGCTTATTTGAGTATTTTTATAAAGGTATGCAGGTCCATAAATGGGGAGAAATTTGGTTAGATTTTTGTTTAAATACAGTTTGTTGCTATGGTGCCTTAAAAGCATCAACAGAAATTGATTTTCATTAAAGGAAAATTTGTTTGTGTTTTTGGTTAAAGATAATGGCTTTGACTCTCAATATTGAATTTTCAATCAGCAATTCTCTGGCCACTTTTTGAGAGAACACTCTGCCGACTTCTCCGCAGAGACATCTCATTTAAACACGCGAACCACTGGGAGGCCACAAACGCCTAATTGAAACCCTTTCTGAGGTTATGAATAAGAGAGCAGCCATGTGTCCCTGGATGACAGAACGCCTTTAACAACGGAGCGGCATTGGGAATGCAAGGCATGTCGAGTGCCTCTCAGACTGGCCTTGTTACATAACATGCCAGTGCAGGTGCAATTCATAGTGCTGGTATGAATGGCAGGCAGCAGCTTGGAAGTGACCATCATTCAGTGAGTGGGGTACGTCATAAGAAGCTGTAAACGAGCATGAAAACAGAATTTGAATTGTTTTTCTTACAGTAAAGCCAGTTTTTACATTAGTATGAAAAATTTACTTAAGGCTACGATCAAATAATTGGTGGTTATTGGTCAAGATTAAACATTTATTTAGTTATTATTGGCACATAAACCAGTGTTTCCCAACCTTTTTGAGCCATGGCACACATTTTACATTAGAAAAGTTACACGGTACACCATCAAACAAAAATGGTACAAAAACTATATTTATTTAAATATAATCTCGTCTCAATTTACACAGTTTACTGAAACCTGGACCTGTTTAGTTAAACACAAAGTTAATATTCTTACAGGAATTAAAGAAAGACACACACAAAGATCTTAGACTCTCTTTTTTTTTTCATATTTATAAAACTAAAAACACATTAATTGCTAATAGTTTATGTCATAAACTGTTAGAAAGTAATGTGTTTTCAGTTTTTACACATTTGTCACTCAAATTGTCTACGGTTGTCAATGTTTTCAGGTAGTTATGGTTCAGTAGATTGCATTACAGTGTAATAAAGTTGAATAACAGCAATGTAATGGCAAACTTAAAGCTGTTCAGTGAAAAATAAACCGAGCTGGAAGAAGCTGAATTTAGGCAGTTTGTGAGAATGCATGTCCACATTAAACACAAAGGAAGTGAGTGCCATTGGATTGGGAGCTGGATAGAGGCGGATGTGGTGTGGGGTGAAGAGCTACACATCCTCAGAGTTGCTAGCAGCTGTTCAGGGCAGGGACTTGGCAGGTACAGATCACGAGGGAACTCGATAGCAACTCTCTCCTCCCTCAGCTCGCGATGGCCTCATTTATCTGTCACCTCCCCTCCTACTCCCCATCCTATTCCACTTCAGACATCTTTGTCTAACACGCCTTCGCCATCGCCATTGAGCTGAAACAGCTCCCGTCACTTTTGTTTTTATTCCATCAATTACCTTCCTGCCAAACGCCGTGATAGTCCACTCAAAAAGCTGACGGCTGTCCCGGCAACTTGTCTGTCACACGAGTGCTGTCTTTTAATGATTTACCAATAGGCTTGATATAAAGACTGTATTAGTCATTTCTATCCCTTGCGCTGTGGCGTAACTGGGTGGCAAAAATAACTTTGGAGCCCCACAAGCACATATTATTGTTGTGCTCTGAAATATGCCTTCAATTAGAATGTCATATCTGTGCACCTCAGTCATCATTTTCCATTGCCACGAGTGATGAGAGAGAATCCGACATTAGTTCATCTGACAAATGTCTCCCTTCGGAATTTCTCATTAGTCAAATGCATCTCTATTCTATCACAGGCAACTCACATTGTTGACCGAGTATCCCTTTGAGACTGACCCACACTCTTGCATTTAAAGCTTCATTAATTACCAGGGATAGCAGCCGCATAAATATTTCAGCACGCTATATGCCAATATTTTTAATACAATGCAATGAGTAATGAAGAAGCTTCCATTTAGAAGCACATGTCTGTCCCGTCCAGGGAGACAGTGATGTGAATTAATTAGCTCACAGACTATAATTATGCTTATACTGATGGTGTCAGCTTGCATTAAGTAACAACAGATGGTGACTTTTGAAATGGTAGTGATGTTTATGGAGGAGCTCTATCAAATACATCACATCAACAAGAATTGTTAAGGCTATTCTGTCATAGTCCTCTGGTTGCTTTTTACAAAATGGATTTTTTTGGCAGCCAGGTGGCAATACTAATTTAAATAAGAGAACCAATCAAACACAATCTTTAAATATGGTTGCACTGCCAATAAATGGAGTAAATATAGTAGAGACTTTTCCTTCTTTATGTTGGTGGACTTAAACTTCTTGGATGACCTTGAAGACATATTTTACTAAATGTACAGTCTTTACACTGTATCTATCTATATTACATACATAAGATTTGGATCATCTTCAATGAAAAAAGGTCCATGTGCCAGACGTCTTTCTAACATTTTGTCAAACTGCACAAAACCTCTTGAACACAAAAATCAAACGCACCACATGAAGTCTCCATCTTCTCCAGCCTTCTCTGACCGACATCAATCACCCATCTCCCCTGCTCAACACTTCTTCCTGATGAAAGCTGAGCAGTTCCACCATTTGGACGGCCCACGCCGATAAGAGAGCCTTCGGTCTGACAATCGGGCCAAGCAGGTGTTTGGCGGCGCGTCGGGGGAATAGAGCGAGCTCAACAGCACATTGGAGGATCAGAGGAGGCTTCAGATGCACCTGGTCACGTGCCAAGGCCTCCCTCCCCACACAATCTGGCCCGTTCTGTTCCCACTCAGTGGCAGACGCACCTCCGCTGGCAGCTCTGATGGACGCTAAGCTCTGTTCTGGTGACAAATGCAGAGATCATTCGCTCCTACCCACGCAAGTGTTTAATCATGATGCACTGCTACTGCTGCTCACACCCCTAGATATTACATCGCATAAACTCCTCGCACTCTAATATTCTGAAAGGTTTGCGGTTACTTAATGTAGGGTTGTGTCTCGCTAATGGCATCCAGGTGCAGAAATTAAAGTGTTACCTGCAGAAAACCACTGCTGTAAAAAACAGCATAAACGGAAGACATCTTTAGACTTCTATGCACGTTTAGAGACACACAGTACATGTCCTCCACTGAGCACGAGTATAGGCAAGGAAATCCCCTGGTTAATATACTGCAGGAATAATTACAAGTTGTAAATGCAGCCTGTTGGCAGACAATTTCCTGTTGACTTTTACTAAATAACTGGATGATTTAGATGTTTCAAACGACTGCATGTTGTACTGTGAAGCCACTGTGCTTAGATTTGGGACTTCCCTTGTTACCTCAACATTTAATTGCATTTGTTTGTTGTAAGGCAAGGCTTTTCATAACCTTACTTCATTGCACACAGGTTATTCTATACCTGTATGTAGGGAAGGGATCAACAATATCAGAGGTACACCATGGGAATGCTAAGTCCCACAGGATGTGCGGGCTGAAATAAGACGGATATAGCTGAGTGAGTCTTGATGAAAAAACATTCATATATAGAGAGAAGGATATGGGTCAAAGAGATGGGGCTCAGACGCTCGGGAAGCAAAGTCCAAAGATGGCGTGCTACTTTGTGGTAATAAAAAAGTAAGAAGACAAGGCAAAAGCATGTAATACACAACGCATTGCTCTTACATATGTACATATCTACACATATGAGTGTGTTTTACATTAAGATGAATAATATCCCAGAAGTAAAGCATGATAATAAAACATATTTGATTCTCTTGAAAAACTTTCATTTATTTTTACCTTTTTGTTTTGATTTATGAATTAATTTCTGCAAAGTTCTATTCCAGTGGTATCTGTATTCTGTATCTGGCTGTTTTGGGGCAAAGAAGTCATTAACATTTATAACTTTTTTTCCAATTGAGCATCTTGGCTCTTTTTTCTATCTCTTTTATAATGTTTTCTCCTCTTAAGCGCAACATTGGATATTCTTTTTGCAGTTTGTTTGCAACTGCTTGTAAACTGCTTGACTTTTAGAGGCTTTTGTATTTTGTTCTCTCACAAATCCATGTTTCAAGTCTCCTTCACTGTTTTCCATGATGCCCAGCTGTGTCCTTGCTGAGCTGATAAAGCTGCAAGACATCAAGGACCATCAAGGTGATGCCTAGTTGCCTGGCACCCCCACTTTTTTTTTTTCTTGTGCACAGCTGAAACGATCACGATAAAGGGTGCAGCGTTGGAGCCGAACTGACAGCTGAGAGATGTAATTATTTCCAGGTTACTGAGAACTGTCATTGCAGCAAAACAGTGGGGATTTGCCAGAGAGACCTCTTTTTAATCAGCCCTGTATGCTAGCTGCTTCCATTAAGTTTTTTAAGTCTGCTTGTGTACGTTTTGCATTGACATCTTCCTAAGTAGCTGCTTGGCATCATTCCATATAAAAAAATTTAATAAAATACCAGTTTTTCTAAATGCCATTTGCAAAGGGAATGAAAGTCTGTGCAAAGTTGGATCAGTTATGTACACATGCATTCTGAGACGTACTGGGCTGCGTGTCCATAAGGTGTTGCATGACGCGGCTAAGCTGCCAGGCTGTTCCTCACTTGAAGCCATGGCTGCTGAGAGGTGGCAACAGCAGGGCGATCATTTTAGCATTCATTTTCAACCTTATAAGTGTTAATCAATGGCCTGTTATATAGTATGTTACAACACAGAAAGACTACTTGCTGCCTCTTTAAAGTTAAACTCACTAAATCTGCTCTTCTTTGTCTCACTGCCATTCTGTTTTTCTCAGTACACTTGGACAAAACTCTCTAGATTTGATTATCATTCTGGCAATGATCTGAGCCATGGAGCAATTACTCGTCAGGAACTGTAATCACTCCGAGTCTAAGCATGCATTTAATTACAGGAGTATTAACAAAAAATAATCGCTCTTCAACACCAGTCACACAGAGAGAGATTTGGCGAGGGGACTCCGAGATGATTACTGTCTGTAAACCTAGCCATAAAATTGGCGGCTATTATGTGTCGCTCTTCAATGGCTTGTTCAATAAAACTGTTACTGCTTGCATAATTTTACACAGTTCATTACACTAGTTCATTATAACACAAGAGGTGCTGTTCATATTTGCAGCATGTTAAACAATGTAAATTTGATGTGAAAGAGAGGTGCTGGAATTTTAGTGAAGCAGCTGTATATCAAATTATTATCATCAGTGTGGTGCTGTAAAGCAGCCATTGCCATATGTTTATGGTATTCTTAACAAAATCGGTGTAAACATCATTTATTTTATAATTTATTCAGCAGCCTCATTTTCTAGTTCTAGTTCCCCTAAGCTTTTTTGAGCGAAGATAATGTCTGACAGCGTTCAGCACAGAGGGGGCCCGCACGGCAGGTGGCCGCTGGGAACCTTGCTGTCTCTGGAGCGGCCGGCCTCTGGCAAACACTGACCTCATAACACACACGCACGCACTCATACATACTAACCAGCGAGTGTGTGTCAGCAGCGGCGGTGCAGCGACCCGGGGAGCTTGTCGACATGCTGAGTCGACAACAAGGGGAGCTCCAGTGGCAGTGAGGACAGCAGCCTCAGGGGTTTGCTCACAATGTACCTACGTCACCATAAACATAACACTTGTACTGACAAGCAGATTAAACCTAAAGGCTAGAGTGAAAAGATTAAGTCCACATCTGCAGGAATGAACCAAGTTAAAAATAAGGTGTATAAAGTCAAATGTACAGCTTTGTCAGGTGTAGATTCTGTCTTTCTCAGACCTCAAAATTCCAAAGAAAAGAAAGCAGACGCTAATATTTGCTATAATTTGTGTCATTAATGTTTTTAAACACCCACTTAGCTTTTACATAAGGAAAAACCCCTTGACTGTGATTGCACAGACTATAAATAACACCACCAGTCCTTTGTCTTGTGTCAGAATTGGTGTTGAAGCCTCCTTCCCATCCTTATCACACTTGACAGTTTGTGTTATGTTTGTATGTAGTTATACAGAGAGTGCCCTTCTCGCTGACAGCCAGCCGACTTCTCAGCAACAAACATATATTTCAAGAGTGGATGCCCTTCTGCGTGCATGGAGGCTTAATGTTAACGGGGTGTGCATGTACAGTGTAGTAGCATTTCCCCAGAGAGAACGTGTTGGTTTAACCGGATGTAAACATGGCTGCTGATTGATTACATGAACAACCAGGCAGCTCATTAAAGACAATATTGAACTTAATTAAATTCATCAGTCTGTTCTTAAACCTTGAGAATTACACTCATTTGAAACAAAACATACTGGAGCTTTTCCAGGTACTTCATCTTTTATAGATTTGAGACCGAATCCTTACAAATTTATGCATGTGAAAATTTGATGATGTGGAGAAAGAACAAGCTGCATAATTTGTAAATGCTTTGTTTTCTAACAATCCCTCAAATACAGACCATCAGTTTTAGAGTACTTCACAGTGAAGTTTCAAATGACAAAACGGTATCAAATTAGTGCCAATTTTTGTTCTACAAAACTTGGAATGATGCCTCAATCCAAAAACCTTTTTGTGACATGGTGGATTAAAAGGCTCTCTGAAATAAGTCAGCTCATGAATAGGCATACAGTATACACACGTGCATTTGGAATGAATGCTCTACCTATTAAATGAACAAATAGCATAGTGTTTCCATAGCACTTCTCTGAATTTCCTGTTCCTCAATATAATTTGCTAACGATGCTCGGAGGCCAGTGGATTACACACCAAGCCCACGTTTGGCACATCAATACTGACCCACCTTTTCTCTGTAAAACACATTACACATCTTCTGCTTGATCCAATCTTGATTCACAATGATTACCGGTAATCAAAAAAGTATTTGGGTTTAACATATGGCAAAAGTGGTTGAGATTGGTGCAATATGTTAGCGAAGTGTCACAATAGCGTTCTATTTAGCAAATAGATAAAATGCTTAAATGAGTGCCACATCTTTCCAAAGGTCAAGGCAGAGTAAACTCTTATTAAAGTCATGACAGGGGCTAATGTGGTTATACATTGCCACATTAGGCTTTCTAGTTTTGGTCCAGGTGGGCATATATTGGATTTACATTGTACTGCATTAACTGTAAATAGCTTTTATGCAGCAGTCATTTTTTTATGACAGCACCCAGGGCCTATAAATGCCACATGCTGAGGAGAAGTGCAGTGGGCAGAAACAACAGTAATACCCTAGGTGTGATCAGAGCATGTTCGGGCCAAATAAAAGTGACAGGAGCAGGCAGTAATCCTTACTTGCTCTGCCACCGTTTTTTGACTGTAATCTCAGATTAATGTCCAGGAAATGTCCTTATGAAGTGATTGCACACCAGGGCAGATGTTGCAGCACGTTAAGTCGTGTTGTGATGTAGAGAGTTGACAGATGAATAACTATACATGTGACTTTGGCGCACACAGCACACAAGTCACCTGAGAAAACAGTTTCAGAAAGTTGTCTCATCAAAGCTGGAAGAGTTTGTCTTGTTTTCATAAGCACAAGTGTATATATATATTTATTTTTACATTGTCTTTTAAGATTTCTTCATAAAACCAAGCTTCGAGAAAAACACGTTTCTCTTTCAATTTCACTGGAGTCCTAGTGGAATGCCATCCATGCTGTTTGCTTGAAGTTATAGTGTGTATGTGTGTGTGTGTGTGTGTGTAAATATACACACACACACACACAATGTATACTGTTTTGTCAAGACATGCTTCTAACAGAAACATTTCAAAAGCATGACAGCTGACCATGCACCAAACTAATACTACATCATGCAACTGTATCAATAAGTGTCTTGAATCAATTACATTTTTGAGAGATAATTCTTAGAAAGACGTCGGGCAGTACAGCAGTTAAATTCAAGAAGCTGTAGTGGACAGTAGCAAAGCCTTGAACAATGACTTAATGCACTCTGAGGCTGCTCCACATCCCTCTAATGGATCATTTTTCACCTGGCACCTCTGCTCTCTTAAGATCAACTTAGAGGGATCAGCTTTATTGATTCTTTTCCTCCACACCGATGAGGATCAATAAGGATCCCAGCGTTATAAACTACTGAACCCTTTGCTCGTACACTGGACCTTGTCATGATCACACGAAGAAGCACAATGTAAATGCAACTGATTTGACTCCATAATATCTCGTCTCCATAAAACGCAGGACTTGCATTCTGAGCAAGTTTATTTCTACTCTAATTAAAAACAGAATTATTGTAAAAGCCTTCCATCTTTAGCCCTGGCTGCAGCACTTTCAACGACAATCACTTTCTAAGTTGTCTTCATCAATGCCCATTTCTATTCCCCAGGCACACATTCTGGCAGATGATTCATTGGCATGTTGAAAAAGCAGTTGGAAGTCGGCTAGATTGTTAAAAACCTGTGGGGGGAAAATAAAATGCATGCTCTCCATCAGTATGCAATACATCAAAGATGTCGAGATGCCTCAATGATGTGCTCACTGGCATGATCAAAACAGCGTGCTTAAAATGCAAAATCTCACTCCACGATGGCTGCGATGGAATAGAGGCACTAATACAAACAATCTGCGATGGAAAAAAAAAATGGAATGACAAACAATGAAGGAGCTTCAAAGGAATTATGATTAGTCCTGAGCGTTATGTGATAATGTCCCTTTAGCTTGGATTCAGCCTCTGTCCATCCACTTAAAGACGCTGTAAGATGTAAAAAGAAGCCATTATTTATTCTACCCCTGGTTACAGGGTGGGGGGTGGCAAAGGGAGGGCCCAGTCTCAGTTTAACTCACGGCACTTCCAGTTCTTTATAATACAAGGCTGCACCAGGTTGACGGCCCTAGGAAGCCTCAGCGCTTGGTATTATTGGCACTATGCTTCCACAAAACAACTGTGGAAGGCAAATAATTGTTTTAAGGTGAATAACAATACCCTACTATCCCAAGAAGGAAGGGAGGGCTAGTTTTAATGCAAACCAAATAGAGTTTATTTCTCCAACCTATGTTTCATTTATGAGATGCTCATATGAAGCCTGTTACTTTGTGGTTTATATTCATGGCTTACAGACAGATATGTGCAGAGGGGAAAAAAGGATTTAGCGAAATGAGCAAAGGAATGAACAGGGGTTGGGGGCCATCCCAATATGCTTATGACATGCTGGGACAAGGACTTTCCCCGGAGAGAGTTTGGATTTCTGTGAATGAAACTCCTCTTTATCTATTCTGCTCGCGCTGCCGATCAGTAAACGCTGCCCTGAGGCAAAGTCCCCTTCCACTGCTAGCCAAAATATTCACTCACATTTGCAAGTGAGCCGAAATAAAGCTAGATGTGCAGAGCCAGAGGTAACATGGCTGACTTGGTCATTACTTTGTTGGGAGCATGCATGATGGCCTCGGGTTAGTAACTGAGCATGGAAGCCATGACACTGAGACAAAGAGCTGGTGTTTCTCACATCACCAGGCCATGCTGGGCCTGTTTGTGTCAGGTCAGACAGACGCCAAGCACCCAGCCGAGGAAACTGTCTGGTAGGTTCACTGACAAAAACAGCAGGGATTTGCTAAACCCCTGCGAAGTGTGTAGAACACGACTTGAAGACTTGACAGAATGTTTTCAATAGATATTGATAACATTTCCAGAGGAGAAACGCTCAGCAGTCACTTGTCAAATCATCTCAACAGAGATAGAAAATTAGGAAGAGAAAGGGAAAGGTCAGAGCAATGAGTCCATGTCATTTGTCGAGGCATAATTTAGTGTGTATTCACTGGGCCATTTTATACAGATTTGGTAGTGGACTTCTGAAAGAAAATAAAAATGGCATATGAAAATGGCTTGGTATGTGAGCCAGATCTGAGGCATTTCTTCCTTTTTAATTAGGTGATTTATAATTGATCATTTTAATCTGTGTTATAATTGTATTACATTATGCCCTTGACTTTGGTGTATTGTGTTTAAGATAATCTCCTTGCTTTGTTAACTGTCCCTATATGCTCTTGACGTGTGCAATAAATAGTGGTAATACTTACACAAATTTAGACTCCATCTTTTAGAGGGTCTTTTTTTAGGAGATATAGCTAATCAGATGATTTCACATAGGCTTAAAAAAAATACAGAATACTTGTATTAACTCAGTATTAGCACATATAAATCAATAGTTCATCCATATGTCATCCGCAGTGGAGCTTTAACGTAGCCTCTCCATTACCCCATAAATTTGAGAAATGTCTAGCGTGTATTTTGTTCCTAGCTTTGCCTAGTCTCTGACCCAAACCAAATTATTTTGTTTCCATGGAACATCAAGCCCAACTCCTTCACACTGAATTCCTACTTCATTTGCAGCTTGATCTATTTTGTGCCTTCAGCAACATGCTCTAATTTTGACAACCTCTCCCGCCCAACGTTTCCCGTCTGTGTGACCAAAAGGAAAAAAAGGGTCAATTGAAGAAAATGAAGAAAATTACAATTTAAATATTCATAAGGCTCTTTGTCTTTTCCCCTCCCATCGGTGTCAGTGAGAGATCATGCTATTCCGCCGTGGATTTTGGCAATTACCTCTCATTGTAACCTCGCCGTGTCCAAAGTCACCCTGATGCTCTTGAGAGACACAGGCAACCTTAACATAATTGTGAGGTTAGAGGAGAATGCCAGCAGATTGGATACTACTGAAGCTGACATTATTTCACTGTTGTTGAATCGAACCACAGTCCTGTATTGTCTACTGCACATTAATCCTAATGCCATGGCTGTACAGTTGCTACAAGATTGCACTGTATAATTGCATGTCTTGCTTTGGAAAAATGAAGCATTGTGAAAGCAATGTGCGGGGTAGATTGTTGGAATTTATTTAGGTTTTCAGGCGCACTGTTTTATTTTTAGAACTGCATATGCCTTACTTTTGAAAGTACAAGATTTGAGCCAACTTAATCTTTACTTTTATAAAATGGTGTAACAGACTGTGTAGTGACAGCGCTGCCATCAGGGTCCACATGGCTCAGACAGGATCTTGGCAAACGGCTGGAGCTAAAGGCCAACGTGCTGCCAGTTTTGTCACACTATCATTCCAGTATGGACTGTAGGGAGCCTGCTCTCCAGGGGCTCTCTTTGACTGCCAATTATGCCATCCAATTGAATTATGCCCTTGAGTGGTATTATTAGCAGTTGTTGAGGGATCCAAACATTTGTATTCATTAATGCTTGTTCACAGGGATGATTGAATGACCAGCTAGGTCTAACATGTGAATAAAATCACTGCATGATCTGAATTTTTATTAGCTCTACACTGTGCAAAGACTTTCAGTTTTGGATTGTTTTAACTCTTTCAATAAGTCATCTTGGCCTGAAATGCGGCCGAGTACTGCCACCGATTGCCACTCGAGCATCCCACAACACATCGGAAGTGTGTGCCAAGGCTCAGTTTGAACGACTTTTCAGTATTAATGACACTCGCAATCAAAGAGCCACCAGTTCTTCCTGGCACACTTGTGCAGCAGTTGTGAACGCTACCATCCAAGAAACAATGCAAGACTTCTGTCCCCAAACAAGCACAGCAACTGCTCTAATGGGACTGTACTGTATGTTTGTAGCAGCCACAGGCAAGGAGCACCTTTATTAAAGCTCACACAGCCATGTAGAGTCAGGTCTCACTCATTAAAATGTAAGGGTCAAAGATGGATAGAAGAATTACTTGAAATGCTGCTCTTGTAGAAAGATACTCAGAGAAGTTTAATTTGGTACATGTTAGCATACCTTTGACACTTTTCATTTGCCCAAATCCATAAACGCCGTAGGTCTTCCTTTTTTCTTCCCTGCCCAGTCTGTTTGGACTACTCGTCTGAGTCACAAAGCCCTCTCAGTGGGCGCAGGAAGCCAGTTGGCAGAGTGCTTCCCTTTAGTGAAACACCCCAGGATTCTGCATGCTCTGGTAGTTCACCCCTTTCATCTTTGTTCCTCCCTGACACAGTCACTTCCAGTGTACCCAGCCATTGTTGGTAGATCAGTACTCACGCTGTACGTATGTGGGTTTGGAAAGCTGTTATTTTGTTCTTTTTCAAACAATGTTTGTGCCTATGCTAGGCCACCTGAGGCTGCACTTTCTTTTTGCTACTGGTCATTCTAAACTGCACTCATTTAGGTTAAATGAGTTCCAAATTTATGAGTTCTACTAGTGCGACTCACCAGAACGCAAAACAGATGAGACCAAACAATAAACCTCTTTCTAGCAAAGATAAAGTGGATAAAGTTCCTTTTCAATGATCCATGTTTAATCTCTCAACTTGCTGCTCCAAAAAAGTACATCTATCTATCTACACACATAATAGACCACAGTGTAAAAACAGTGAGGCTAACATAATAGCCGTATAAAGACTGGAGAGTGTGGATTCAAACTAAAAGTACTTCTTTATTGGAAAACACCGTCCAGTGAAAACTACAAACCGAATTGCTAACTTCAAAGGACTAGACAAAACAGTCAATCTACTAACCTTGCATACATCTATGTTTACTTCTACTCATTCTTAGCTCCAAATTGAATTTCTACAATTACATGTAAGCTAGTGATCGAAATCCAGACAACACACTGCAGTTTGATTAAAAATGTAACAATACCAAGAGAAGTAAATCAAATTAAGGACATGGCTGCCTCAGTCAATCAAGCTCTAGGCTTGTGGAAACTCATCAGTGTCTCAACAAGAAAGTGTGTTGTTGTGTACACGCAACAAAAACTCACATGTGCACAAGTCTGCCATCTCAGTGCGCTAGATAATCCACATCCTGGACGAACGCAAACCGCAGTCTTCCAGAACACTGCAGAAGGTAATTACAAATTAGGCCAGGCCTTGGATCATGAGGCAGGCAGCATTCTCCAGTGCATCCTATCACCCCAATTCTTTCTGGCCAAATTCAGGCTTAGGCCAAGTGAACAATGAGTCAGACCTCCCCACTGTGACAAAACGCAAGCAGGCTGCACTAAGCCCACGGGGACTGCTGTCCTTGGTGAATGGCTTACCGGTGAATTAGCACCAGAGGTCACTGGGTGAGAAAGAAATTGAGGGTATATATTAAAGAGACTATGTTATTCCAGGCACAGGCGAGTGAATCAAGCGGTTTCAAATTGTTCTGTCCTCTGGGATTTTCAAACAAAAGATTTGCAAAAGTCTTAATAACACTCACAATACACAATACATGACATACAGGCAAAAGAGTTTGGCAAAGCAAATGTTGAACTCTGTAATGTTGGTGACATCTGAGACCTGTTCATGGTTTACTTTATGACTATTTGGAAGTCCAGTTTTGCTTCCAAATGTACATATACTATAGTTATAATAGTGAAAACAAACTTGGGGAGCTTTTATTTGTAAGTTAAATAGGATTCATTGTGTCATGCTGTTCTTCAAACTCAGCCATAGCATGTCAAAGAATTGTATTAATTTTTGCATGTGGGAATACATGTCTTCTTTTAGAATAACTTTGTATACAGTTTGCCAACACATTCTGTATGGGTAGACACTAGACAGTCGCACTCTAATGATTCCTGTCAAACGTCGAGCTTACATTGAGTCCCCTGGCAGGATGTACACACACACATATATATATATAAGAAGTGACATGGACAGGAAGCTATGATTGCTTTAGCGAGGCAGAAAGACTGAGGTGATTATTTCAGAAGGCACACTTTTTTTTTTTGCATCCTGTAGAAGCCTGATGTCTTTACGGTCATCAGGGCTGATGATGTGTTCAAGGTGGCAATGGCAGCTCAGGGACTGGAGCGCTAGTGGAATGCTAAAGGGGAATACCAGGCATCGAGACGTTCCAGTTCATGAAGTGTGCAAATCAGGCGATGGGGAATGAAGAGGGGCAGCGATTAGAAGGGAATGAAATAGCCAGGCCAGGGCCAGACCACCTCATGTGGGACCAAAGGGGAGGGGTGAGAGGATTAGAGCAATGAGGAGGACAGAAAGACAGTAAATACAAGTAAAACAGACCAACTCCAGAGATAATAGATGAGTGAAAGCAGGCTAGATGAAGTAAAGACTGTTGTTTCCTGGGAGTATTTTTGGAGGGCTTGAATTAACGTGTGTAAATTAACAAGAGCATAACGCAAACATGACACAATATACATTTTGCCTAGCTTTCAAATAAAATAAGTAAATAAAAAAGTGTACACAGGATCTTGTAGTGCGTGGGCCTCGGAAAATTTGAGACAGAAAAGAATCGAAAAGTTAGTTTCAAATGAGGTTTTTGTACAATGATTTTCCCCTTACCCAATCTCAGTTGCCATGGTGACATGAATTTAGTATTTGGTTTTTAAAAAAGAAAACATTTGAATTGCTGGAGTGTGTCTTTTTTTATATAGTCCTATTATTCTTATCATTAATCTATTCTTGCAAAATAACCTTTTTTTATTTTTTCCTGTCCATATTCTGTTTCCGTTCAAATTACTTGATTAGTGAGAGGAAAGCATTAGTGGTGGCGCTCAAAGTTGTGGCCAGCAGTGCAACCTTGCTGAAACAACAAACCACCGGTTTGTCTCTCATTTGAATCCCTTCTTTATTTTATTTAAAATCCATTTGCAGTCATGGAATGACGGTTAATGACTTCTCTATTAACCGTTACATATTCAGTTGTTAATGTCATTTTAATATTAAACTCGCATGTATTTTTTTATGACGATTTCAAGCCACGACTATTAGCGTTTGTATTTTTGACTGATGATGATTGAATCTATTTTCTGAATAGGAATGAGGAACTAAATGGGGAGAACGGCTGAGTGATTTTGTCAGGGTTTAGAAGTGTGTGCCTGTGTGTTAGGAGAAGCACTGGTGTAATGGTGCTTCTCTCTCTATTAGATCCCATGATGTAATCCATCTTGTGGATAATTAGCAGTGAGTGGATGGGAGTGAAGAGGTGGAGGAGCTGGCATCTACGGTTATAGATGACGCCTCGATGCCTTTACTCTGATGGAGTGTAGTGTTATGTAGAGCCTCTTAAAACCCTGCTTTACTGTTGTTTAAATATTGCTACATCAGGAGCAATTTAGACTCAAGATTCTTTCAAATGGATATAGACTTGATCCAGTTTCCAGTTTCTATTTAAATATATTGCTGTATATTACCATATCTTTTCATCATGTATCTTCCATTCAACATGGATGACACTATATGACATAATAAAATTGCCTAAAACATATAAAAATAATTAAGTATGTGTTATGACCATTTGTGTTACCTACTTTTTTGTATTGTACTTTTAACCCTTTAGCTCAGCTAAAGTCAGTTATCACACACATGTGTTTGCATAGAAGACGAGTGCACATTGTGCTGGATCATAACACCACCACCTGATGTGTTTCTCAGTGTGACCTTGCTTAAACATACAAAGGAAGACATTTTCATAATACTGTACGTGTAGAAATGAAATTATACAGAAGTGCAGACAGTAATCTGACAATGCCGTAAACAAGAGTTATGGCAGGTATTATACAGTTCATGAGTCCTGAAAGCAGATAGAAGTCTAACTTTTAAGATTCCCCCGAGACCCTGGGAATACCATGCAGAATGAAAGCAGCCTGCTTGTCAGTGTGATTCCTAGAGTGTAATTACTACGCTCAACATCCCATCCTCTCTTGATTGTCCCAAAGAGAGTTCTCGAACTCTCTGGTCGTATATATTGCCTGTGTTGACTGTTGAGTATCGGCGCAGAGGAAACAGAGTTATTACTGTAGCCTAAGATTAAATAACTGCACGCCAAAATGATTCTGCCCCAAACAGGTGCACTTGAGGTCATCTATATTTAATGGAAAGCCAGGTTTGCATATGATGTCAACTCCCTAAAAGTGGCCCTGGTTTGGATTCAATTAGATCAACTGACCACTCTGTGCACTACAGTGGAGTCTGCATGTGTGAACTTGCTGTTGTGTACTTTGAGTTTGTGCTGGCGCCTGTTTTAGCAAGGGGCCTGTCGGGGCTCATGGGAGGGGTCAGAGGGAGAGGTCGTTAATCAAGAAAGACAGGAGCCTCACCCCTGTGTTCCCCTGATGCTGTAGCTGGGAGCTGTGTCTCTCTCGGCCCAGATCCCTCTCTTATCATGGCACCAATTAAAGACCATGTTGCTCCACTCCTCAGCAGAGGCAGCCATGACAAAATTTTGTTCCTGGGCCTTCCATTACATGGTCTGAGCATGCTAAAATGTAGGTCCATAGCACTTTAGGAACACCATGTATAGTAAGTGTATGTGATCACATCCAAAAGTAATTCTCCCAAATTATTATGACCACAGAATATACTTATTAATAAATAGGATTTGACCATTAGAAGGCAAAAGCACAAAATAAAGAATCATCTGACAATAGCTAGTATCTCTCAAGGATCCATGTAAGCTAGAACTCACACGTTCTCTTTTCAGCAGTGTTTTTTCCTCCCCAGACATCACTAATGATCAATTCCAGCCCAGAGCATATTTATTCATGAGTGTATTACACCTGGTTCCTCTTTGTTGCAGATGCATTTCCTCAAGTATTATGTGACACCTTGACTCCCACACTTCTGGCTCACATGACATTTCTCTCTCTGTCTCAACAAACAGGCTTTGTTGAGCCTCTAGTGCGAGCTTTCATGTGCACGGGTTGACAAAAATTCCTGTTTAGATGAAATTATTGGATAAGACAGAGACTGTGCAGGCCATAGAGAAAAAGTATATTAGATGTTTGAATGATTGGTTTTCTTAGTGCAGATTTACACATTCTGATGTTTGTACCTAAATACATGCAGGGACGTTCTTGTATTGTTTGAATTAAAGATTTGATCAAATAACTGTGTGAAGTGAGGGAGGCTGAATACAATAGCATTACAAAGCAGAAAACACAGTCAGTTTATTTATGTGATAATAAAGCTCACATTCTAAACAGCACTGAAATTACACTGGATTTAATTTGCTACATTAAAGACATTTACTGCAAACATTGAAAATATCTCTTTTGGGATAACATAATGTAACCTTTTATTCAGTCAAGAAGCAAACAATTCTCAATGTATATTGTATGTTTACATACTGTTACAGTATAGATATAATTTATACATTGAAAGTGATGTGTACATATTAATATTCTCTCAGTGTGTCTCTGTTTATTAGAGATTAGGTTTGTTATGTATAGTTTATTTAAATTGTTAGTGACTTAAATAATTTAGTTATACATGGTTCCATTAGAAGTCACAGTGACTGGAGCCTATCCCAGCAACTTTGGGTCTTAGGCAGGGTACACCCTGGACAGTGGCCAGTTAGTCGCAGACAGACAGTGACAGACAACCATTCACTCTCACATTTATCCTCTAGGGACACTTTAGAGTTACCAATTGACCTATACATGCATGTGTTTGGGCGGTGGGAGGAAGCCCGAGTACTCGGAGAGAACCCACAGTAACACGTGGAGGACATGCAGACTGCTCACAGAAAGACCAGAGTTGGCCGGGGTTTGAACTCATGACCTTCTAGCTCACCTGCCTTACAGCAAAAAGTTCAAGAATTTAGTTATTTATTATAACTAATATAATAAACTATCAACAATTATCATAACATTACTTTTCAAGACAACTATTCCCTTTTTTATCTTTAATTGTTTAGTTATCAAATGTCCATTCAAAGTAATGTTGGAGACAACAGACCATAATAAGCCTGGGCTCTACTGTGTAAACTGCATCACATCTGTGACTGTTTGTTCTCCTGTAAGCATGTAAGCTGCATGTGTTTGCTTGCCTTTTCCTGCCATCCATAAAGGCTTCAGTTGGGCTTTCCCCTAGATCCATCTTCTTTTCAATTGCTCTTTCTCTTCCTCCAGAGCAGACTGTTGTGAAGCACCATTTTATGGCAGGCTTATTGTGAGAGTTTCCTCCCATTGATTTGATTAGGGTCATTAGCCGGTAGAGTCTGTCAGGGTATTGTCTGATTGGGGTCTATACAATTGATTGCTTCCACCATGGAGCCTTCACCCATCATCTCTGGCCTTGTTTTACCCCAAACATCTAACCATCCATGGCCTCTGTTAGTGACTCTGCCATGAAATATTGAGGAATGTCAGAGTGTCATGTATATGTATGTCTGCAAGTCTATAAGCACTCATCCATCCATCGAGCCATCCATCTTTTTGACTTTTCTCCTTGATGTCCTGCAGACACATCCTCCCTCAGCTGTGTGGTCACAGAAGAATATAAAGTTTAGCTGTGGCTGTCTCGCTGGGGAAATACAAGTTGACTGTCTATTACATTAGAGTTTGTAAGCTCCACTTCAAAAAGTGATCAGATTCCTAGACGTAGAAGAAACAAGCGTAATGGAGAAGGACATGAGGAAGGAAGGGATATGTGTGCCGACATGTTTAAATCTTTGCAACGGAAACATTAGGGCTATTACTTTATACAAAATTATTGGACAGGCACTTGTCTTGTGTTGTTAGTCTATAACTTGTGGATTTTAGGCATGATTATTAGATTGTTTTAACTGTTTCATGATTTGATAGAAATCACCAAAAAACAAATAGTAACTCAGTGTGTATGTTTGAGTGTGTGTCATTGACCAGACAATCATAGTCACACTTCCATCAGGATAATGTACCATGTGAAAAAGCCCATCAAAACAAAATAATCTAAACATGGTCCTGAAGAAAAACCATACAAAGAGCTGTCAAAAAAGGTCAATGTACAAAAAGTCGTACTTTTAAAAGTCTTTAAAAAGTCAAATACGTACATTATGTCCAAAGAAAAAAGTCTTTTGAAAACTTGTGTCCAGAGACACAAAAACATTATTCTACAACTATAATTGACTAAATTGGATTGTGGGACTTGAAAAGGTAGATCTAGTGAGTATAGCAGCTTAACAGGTTTATAAAACTGCTGGGGAGCAGTCAATCGGCTGCTATTGAGTGACTCTGTAATGGCTGCCCTGACCATCACACTCCCCAGAGAGCCCGTTTTGTTTTCCATCAAGACTGTCATTACACAGAAGGCATGACCCTCCCTCCAAGGGAATGTGTCTTGTGAATACATGTGGAAAATTGAGAGACAGCTTTTATTGGAATTCAGGGGGAAATATACAGTATATGTATATATTTTTTACTTAAGGTCACCCAGCATTCACTCTAACTTAAGTAAACTTGATTTAGTCCCTGTCATTGGGCCCAGGAGGGAGGGCCATTAGTTTTAATCAAGTACCACTCTAATTGAGAGGCCTCCCATCTTCATAAAGATAATTACTTGAAATGTCAAACACTGATCGTGTTCCACCCTCTGCTAGCCCCGACCCACGAGCAGCACTAAACCACAAGGCTGGACATGTATCTTTATAAGAGGGCAAAGCCACGGCGTTCATTTGACTGGGGCAATTATTCAACATTAGCTACAGATGGCCTTTATAACGGAATTAGATACATTTGGAGTTGCTCTATATCATGATGATTCAAACTTTATGGATCCAACAATTGAATTACTAAGTAATAGAGTGAAAATGAATCAAAGGTCTTCTCAGAATGCGTTTCTGAGAGAAAATGCTTTAGGTTCAAAATAGTAAGAAAAACAATATGAGCCCAAAGTATTTGTGCAATGCTTTATTTAGCAGGTAGTTGTTTGCAGAAAAAACAGACCCATGGAATGTCAATCCCCAAGAGGAAAAATGACCTATGGACTTTTCAGCTGATAGTTGGATGTGTTTACTTTAACATACTTTTTTAAAGGGCATGACATAGCAATGTAATTGACTTTTACATTACATTTTAATCAAGATTCATATGTAATTTCAGTACCATTTATATTTCATCTACTACCCCAACCCTTTTCCGTCCCATCTTGGTCCATAAAAAGCCTATATACCTCATTATTTCTCTAAATGTAATGGCCTCAATATTATTGCACTGGAAAACTCTATTTAGGTAGTTATTATAAAAATTGCTCTGATAAGTTTAAAGCTCCCAATTGAGTTCTTATACAGCATATACTCTCGTTTGAAGAGTTTACAGTGTGGAACCTAAGCTGAATATATAAAATATTCCAATGTCTAAATCATTTTTTGATATAAAGGTTCTATGCCTGAACTTTGACTGATGGCTCTTTCTGGGCCCGGGAGCGTGTCACAGGAGTGGATGAGGTGTCAAGCAATGACTGACAGATAACAGGCCTGAGTCAGCCTATCTTTAGAAGCCAGTAACCATAGAATAACAAGAGCATTTTAAAATACCACCAGCCTTACTTTAAAACATAAATGCAACTCCATTTTGAATGTGCCATTTGAGCCCCTTCATTTGTCAAGTGCCCAATCAAACAGTTGGAACAAGGTCTTCATGAACATTTTAGTTTTGTTTAGTTGTGTCAATTGACAGAGCACTGGGGAACACTGTCATCCATAATACTTTTGTCCAGTTAAATACATGGCAGTCCTCTCTGTAGAAGTTACCAATCCCAAAAGTAAAACATATATGGTAACAAACACAAGTGAATTGTTATGGATCTATCATATTCCCCAGTACAAGAGTTAATTTGGTCTGACCCACGCAGAGGATATCAAAAAATCAATATTGCTTTCCCATGTCTGTGGCTGCACTAGGTGGGCCTAATTGAAATGTATGAGGGAGCCTGCTAAATGATCTGTGCAGGCAAGGGAGCCGGAGTGATTGCAAACATATGGAACGGTTCCTTAGACAAGAGAAACATTTGTACAATGCCGAGAGAGAGAGCGAAAAAACAGACAGGATGAGCAGGAGTGTGGAAGCTGGAAGGAAGAATAGTTTCACTGTTTGCTCTACCTGATGTGTCACGCAACAGAAACCAGGATCAAAAACGTTACTGACAGCTTCGTACTTGAACGGCTCTGTTAGAAAAATGAGCCGAGGCGTTTTAAAGCTCTTAAAACACATTGGGTGCATAGTACACTTTGACCCGCCTGACTAAAAATTCAGTATTTAGCTTTCTCCATCCATCTCTCTTAGCATGTCTGACTTTCTAATAAGCTATTGACATTTTACTTAGTGATGACTGTGAGTATAATAGGTCTCAGAATGAGCAATGGGTAGAAGTGGCTTTTTCTGACCTCCTCAACAGGTAGACAACCCGGATCACTCAAGTGCAATTGGTCAGTTTAATTTGGCTAAATAGGAGAGATTCTTTTGTGATACACTATTGTGCCATGTAGCAGTGTTTACTCAGGACTCATCTTGAGTGAGTCATGTGCATTGGAATCGCAACAAGGCGTGTTGACTGCACAGCAAGCCCCACAACACGTATGTACAGACGTCAGGAAGTGAAGAGGATGTAATAATGCATAAGATTAGCAGTCAAAGTGGACAAAATGAGAGGCAGTATGAAGTATTAATTAGCAAGTCAACTGCTGCTGCCTTGTAACAAACTAATGATATCCATTTTTTGACGCGCGAGTTTGTGAAACAACTTAAAAGTATCACATTTAAAGTTTAAAGCTTTAGACGGCACAATTTTATGTACTTTCTAAGCAATGCTATAACTTTTCTAAAATGTTAACTTTAGGTTGTACAGCAGTTTCAAACTAGCAGCAAGGGGTTATTTTATGACAAATGATTGCAATAATGCATCTTTACCAACATGGCTTAGGGCGGCAAACAAATGCCTTTAGCCCCAGAGAGCTTCATGAGCGTGTCAAGTGCACTGATATAAGCTATCTACACCTTGCACACGGCTTTACAAATGTGGTGTATATGCGTCTGTGCAGGAAACGTTCGTCCTCTCTGCATTTAGTCTGACAGGTAAAAAAAAAAAAGGTCAGATGATTACTGCTTAGTAAATCAGCCCTTCAGGTCATGCTGCTTAGGAAGTCAAAAATACTGAAAATGAACCCAAATATAAGCCTTAGTAGATCAATATAAGATCAACTATTATTAATTCAGTTAATGTGTTGACACAGTTTTAGTAAAGCGAGGTAACAAGTAATACAAATGTAAATGTTGTTAATATAAGCGGTGTTGTCTGTTCTTTTGATGATGATGACATTTAATGAACACTTCTAGTTTTTTTTCACTACGTCAGGAATGACATTTTAACTTGCTTTTAATACCTGAAAATGATTGTAGGGTAAAATATGCAATTACCCTAACACTGAATGACAGCCAGAGCTGATTCAATTGGCACACTTTGATTTCCCCTAACAATGCAGGTGCTATACATTTTCACTTTCTGTTTTGAACACACTCAGCTACAGTGCTGCACCTCCCTCACATTCACCCACTGTCACAGTCTACAAAGTGTCTTGGAGCGAGTGCAATCCAGCCAAGTGTACAGATGTGGTAATCCATTTGTTTAAATACATCTGACATGTTCATTAAGCTGCTAAGCTACACGCCCTCACATTTCTGCCTTTTCTCTCTCAATCCTCTCCTACCAAAAGCTGCTTTTTCTTACCGCATTGAGACGATAATTACCATGCAGTCAAATGAGAGGATGGCAAGTAGAAACACAGAGCTCTTCTGTGGCTGCTCGCCAGCCAAGCTACTTAGACTGAGGAGCACACAAGCACCCAGACGCTACAGGCCAGCATGAGTCTGGGTTGCTGAGCTAATAAAGATCATCTCTCTAGCTCAGGATTTTTTAGTTAACGAGATATAGCATGTCAACAGAAGAAATGTTTATAAGGGGATTAGATGTTGTGCAATGAATCACAGGAAATCCATCAAAGGATTGTTTCAGAAGTAATGAATCAGGAATAAGATAGTTCTACCATCCTTAACATGGGGCAAGTTACAAAAAGCATATTTTTTTCACCAGACTGCACCATTTTCCTGAATCATTTTTAGGAAAATAATAGCTTCTCCATCGTTCTGCTGCACATGTGCCTGCCTGCTTTTCAGGCACGTCGCTGCCAACTTGGCTTATTAGCTGGTCCCTACGCTGATGTTGGCAAAGCTCCATCTCTGCCAGCTCCATGATTGCCATGATCTGGGTCAGCAAGAGTATTACACGGCCACCTGGAAAGACGTGAACACCTGGACGCAGCTTAGTGGCCGACTCAGCCATAATACGGATATTTTTCTTGCCAGTATACAAACATACCCCTGATTATGCATTGTTGGTGTACAGTAGGTAACATTTTACAAAATCACAACTAATTTCAAGCCCCAACCTGTTCAGCACTGGCAGAACAGAAGAGCCGCTGCCAAATCATGCATTGTTTGACACACAGCGGGCGAGATTTTGCAACCAAAGGTGACTTTGTGCAAAAATAGCTTAAATTATCATTGTACATTTATATTTTCCCTGGAGATGTATATTGCACACTCAAATGCTGGTTGTAGTTTATTACAGTTTATACATTTTTAAGTATTAAGCAGTGACCTTTTCCTTCATTATCTATGACCTTTTCCATACCTCACAAACCTATCTTACATTTACTGTTATTTTTCTCTATTTAGCGTCACGTATACTCAAGTCATAAAGCCTGTCCGTGTCAATGAATTTTCGTCATTCCGTTGTGCCAAACCAATTCTGTTGACCTCTGTCACAAAATTTCATTGGCCATAATCTAATTCAACATTTATAGTCTTTGTATTCATTCTATTTTTCCAGAGGCTTAACCTGTGTTTCCTTATCATCTGCACTTATCTTAGACCGTGGATCCATTTTCTGTATCATCCTGATAAATCTGCCCTCATGTTCGCTCAGGCTGCCTTCCTCAGTGGATTATAACTAGATAATATTGTTTCCCTACCTCCATCTTTTCCAATTTGTACGTCTATGTAGACAAAATGAAACTGAGTGACTTGCTTTGTCTTTTCTTGATGACCATTTATTGCTTTTATATGGCCTTGAATGGGTTATAAAGCTCAGTCAAAAAAAATTATATATTTCACCCAGACAAGCCACATCTCACATTGGAGCAGACTATATTTGTATCACATAATTCAAACTACTATTCTTCTTTGGAGGACCAGTATTCATTAAATATGGTTCCCCTTCAGTAAGTTCAGGAGTCACAACTTACCAACAGCAGGATATACAATAGATTCATACCTACGCGAGCCAGGAAAAGGTAAAAATATCGTTCTTTTTGTGATTGTGACAATGGATCTCACCGGGGGCCATCAAATTCAGGCAGCTCTCACAAAGGTATTCAGTAAAGCCTGGCATCCCGGCTAGTCCTCCGAAATCATCAGAAACGTTTTGAGCACTGGAAAGTATGGCCCTACGAATACGAATGCTGATTGAAGACAGATGCTCAAGAGTGATAATGGCAGTGGGGGAAGAGACAAAATAGGGGAACAACACAAAAAAGGTCACACAAAAGGCAAAAAAAAAAAGAATAATGTGTGTACAGGAAATGAGGCAGCTGCAAGTGTGGCTGAGTAAACAGAGCTGAGAATTTGTGCTAATTACTGGTCCTGTGGGCGGTTGTTAGTGGGGAATGTCCACTGCTTATGTGTGCTTATGCAGCCAATCAATGGCTTTAATTAGACTATTAGCTGGTACTGGGTCCCTGTAGAGTACACCTAGGCTTAAGCGCCTTATTGTTTAGTTTCCCAATTGTTGAGAGAGCAGCTGGTTGAAAAGGCAGAGTATTGTAACTATTGATGGAAGACAGAATGTGTGGTTAGATTCGAGTAGGTACTACACCTAAGGCAACCAGGGAAATGCTAAGTATCTAAGGCAAAGCGAACCCAAATTTGCATACGGCCCAGTTCTACTAAAGGCCACACTTAATTTTGCAGAGAGAATTATAGCTAAACGTAATAAATTGTCATAACAACAGTTAAATGCTATGACCTGTTCTGGTTACAGATATTTATATAATGTAGCAAACATAACCACAGCCTGCTACTATTTGGCTACAGTTATTTTTATGCTAATATTGCGTTTGTTAGAGCAACATGGAGTGCTACTTCTCGACACTTTCAAGTCCAAATATGGTCACTTTTTGCTTCCATTAAAACAAAGATGGCTACAGTTAATAATAATAATAATGCAGGCTTTAAAATACTGGTCCAGAAAGTGTTTTGTTTGATCCATTTTTTGATCTACTTCTCATGTACAGTCCATCATGCTATCTATATTCATATATTCATCTTTATGATAAATATGGGCAATTTAATTTCCGCATTATTTTTTCAAGTGGTGCATATCAGCCATTTATATTCCTCTTCATCACAACTCTTCAACTCCATCTCAAATGTCCTTTGAGTTTGAGTACTTTTTTTGCTCCCAATTTTCTTTTGAGGTGCACCATACGCTCACGGTGGCCTTTCCCCGGGACCGCTATAGCTGCCATGTAGATCCAATAACACTGCGTTTACTGAGCAAACATGCTTAAAAAAAACACTATGGCGCTTCCCCATCTTCATATTCAATATTCAACGTCACATAACTTCAGTGACCCTCCAGAAGTGAAACGCTGTGAAATAGGAAGGCCTAATGCATGTATTATTTTCACTGGCCTTTTATCTTGAAGTGTTGGATTTTTATATAAATATAAACCAGGTGACATGGGGCCAGCGTTTGAAATCTACCTATTATCCAAGAAAGAGAAACAGACATCGTGTGTAAGGACGGCGGGGATAGAAGGTGGGGATTGTAACGAAGTGAAGAGGAGGAGGTGGCGGTGAAAAGAAGTTGTGCTAATCTTAGAAAGACAGTCAGCGCGGCGAGGCGGAAGGTGTGCTGTAATAACTTCATGCATGTTTAAGCAGTCAGGTAACATCAATTATATGCGCTGGGGATGTGGGCACCTCCACAGGGAATTCAGATTCAAATAATACCAACACATCCATTGTACATAGAGAAATGCTCTTGAGATGTTTGATAGTAAAAACAATTGCTATTTGCAGCCTTATCACATTGAAGCTGCATTTTCTATGATCAGTATGTTCACGAGAAGATAAACGTACTGCTCTTTGCCCATACAGCGCTGTCCTTCTCTATCGCTCTGTTGTACACATTCACCTCCCAAGGGAAAATATCTACTGTCAGTGCAAAAAATGGAGTGGAACAGATGGCATCAGAATGATTGAAACCACCTACAATGGGTCCCACAACTTTTATGTCTTCTACCTTTTTATCCTTCTCCGACATCCGACTCTTCTCGCCATTACTTCTTATCCAAGTGCACCCATAGCTTGGATGCAGCATCGCAGTCCCCACAGTGGTTGCCAAAGAGACTCAGGCTCAGTGGAAGCCCCCTGGCGCTACACAAAGTCAGCCAAAAGGAGAACAAGGAAGGAAGAAGAAAAACGGCAGAAAATGGAGTCTGTGTTCTGGTACTTTTCTGCCACATTGTGTAAACAGAATAGAAATGGATATGCATAAGGTTGCAAATGCAATGTGCCATATTTTATCGTTCCCTGTCTTACTTTGACAACTTTTTTGTCACTCCTCCGTCTGGTCACACCACCCTCATCCCCGTGGTCCCACCTTCCCTCCCCAGTGCCGGGCAAAGCTGCTGATGTGATTGCGTGGCACGCATGTAAATGAGATAGTTAGCAGTTCAAAAGGCATAGAGAGGAATTTTTAATAGCAGGAGAGGTGTTGATTAGTGTCAGTGAAAGAGAGAGACTAGGCAAAGTGAAGCCTGCCTCAATTACACCATGGCGCTTTGAGGCATATGTAGATGTTGTTTTAAGGTGTGAGAAAAAAGACAAAAGCAGGTTCTGTACATGTGAGCACATCACGTTTAACCTACAGTACAGACAGTTCTCTCTGATGGTGTGCCTTGGCATCAAAGTGCATATGCCTTCCCTGGGGGAGATCATTGTTAATGCATAATACATAGCCCCACATTTTTGACTATAACAGCAATAATGTTGGCGCGCTGAGTTTATAAAGAGATCAGGTGTAGGAGAAAGTGATTACAGGGCATAAACACTGCAAGTGATATGCCTTTATTGTGAAAGGTAACTGGCATAAAGATGACGGGAGCTGAAGACTTCCTGAAGAGGATTTCCAACAACAATGCTAATCAAGCAGGACATGGAAAGAGAATCACATTGAAGCCAAGCAAAGTGACAGGCCATTAAGGTTAAAAATGTGTGTTAAGTGACAGTATATGATGATGAGCTGCTTTGTTTGCTTTGTGTGCATTAATGTCAACAGCGTATATTCATTATTATAATGGTACTGTATTTTCTGGTAACATAATGTATGTAATTAGGGAGTTAATTACATTTTAGTTTGACACTAAGCTACGTGTGTAACATTTTAATTGGACCTCTAAGGGATTGTGCTTTGTGTCATATAACACTTGTTATTTATCTGATCAATTTCATCCAAAGCCAAAACGTGAACACAGGCAGCTGTCTTGTTTAACTGGGAATCTAAACCAGCATCCCACCTTTTAAAAGGTTGAGGAGTAAATAAATAAGTAGTGCTTCAGAACTGGCATATCAGTGGCTCTTCATTTGGTGTCCAAGGGTTTGAGCGCACACCGTTGCCCATGTTGGTATTTTCATCTTCAGCACTCTCCCCAGCTGCTTCCCTCTCACTCACACAGATGGCAGCGGGGTCGAAGCACTTGAAAATGAATTTTCAAAGGAGCTTGCATGGGCAATATTAAAAGGCACTCCCAAACTTAATCACGCCTGACACTGGAGTTTTGTGCATGCACTTTGCTGATACAAACAGCCTCATTTAAAAACACAAATACCTGTATTCATTTCTATCATGAAGAAAATATTACTTCTGGTCATTCTTAATTAACATCATTAAAATGGCAGGTGCACTACTGGAAGGTCAAAGGCCAATTTTAATGATGAGCACCGCATATGGCAGCTACCGTGTTGCCTTGCAAGTAAAAACGAGTTCTGCTTCTGCTGATCCATCTGTCCCGTGGTAATGACTGCACCTGGCCTCACACGGGCCAACGCACAGGTCCCGTCGCTCTCAGAACTACATCCACACACATACAATTAAAAAGCAATAATCATGCTCACATCTTGTGGCCACATTGTTTACTCATTACACCTAATTATCTGTTGAATCCTTACAAATTTTAGTCAGTCAGCACTCGTAATAATCTCAGACCAAATGGATTCCAATTACAGTCAAGCAATTGTGACCTAAGTTGAACCTTTTGTCGAGGGAAAATCTGTTTACTAACCTGATTTGTGAGCCAAGAATGATTGTTATTATAGCCATTTTTTAAACTGCTATACTCACAGCAACGCCTAGAGGAACCTTTCCAATTCAGGTCTCCTTGATTGAGGCAGTAGACGTACGACTGCCTGTAGGGTCTCCCCCCCTCAGTCTCCACAAGTGGCTGATATGAAGGGGCCAAAAGCCTGTGGTGCAAACGCTGCTACAGGCTTCAAAGCTATTCATGTCACTCTTATATAATTCTTTCTTTCTTTTCTTACCTTCTTCTCCCTAGGCTACAGGATACACAGACTTTGACCCATCTTCTTTTTGCTCAACTTTGGGCCAAAGCTCAGGGTAGAGAACATTAGTGTCATCTTGGCAACTTCTGATCTCTCATCAAAGTGTGCCAGATGCCACCCCTCAGTGCCATTCATTATTAAACAAAAAATTATAGTGAGAGGTTATATCATTCTATCTTTGAGACATGTGCTTATACGTTATATGACCATTAAGCTAAAAGCATACAAAATATTCAATTAGCAATCATGTGTTTGACTCGGGTTAGACCCAGGGAATGAAATTAGCACAAGTTTTTAAGATTTGGGGATTGAAACATACAGAGCGTTGGCGCTGCACTTCTGTTTTCAAAAAGGAGACAGCTGCAACAGGATGTGAACATCTGCCGCAGCGCTAATATAAGCACGGCTCCTCAACTGTCATGCCTGAGCGGCCTTTTTAACTGTCCAGCGCTGCGTCTTGACAAGCACCTGATAAAGTTTTTCTAACTGCTCTCATCAGACTGTCATTCACAAATTCACACTTCAACTTGGAAGGGACAAAAAAAAACACAGTGAGCATGTATTCTTCTTTCTTAGATTTGGAGGCAATCTGGCTTCTAGTGCGACTTGGGTAAACTTCTTGATTCTTGTGCAGTCTGCGTGAGCCTGGGCCATCTGTAGCCTCTGTCAGCGCTCCTTTAATTCTTTGTTACGAGACGGGAAAAAAAAGCATGTTTATATCAGCTCAGATGGAAGGGTGCAAACTTCAAATGTATCATTTATTACATGGCAGCTTCGTTCCTTCTCCTGCAATGTCTCTTTCACACCTCCCCCTGGATTGAGGTTCTTTTGCTTTGTGAGCTGGAATTGGGCCAGCCACAGCCATTTTGTGCCATTATGTGCTACTGTAAAAAAACA
This sequence comes from Perccottus glenii, assembly GCA_024416835.2. Classification (NCBI taxonomy): domain Eukaryota; kingdom Metazoa; phylum Chordata; class Actinopteri; order Gobiiformes; family Odontobutidae; genus Perccottus; species Perccottus glenii. The sequence goes on along the minus strand of CM044546.2, from coordinate 14,822,551 downwards.
GCTGCTCCTATTCCACACTGGTGAGTAGGTTAAATGGTGACACAAGGAACAGAGCTCCTTTTTTTTTTTGTCATGCTTTAAATTGACCGACAACAGGCGCTGAAGGTTCGACTGGTCCCTCCCGGCAACCTTCCAGCTCCATTGCTTTTGATTTCCAATTAGTAGCCACTCAGTCCTGCAGACATTTTAAAAGAGTGAACTTTCTTTCTCTCTGTGCTGTGAGTGTGTGTGTGTGTGGGCAAAGAGATCATGTGCCATTGGGGGAAGAAAAATTTCCAAAATGTGCTCAGTCTGCTAAAGAAGTAAAATTCATCAATGTATAAAGAGCAGAGGAAGCACTAGAGGGAAGGGACTAGCTGAAATATATGACAACTAGATTTAGGTAAGACTTTTTAAAATGCCATATTATGACTGTAAACTGCACAGCAAAGTAATAAATATAAGGTTAGGAAAATGGTAACTTTCAAAAGTTTTTCAGTGCATTCAACGGTTGAAAGCACACTTCACAAGGGTTCAACAGCACAGTTTAACAAGGATTCAGGGATACCTCTGTGAGGCTATACCTTAAGATAAAACAAGTACTCAAGATTAATTTCTTTTAGGTTTTGTAAAAATGCTAATCTAGTAAGATTAACTACATGCAGCTCTATAAAAAGTGAAAAATTGTGGGAAATAAGGAGTTAGTAGTAGCATTTGCAGAGATGATTCTTTTCAGTTTATGTGACCAAACAACTTGATTCACTAAAAATGCAGTGTTGTCAGCAACAGAGCAGTGACTGTTATGTGATGAATGAGAAAAGTCAAGAGCGGCTGTGACGAAAAAAAAAAAAATCTCCCTGGAGGAAGCTGATGTCCTTGTCCCAAAAGCTGTGAAAGTCTCTGAGGACTGAATATACAGCAGCCCAAATATCCCACCAAGGGCACATGGTGTCTCTTTAAGTTTAATCTAAGTTTCTAGACAAGGTTAAATCACAGTCGATTTGTTTTCTTGTTCCTATTAGCATTTTTACGGTGAAAGGACAAATCCTAGACTTTCATGTTGACCAGTAAATTCACCGGGTGCATAGAATGTATTTTTATGTAGTCAAAGATTTTTTTTTAAATGGCCAGTCAGATGCAAACTTTACAAGACTGAACGCACATGCTTTCACTAACCCCACATCGAAATGGTGACATGCTCACCACGTTGCAGCTAAAAGCTTTTTTGTAATTTCCCCCAGCACTGACCATTACAAACATCCAGCAAATCCCTCTTGTCAATAGAGAAAAGACAACATAAGACAGAGTTCTCAGCTTTTCTTACCCTTGTCAAAAGTTTTCATTTTTTGTTGTGGGTTCTCCACAGCATAACTAAGACCCTGAAAGCAGCTTATCTGCTTAAAACAGGAGGGCGAGAGAGGGTGAAAAAGTGTCTTCTCTTTCCATCTTTTTGCTGGTTCACAGAATGTGGGTTTATTGAAGCCACCAGGGCTTTGGTTTTTTCCCACTAGATTCGCTCCCGACCAGCCTCGCCAGTCTAATCCACTTAGGCCCACGCTACCTCCGCTAGTTTTGATTGGCCAGCCTTCCAAATTTGCACTGCAGGATTCTGAAGAAATCAATAAAAAAAAAAAAACAGTACGCAGTTAAAAAGAAGAGAGATATATGGACGGTTTGAGCACATAGAACCTTGGGCTAGTCTTCAATGGCGGTTAAACACTAGCACTGAGCACCTGCCGCTAATCTCTTTCCAGTTTCTATTGTATTGCCTTAAAGTCTATTGGTCCCCCAGTCGCTAGCTACCAAACCAGCCTAATGCTAATGTCATTGAAACCCCAGGTGTTTTAGAGAGGCTCTTGAAGTCTGACATCAGTCCCTGCTACCCTGTTCCCCTGGGTCCAATTTTCCCGGCGTGAAGCTTCAAGGTCCTCAGCTGAGCTCTCTGTTTAGCAACAACAGTAGCAGCGAGTGGGGGAATTTGTGTCAGGCTGAATGGTAATGAGCGTCCCAAAGATTGAACCCCTATCTTACCCCCACCTTGTGCATCTCACTGAAAACACATTTGTTCTCAAACACAAAACAGATATTGTAATATTCTCCCCACGGTTGTCCCCTTTGGGAGTTGTGCACGGAAAATGTAAATTAATTCAGAGGACAGATATCAACGGTGATAAATCATATTACTGAAAAATACTGCGTAGGAACTGCACTGTAAGCAACGACAACACAAAATTAGTGATGTGACTACTTTTTCCTGTACACAACATGGCCTTTTTGTCAGTACACTACATTCACTTTTATTGCACATTCACAAGAAAGCAAAAATGTAGTTTAGAGGGGGATAGCTGAAGAGGGACCAATTGCAATATAAAAAGCGAGTTGTAATGAAAACCCAGTGTATATTTTCTGGCAGGGGGTACAGTATATTGTTTGCAGGTCTAATAATCCTGTAAATCTCAGAGATCCCAGAAAACCCTGGCAAAGATCATGCTAAATGTTTTCATTTATGGTACATAGTTGCTGTTCATGTTTTGAACTGGATTTTGTGGTGGGATGGGCAATTTAGTGTGCTGATGGAACCCTGGACATGGGATATCAAGCTAACAAGCTTAAAGAATAAGAACAAAGGTCAAAGGGGTTTGTAAATTACCTTGGAGACAAACAAAGTAAAGGAAATACACTTTGGAGCATGATTGAGCAACTTTATTTTTTCCACAATAACATTACGCTGCTGCAAAAAAGACTTGTCAGTAATTGATAAGGTTTCTGCTTACAGCTCCAATGCCTCCACACTGTCAAAATCTTGAAACACTGACAAATATTAATGCAAGTTGTGCAAACTTTGGATCCTCCTGGGAGAATATCTCAGACACTTCATGTCCTCCGATTAATAAATGATGCACCCATTTTGACGCAGACTATTCTTAACCCCTATTCTGTACAATGCTGGGACACTATAATTTTTCAGCGGGGCCAGTGACAGCCAGTGCCTACACTAAAGTTTGGCTCACAGTATATTGTAATTTGCTGACATATCTTTTTTATTCTCTCCTTCTCTCTCTTTTCCCCCCGAATTGCCCGCTACAGATGTGACCAACAATTCCACACTAGGTAAGCCATGTTTCATTTTTCACAGTGTGTTCTCGGGAGTGAGAGTCATGTTTGAGTTGTCATGTGTCTTTGGGAGTGAATGGGGGAGGGGGGGTGCTGTTTGCTCAATAAGGTATGCAACTCTCCCATTTACCCACATCCTGTGTGAATGCACAATGGTTGTGTGCTGCGTTCCTTCAATTTGAATTTTATTCAAATGAGAATCAAACGTACTGTATAGATAGAACGGATGGTGTCTTTTTTCTACACTGTGAGAGTTGAAGCTTTTGATGAGTTAGTATGTCCATATGAAACATCTGGCACTGGTTCTAGGTCATGTTTAGTCACCTACCAATTGTTTATAGTAACCAGGGCACTCTACAAAAACATTTTTATTACAATTCTATATACTATTCTAATTTTCTAGCATCACTTTATTTTAACGGCACAACTCTAATAAAGAATGACGTGTAATATCCCTGATGTGGTAAGGTTGCTTCTTGAGACCTTTAGCAGGTTGCAGGAATTAGAGCCAGAGGTCAAGTGCAGGGTTAGTGGGATCTAAAGCCTGGACTGTTAGAGCTTTAAGGAGGAATACCCATGGCTCTGAGCATCTGTCCAGTGTGTGAAAGACTCTTCAGTTTATCACCAAAGTGTGACAGAAGTGTAAGAATGTGGGCAAACCTTGATGCAGCTTTCTGTACTTTTAGTTGTGTCCTTTGAGTTTTCATCTTTGGACAGTATTGGGAGTCTGCCACCTCATTGTGTAATTGAAAACCCAGTGCCATGCCTCTAAACTAGCACCGTTTGGCTATCCAGCAGAGCATCTGCACGCAGTTCTGGTATGACTCTCAACTCTTTGAGGCTGGCCCTGGCTGAATGCTCGGAAACAGAAAACCCCTGGCTAGCTGAGAATAATAAGTACCCATGGGAAGCAGCCAGATGGACATTTACTGTGAGCCTAGCTGGAGAGGGAGAAATCTGTCAAACATCACACCAGGCATCTGTGGGGGAGCGGAGCAGGTTCACGTGCACTATGTCAGATAAGAGGACTGCTCTTTGCCAAGACTAAAAGATCTACATATCAGATCTCAACAACGCATTTAGCGTCATTCAAGGACAGTGGTTCGTATTGTGACAGTGATTATTTATGAAATAGATTTTATTGTACAACAGTTACTAAACAATAATTCTGCAAATGCTTTGTGGGATAAAGATCAGAATTTGAATAATCTTCCCTATGCAGGTTTTTCTTTACTATTATGTGCTGTCACAGAATAATAAGTAAAAAGCACACGGCTGCCTTAGATAATCCTTAAAGCCCACTCAGTAAAACTGTCCAGTGTTTTTTTTTTTCTTTTTTTTTATATATTTATATATATATATATATAGGCTCTTCAATACAAAGCTATGGGAGAGGAATTACAATTGGCTCATTATGCTCCTGGAAGCACAGGGGCTTCTGAGCTGCTAAAGAGAGGCAGAATGAGAAGGAAAGAGCACAAAGAGTTCATCCCGGCATCGTCAGCAGTGAAATAGGACCTGGGTTCTCTTAGACAAGCTGTGCACCAGTTATTATTGCATTATGTCTGGCAGCCCTCCTCTCAGACAGGAACTGAGCCACACTTGATCAGTGATATGACACTGGCACAGAAATAAGTGATTGCTGGCTGCTCAGTTAAGCAAATACCATTATGCTGTTGAAGTCTAAAAGTAGATCTGTGCTTGAATAGGAATCATGAAAAGTCCAACACGGACGCAATCCAAAACACTAGCAGCTTTGAGTTCTAAAATATTTTCACTTTATCCATCCTTCAGAGCATAGGGGCTCTGCTAATAACAGATAATACAACACTTTGAAGTTTCCATCTGTGCTTCTCACGCTGTGACAAACAAACTGTTCCAGAACAAATGCATGCATACCATCTCTCTGCAACATTTAAAAACATGCTACAGACTGGGCAATGGTCCTTATAGGTACACTTGCTAACAGCAAGCAAACTCTCATGACCTCAAACCATTAGAGAACGACAAAGATTGCTCCTGTGGTCTTAATATTAGAGCTTACTTTCCTTTAGCAGGGCCCTCTGGGTAACAGGCCATTTTGCTAATGGCAAGTTCCTCAAGTATGTGTCAAAACCTTGTGGCATTATCCAGAGCTCTTGGGGAAGTTTAAAGTTAGATTGTCCTTTTTTAAGAATCAGCTAGTGCTAATAGAAATGTGGCTGATTAGCCAGACTTTGCATATGCTGTAATTAGACTTTACTGACAGATTCAGGGTTTAGGTTTATAACTGCCCCTGGGAGCTTTCATTGCATTATATTTGCACAGCCTTAGCTCCGCTGTTCCGATAGACGGCAGTCACCATTTTCCCTAATAATCCTAATCAAGGCAGATGATCGCACATGTGACTCCCCCCACCACACACATACTGATGCTATTTGGACGCTGTGCGCTACTAATTTGAGATGACTGGGCACACGGATTAACACACACTTGGATGCCCCTATCCCTGCGAGTGTAGCTGGGCTGCTGTTATGAACAGATGGCTTATCTTTAACTTTATCAGTGGCGCGGGTGTCACAAGCAAACACACTAAGTTGTTCCATTGCCTAGGGAGAGCGGCATCCATCAGTGGCTAACAGCATATGGTGAAGCCACATTAGAGCATCTTTTCCTTTGTTTTTACCTTTCTGTTCTATAAGCCGCTCTGCAGCCAGCCATTAGATGCTCACTTCATAGGACAGTATTTAAGGATATAACATCCAATTTTAGAGTTTTTAGATATGTATCATATTAATATCAAAGACTGTGACTTTAATGCCTCGGGTTTTGAGCAACAACCTCTGTCATTTATTCAAAGACTCGATCCATTTATTTATTCGATTAAAAAAAAGGAACAAAAGAGCACAACATTTGAAACAAAACTTAAATGACCAAATTTAAGTGTGTAGGCTGAAGTCAAAGACCTGTTTTGTCTACCCCATCTTCTTTTAACCAATAAAATCAAATCATCATGAAACAAAACAAAACAAAACAGGAGAAACACAAGACATCCACAACAATTCACAAATAATAGAAAATCCTATTTTAATCTTTAATTCTCCTTATTTAATTCTTTATTTTTTTAAAGAGAATTATTTAATTAAATTATTTAAATTGTTTTAAATTAACATCTGTTGAATTTACAATTTATTGTTACTTTCCGTGTATTTGTTGAAAATATTCATTTATACTGTATAGCACTCCAAATTGTAGCAATATTGCCACACTCTTCATTTTGTCATCCAGTCATTAAAAACAAATTAATTCATTAATTAATTAATTTGAATCATTATTAAAATTGTTTATTACTTTTAAATTTATTTTTACATTTGGATGTATTTATTAAGAATACAATTTTTATAAAAATATTGTTGCAAAGTAGTTGCACCCTTCATATTATTATCCAGTCTGTTCCACAGAATCACACATTTTCTAGTATTAAACGGAAGGTTGAGTGAACAATTTAAGATGAAGGGGTTTCAGATTTAGTACATGTCTACACCTACCCAATATAGCGATACTTTATTATCTATTTGTGGTATCCAACTAACATTGTGGCTAAGAATCACACCCAGAAATTTGTGCTTAGTAAGTCTTTCTATTTTTATCTTGTCACTTAGTATCTCTATTTGTTCATCTTTTCTATTCTTTCCAAATATCATCATTTTGTTTTTTATTATATTTAATGACAACTTATTACTGTTGAACCATTCCTTCATTTTGTTAAGCTCTGTTGTAATCTTAGTTACCTTTTAATTGTAGGTCATTACCTGTATACAATATACTGGTATTGTCCGCAAATCAGATTCATTTTTATTATATATTTAGTTGATGCAAGACATAAATCATTTATATAAATCAGAAATAATTTTGGCCCCAGTACTGAACCCTGGGGGATACTCCTCCATCTTGAAATGTGTTCAGTTAAATATGATTGTATCCCTTTATGTGCAATTCCCCTTATCCCATTTTTTCTAATTATCTAAGTATTGCATGATCTATTGTGTCAAAAACGTTTTTCTAGAATTTTGGATAGTTGGAGCAATATGGCGATAGGGCTATACTTTGTAAACAGGTGACTGTCTCCACCTTTATGGTTTGGAATAACTTTTCCAACTTTCATTTGGTTTGGGAATTCTCCTGTGCACAAAATAAATTACAAAAATGACTTAGAGGTTTTGCAACGTTAGTTATTACACTTTTAATTATAGCCTGGTCAAGACCATTCCAATCAGTGGATTTTTTATTCTTACATTGATTAAAAGTCTTTATTATTTCAGTTTTGTTTCTTGGTCAAAAATAAAGAGTTTGTATTGTCCATAATACTGTTGAGAACATTTGTGTCTTTTCTTGTATCAATCTTAGCTGTCAGTTCAGTATTGCCTTCTTTTGAACTGTTTTTAATCATGTAATTAGGGAGAAAATATTATTTGTTCATTGCCTGATTTTTATACATTCTATAAACCTTTCATATTAGACCATAGACCTTTCCATAAACCTTTTAATATAGTATTTAAGACATACATACACAAACAAGCTGCATCAGTAAAGACCTCCTATGATTTTGTAAGAGGATGAAATTAAATATTGGCCAAACATAACACTTTGGGAACGAGAACTGGCTGCAACCTCATTTTGTCACGTTTGCCTTGTGAATGTTTACATTTTGAGGATTTGCATTTACTCCTGCTGGGCATGGACATAATATTTTCTTCCATTTGGAAGAAACTTTCAAGCCAATCTCTCAAGCCTGCCTGTGTCACAAAGGTGTTGTGTTTTCCTCTAATAACCATCTTCATTACCATCCCAACCCAGCCACCCCAGCTGGCCGCCCAATTCCAACATTGGAAGAACAGTGTGTTTACTGAATCCTCCATGTGTTGCATTTTTACATAAACTGAATGTCAATCAAAGTCTTGTTCGCTGAACTCCTGACAAATATGGTGAGTGTGGTGCTGGACTAAAATTAAACAGGCTCTAATGTAGATTCAGGAGTATTTTACTTACCATTCAGAGTCAAGGGAGACTTTGAATATTGTAAAATTAAATTGACTCTCTGCCTCCCTCAGTTATGACATTTTTAATGCTAAGTTTTAACTCGTATAAAACCTCTGATATGTCACAGCAAGTGTTCCACCCAAGCCCCTCTAGCCTTCCCTTTCTTTTGTTATTCCCGTGTTGATGTCTCTCTAATAAGCCACTGTAATTAGGCTGCTCTTTTAAAATATAATTTCCTATTGTGTCTTGGGGGTTTGGGCTATTAAATGAACAAAGGAAGTCAAATAGGTGGCACAATGGGCCCAGATGATTACAGTAGTCACAACTGAACCTGAAACAATCACAGACCTATTTGATTCTACATTATAATTTTATGTTGAATAGACAATTTGTGGATGCTGTATAATCATCTTATCTCCCATCAATGGATGTACATTATGTGGAGCATCGATATTACTTAAGAATTCATGCACCAACTAACTCAATAAGCCTTGGGCAATTCATTCAATCATTTTCTGCCACTTTCTGACATTTTCTGCCACAGAAACCATTCACTCTAACATTAATTCACTATGGGTTATTGGGGTAAGAAGCTGGAGAACCCAGAGGGAACCCACAGTAACACGGGGAAAACATGGAGACTCTATACAGAAAAGCATTTGCTGGCTTGCCAATGAAGAAGAAGCATACACATCACCAAAACAGACATTAGCATACAGTGCAATACAGTAATTAATGTAGTATTATTTAGGCCTACGTATGTGCATAGAAATGACTGAAAGATATTGGTTTCCTTTGAGACGGCATCTGGCCCAAGTAAACTCTATCAATTTTGGCAGAGTATTTGCGAGCGATAAAGACCACTGGACATGATCCATGGCCTTGTAGCTCTGAAGGTTGAATGTCGGAGGCCGTTGGCTGCCCAAGCCATCTGCCAATTTGGCGATTTCACATACAGTACAGACTGGACGTTAGTAATAGACTGGCATGTTGTGTGGGTGTCCCAAACACAAGGCAGGCTGTTTTCAAAGCTGGAGTGTGATAAATACTTTACATTTAAATGAGTAAAGGTTTAGTTAACAGGCACAAAGCTTTGAAGGAAAATCACATTATTCAATTTATTCTTCACAATTGCATTGGCTGTACAGAGGCTCTAACATATTTATCCTACAGAACTATGTACACAACAACCTGCCTCACAATGTCCTCGAACCATTCTACTTGCACCAAAATAGAAACCTGCGTTAATTAGTCCCTCGTGGCCTGTCATACGGACAGTCCAGGTTGGTGAATACAGGAGACGTGGTGTCCTCAACTGTCCCTTGTTATGGATTAAGGCCTGCAGTCAGATGGGACATGTGAGCCATGTTTGTTTGGTCTACTTTGTTCGTGTGGCATGTGCACTGACATTCCTGCAGGTCAAAATGGGAGATTACTGCAGGCTATGCGTTTGCTGATTTTTTTTTTTTCTCTGAGGTCGGCAGAGAACAGTGACAACATGATTCTAATAAGGCGTGATGAACCTGAGCAGACACTTCTTCAAGGTTAATGAACTGTTGTGCATCTATGAAATAGCACGCCACATCATACTCATCATAAAATAAAACGCTGTTATCCTTCTCAGAAGAGGCGTCTCATTTAAGCCCTGTTATGTTTAATGGCTCATTTCAGTATCAATTTGCTTTGAGGGAAAGTACTACTTGGAACACACTCTTTAGCTAATGTATCATTTAAAAACAAGAGTGAGTGTTAATGTAATTATGTGGTTTAATAGTAACTCACTTTTTTGTCTTCTGATACTGCATAAGAAATTCTGCATGAATTAACCAAAAGTGTTTTAGCTATTTAGAAGCTATTTAGCTATTTAGTATTTTTGGTGCTTCTATAGATGTTGTCAGCACAGTGTGAATGTTCCTCTTTAACTTCAGATGTAAATGGTCTTTTGGTAAACTACACCTTTGAATGAGAGCCTCATGAATAAGCAGCACAGTGTGAAAACAAACACCAAAATGCTCACAATTTTACCGTCGCACATCACACGCGTCTTTTTAAGCTCCACTGAAAATGGCCATTTCTAGGTTTCATGCCATCAGGCTGCTTTATTTTGACAGTCTCTTAATGAAAGAAGCAGCTGTTACATGCGCCTCCTCAGAATCACACCCCATCATTAATTTGCCATCAAGAAACCTAATTCCTTCTTTGTTTGTGCATATTATTTTTGGCATTATACTAATCTCCTTACAAAGACACACTGTACAGTCATTTTGGTTTAGTTAAAGTATACTAGAAGAATTATACAATACATATTAATATTATGGCAATAACAGAAAAAAAAGATAAATTGAATGGCTATTAGGAAAAATGAGGTGATGCCAAATCCTGTCATCACTCTGAACTTCAATAATTAGTGAGCAAAAACAGGTAAATTAGTAAGCGGACATCTGGGGACATTTTAAAGTGGAGTTGAGTGCATTATGCGATGATATTAACATAATCCGCACTTGTTAAATTGGATCAGCTGTATTATTAAAGCCGGGATTGCTTTCATTCATTGTCGCTAATTCCTCTCGTGCTCAAGTCCTAATGAGAAATACGGAAGCACTTGGAAGAAGCTGAATGGCAGGTAGAGATTATCTCACTTTTTTAGGCAACACGTCGGCGCCGTGTGCGCAGCTGCAGCGGCAACACAAAGACTTCATCACACACCAGACGTTCACTTTCAAACTCCATCAAATAGGAATAGCTCTTTGTAACAAAACCAAAGGGATTTTTTCAAAAACAGCATTATAAGAAATAGAGAGCTGTTGATATTTGATGCTTTGGCAGGAAATTGAGAGAAATAACATGACAGTGAGCAGGTGTCACTTGTGTTTTTAAATAGGAACAGGAACTGGACTTGAAGCAATACTGAGGGATTTGCATTTGTTTATGACGGCTGGAATCAAAGTAAAACAAGCTTGTTTGCATAGCTGTGATTGTGCTAAGAAACAGTACCCCTCGACGTTGTGTCAAATGTATTCAGCCCGATTACAAATTCTCTTTCTGTTGCTTTGTCTCGATCATTTGTAATAAATCATAGCAATAATTACTCTCCTTGGAAAAAAGTGCTTTCAGTGATGTTGGCTTATGGAAATAAGATAACACACAGTCCAACGCAAAACCATTCACTGCCTTATCCGGCTGTCAGACGTCACACAATTCCAATTCAGGTGTGAACAGTCGACTCTCATTTCCATATCTCTGTGTGTGCATAATATTGACATTCTGCCTATCCTGTTGTTTCCTGGACACACAAATAAAAACATAATATCTCAAAAGCATTGGGAATGAAATTAATTAAGAAGAATTACTTTCGCTCAGACATAATATGACAGTCAATACCCTATCAATCAATGTAGAATTTTAATTACCTGTAATGGCACACCATTAAGTGAAGCTGATTGATAGTTTTTACACATGGAAGGGCACAATTATGTGACGCGCAGGCTGCACAAGAGGCACAGCTCTGGTGCGTGTCTCCACACACACACACACACACACCCCTTCCACAATGTTATTATCTCATTCTCCATGGTCTCATTTTTCACAAAGCCCCGAGGTGTGTGAGGGACAGTCAGGGTTGAGCTCACACAAGCCCGGGCTGCACATCCAACTGGCAGCCAAGGTCTGTGCTTGTACCCAATGCCAGAAGAAGCACAAGTGGTAGTCTGGAACACAATGTGCACGGGACCTCTGCATGCTGCCACTGACAGCAGCTGCTTACTTTCTAGTGGAGATTTTGAAGTATATAATAATTTGTTGCCGTTATCAAAAGAGCATTCCCTCACTGAAAGTATTTAAGAGTTAAAACTAGTACCTGCCTTATTCTAATTGGATGGAAATAGAAAATCTAGAGTTTAATGGTTTGAAAAACACATTTCAAACCAAACACTTTTACGGGGCAAATTGTTGTAAAAAAAGAGAACAATGAAAACTGTAAACATACATTATTAATAGATAAGGAACCAAACCTTTTACATTTCAGTATAATATCTCTAAAACGTTTTGTTTTGTTGTAATATAATAGTCCACATTTACCACCAGTCTTCCTTCTACTACTTTCTCTTTTAGCTGTTTTTGTGGCTCCAAAGCTGTTGCCACAGACTTTAACAGGAAGTCTACATCCGCAGTACGAGAGGTCACTCATCACAGATTCATCACTGCTTTTAATGCAACTGCCAACAAAGTTATAAAATGTGTTTGCTTGCCTGTATCTAAAATCCAATTAACGGATTTTAATTGAAATAAAAAAAAGAAAATGAGGCCATGGGCTGAGGAATATTTCACTGCATTTTTCAAAAAACTGTTTGAAATGTGGTTCTGTCTTATGCAGTCATTTATTATTTAACCTAACAAACAATGTAACACCTTTTCCTGCATGCTCAAACCTATCCCAGTCCTAATAAGAAAGTCCCACACTACCAGTTGTCTACATGTAAGTGAATATCAAGGAATCATTTGCTGTCATTAGCCGACATGCAACTGAAAGGTGTCATGGTCTTATTTATCATACCCAGCCTTCTCTGTGTTACATAAGCTCTAAGAGTGGAACAAGTAGGAAGCACACAAGTGATGGGTGCTTCAGGGGACTGTGTCAGATGACTGGGCTGCCAGCAGATAGAGCCACACACATGATTAGTATCAGACCACAGAGCATCTAATGTGATGCTTTGGACATGGACCAGCTGTTACTGCTCAGAGCCAACTCTCCACCACTACCATTGGTCTGGGGCCAGAATAGTATTTTTGTGCACCATTTGTGGTATGAAGCAAAAATAACCCATATTTGTATCTGAGCCTTCATCCATGTTGAAGGAAGACGTCACCAATTAGCAAAGTTAGACAAACAGTAAGTGTAACTAAAGCAACTCCTAACATTACATTCTGTGTGTGTGTGTGAATTGCCACTTTTTTTTCTTAAAAGAGGTGACATCTTTAGAGCGAGACCTTGTAATCTGCGTGTGTGCTCCCCCGTTTGCTAAATGAAAGGTGATATGTACAAACAGTTGCTGATTCTTTGACACTGTATTGCACGAGGCAGAAAAGAAAGAAAAAGATGTTATTACAGCTGTCAATAAAACAAAACAAGGTGTAAAATTTGCCGCAGGGGAGACTAGCCAGCAATATATAGAATAACATTATTCATTACACGAGGGAGAGCAGATGATATGAATCGAGCATTACAGAGCACATTGGCAGAACTTTTCTTCTCCTACTTTCGTTGGTGAAAAAGTACTTTTCTAACACATCACAAGAATAGCAAAGGCGACATCTTTAAATTTAGACTGGCAAATGACGCCCCCTGAACGTGTGATGAACACTAATTAACAACCTTTCAGCTCGAGAAAACACAAGGCTCCTGCCTCTTCACACATCACAGCCCCTGGATGTTGCTGCTGCTGTGGAGGACTGTAGAATTGTAGAATAGGACATTCAAAAGTCCTTCTTCAACATTTTGGATCCTGAAAAGCACTCAGCAGCTCCTCTAACAAGCCATCCATTGTTATGTCTTTTCTGCACTTTTCTTTCGAACTTCTGAGCCAGTTCTTGCGTAGGTTGAAAGAGAAGAAAGTAAAGTCCTTAAAAACACCTAGAATCCTGCCTAAACCTGTGTCATATCCATATGTGCTAGAAGTCTGTCAATACCACTTCTTGTTACATTATAAGCAAACAACTGAAGAAAAGTGTCAAGACAGAAAAGAAAGCATTCTGATTATAAAGACAAAGACCTATATATATATATATATATATATATATAGGTGGTGTCATAGTCTTAGAAATGAATAAGCGTTTATTATTAACAGTGTTGTTTATAATATACATAATATACAGATTAAGCTGCTGGGGATTTATACATCTTTCAAACATGATTACGCCGAGACGTGCTAACCGAAATAAAAGACAAAATGCTAGATGATGTTTATACCACTTGTGACATGTCTGGCCACAATGAAATTTGAATTATTCAATGCCATATATATGATTAAGAACATTTTTAATGGTGTAGACCTAACATTTGATCTTTTAAGAAATCCAAGAAAGTCCCACTGAGATTACAGATCTCTTTTGCAGGGAAGTCCTGACCCCATTCAAGGGGGGGACTATTGTAGAGTAAACCTATGCAGACATGGGAAGGACATGCTAACTCCACACAAAAAGATCCTGTCCTGGCTGGGGATCAAACCCAGGACTTTCTTACTGTGAGGCAGGAGTGCAAACCACTCTGCCATTGTGCTGCCCCAATGGGCTGCTTCTACAATGTTATTAGTTCAATAAAAGCTGTCATTTGAAGTCCTTAAATATTACCAAAAGTCCTTTAGTTGACCTATTACCTATTAATTAATGCGACTTAACAGCCCAACACTCCAAATGAAAAGTAAAGATAGCAACAAACTACTTTAGAAGAAATCCTCTTAAACTCAATGTCTTTAACTTATTTTTCAAAGATATTCTGAAGGTTTAGAGCTATTATAGTTTTAACAATGCTCATTAGCGTTTTATGAGATGAGCTAAAACAAACAACTATAGTCGCCTGAGTGTGGATATTGTGCCTCGTCCTCAGCCACCGCTGTGTTCAGAGTCCCTGCTCTGTATTTCTGAGGCTTGTGAAGATCTAACTGCAGTCTCTGAGGTGTATTATTCAAAGAAATGAGGCTTACTTCCATAGCCCTCATCTAACACTCACTTTAAAAGGTGTGTACACGCTATAGTGTTCTCTCCGGGTTTCATTGCTTACCCTTATACTCTGTCTTTTAGATTCTCTTTCTTGCCTTGTGCCTTTTAACTTTTACCAAAATTGCATCAGGGAATCCTTCTAATCCAAATGTAAACAATAGTTTTTATCAAGTGTCAAACTTACATGGCTTACAATGCATTGCTGCCCTACTATTGTAATCATTCACCTAGTGGGGACATTACCTAGTACTTCAAGACAATGTAAGTCACTGTCATGGCGATTACAAAATGCCACCCAATAACACCATTATTATTCTCTGATTAAATTCCTGGCTAGGAAAAAGAAAAACACTTAAGTCGCTCAAGCTCTATTAAAAAGATTGAGTATCCATGTTTAACACAATCTAATGGATGTGTGAAATAAGCCCTGGCTATTAATGTTTAATGTGTAATTGAATGTTCTACATGGCCAAACTTGTTTACGGGAATAATTGATGTTTCTGAGTTCCCATTTGCATGTAATACAAGAAGAGGACACGGAGTAAGAGAGAGTGAAGGGGGTAGACAGAGACCCACCACTTGGTTTTGCTCGTGGCTCTTGAAGGTGAGGAGGTCGAGCCACAGATGTTAGGACTAATTATCACATTTGAAGCCAGGGCCTATTTGATGAGGACTTAAAAGCTTGTGACAGGCCTTATGTTTTAACCGCAAACTGCTGTCCAAAGATATCTGGAGACTTGTGCGTGCTAATGAATTTACAGACTCCGCAGACAAAAGCTTTGGTTGAATTTAAAACAGCTGACTACATAAAACTGTACATACTTCAAAATGGGGAAAGTAAGCCTGTGACAGACACTTTTGCAGTATATTAAAATTACATATTTAATTGTGTAATGTGAACTGTAATATTAAGCACAATGCTGCTGAAAACATTTTGTTTAATATTCTTCCAATTACCTGAACCTAATCACTTTCTAGTCAGCTTATTTTACATAAATGGCACGCCACGGTATTTTTTTTTAATACCAGGAAAAACATGTACCTTGAAAACAATTATAGTCCCACGCCTACTCATGTTATAATGTAGTATGGTCATGATGTGGTCACAGTCGACTGAGATCTCTTTGGTTGAATATAACATGTTGTTTTTAGCAGTTACTTTGTTTCCTTTCTGTGAACGCACCCCAGCTCCAGCTCTGAATGGACTCTGTGTCCCACCCTGGCTGCTTTGCTTCACTGACTGTTTACTGTTCACTGTGACTGAGGAATAACATGTACAACATATACATCCTATCAAGTCATGTGCATCAAAAGCTCACTTTTTTTCCCCCTTATATTCTCTTCAATCAAAACACAAAGGGAACCGGCACACTGCAGTTGAGTCTCTTTCTAATTACTGTGTAGAGATTTCTCAGCTGGGATATAGAAACATTTTGAATTGTACTGCATTGCTGTTTTTGTGAATGGTCCATAAAAGATTGAGCGATGAAGTAGATCGAGCAATTTGAAGATTGGAAAATTTAGCTTATTATGTCAGATTATATACTTTTCTATGAAATCTTGTACAAGCCATAAGTAGTATGTAATTTTTAACCCACTCAATTAGCATTCAACCTGTTGTTCTCACTCTTCGTAGACAGTGCTTTGAACATATGAAGCAGAAAGTAAACAGTTTGAATTATGGTACATAACTCCTCCTTAATTAAGATCTCGCTGGGTCAAAGACACTCCATATTGTTTCTTCTTCTTTGAATCTTTTGTCTTATTTCAACTTTCAAGTAAATTTAATTGTTGTTCAAGTTTCATTTTGCTTTTAGGTTGTAAACTGATGCCCGGAAGGCGCTAGCTTTTTATTTTGCTGTAGCACTTGCTGTGAGTGTGTGTGTGTTCCCATTCCATCTGTTGAAGTTGCTTTGCGTGTTTACCTGAAAATAACAGTAGGGTGGGACTGAGGTGAAGAGTGCATTCTCATGCTCCAATGCACATTAGACACAGCGCAGTCTCTAGAGTCAGCCTTCATGCTTTCAATCTTTCTTTTCTCAACTTTGCTCTGTCTTTACAAGCGCTGGCCATCTACGTGTTACCTTAATGCATAGTTTCACCAATTTCTTTCATGTTTTGGTGCCTCACTCCTGGGGTCCCTCTCCCACTAACAGCACACTCGAAGCAGTCAATAATCTGCCACAGAAAACTCACTGGTAACGAGTGCATACTGAAAGACAAATGTGATTGACACATAGCTGCATCCTCTAGCTTTATACTGGGGCAACATTTTTTCCTCTCCTGCAGTTGTTACCTTGTTGCCTTAGATTCATTTAAAGTTAGTTTAAATTTACGGACGAGTTTAAGCTGATGAATAGCTTTTATTGAACATGAATAAATTTAGGAATCAAGATTAGTCAGCTCCTTCTCTAGCCCACTGGGAGGATGTGCTCAGCATTAAAACTACAGTTCTGGAAACAAAACAATGTGAACATCCTACTTAGGACATGGATGCCAGGATATTGTAGATATTAGATGACATGTCTCACGTCACCACACAGAATCTTGTTGTACAGCAACCAGTAATCGTCCAGGTTATACCGTTGATGTCGATCCACCGTGTCCTTGTCCATAAACTATCCCTGCTATTTAGCCTTTTCAATATTAAAGCTACAGACATGAATTCTCCTTTAACGTCAGTAATATCTCAAGCATTGACCTTCCCATCCCTCAAATAGACATCGGGTGGTGCATTGATCGATCCCGCTGATGGCCTTGGTGCTAATCTTTCAAAGGGGGCGACAAGAGGTGACGGTATTTCACTGTTCAATCTGATGCAATTACCCCTCAAAATAAACACATTTTGGATAGCAGCTGACCTTTCAACCAGGAAACGTGGATGGGCTGATTGTTTGAGTGGCCATACATGACAGGGATGACAGTTGTTTAACAGTCATACACAAAGACTATTTGCTTTTATACATATTTCGAAGACTGCAAACATCCCGGTCCTAAAGGCTTTGGACAACGGGGGAATGTTTTGAACACTTTTTTCCCTCAAGTTCTAATCAAGAACTAAGGCTCAAGGACACTTCAGCAGGAAAGGTGTCTGGGATGCAATCTCTTGTCTATTCCAAGTGATGGACGTTCTCTCTAACCACATTTTTACCCCTGCTATATCTATGGGATAAAACTTCTTTATTGTGACAGTTTAAGCACATTCAGGTACCAACTTTACCTCAACACCAATCTTGCTTTCCAAGTTTCCATTTGGGAACAAGCCCCATATACAGCTGATTAGGGTCAGATGGGCATCTGTCTGTCCACATGCTCTGTAGTCTATAGCAACCTGCTGTTTAAAAGCTAAAGGGACAGCGACAAGCACTTAGCTGATCCCTGAGCAACCAGTCCCATTTCCCTGCTCTTATCTAAAGTGACAAGAGGAGTTTTCCAGCCCTCCTGTGCCTGGGGCTCATCCTGAATTATCTCCCAGCGTACCAGCAACACAAGCTATCTGGTGTCCCTGATTCCCTCTGTCTAAAAATATGCTAAAAAGTATGATGGCATTGCGTGAAATGCACTTGTGAACAAGTTGTGCTGCTCGGATGTTCCCAAAACAAAGAGGAGATAATATCAATGGATGATGGACCAAAGCTGAGAAGATGTTGACACCTGTATGCTGTATTGTATACTGCATTTTACCTACACATGTTTGCCATTGCAAACCTGATGAGGTGTGCGGAGAATGCAAAGTGACAAAACATGAACTTGACATGCTAATGAGAAATTGATTGGCCACACCGATGTTTACACTTATGCCTGTCTAATCTTCTCCAAGCCCACTGTAAAGAATTAGCCATCTGTGCTGGGGCATTGTCAGCCTGGCTGTGCATTTAAGATGTGACTGATGGAGTGGGACATTTTTATACGGAACACAGATGGTTTTACTTAGACACAAACTGAGCATTGTGTCTTTTTTTATTGCTCTTTAAATACTCTTATTATTGTAAATAATCATTTTCAGTTATATAGTTATAGCTCAAATAACGACACTATACTATTAAAACAACAAATTGGACACAAAAAGGCACAAAATAAAAATGTGCACCAAAATAAAACACTATAAGATGCATGATTTTAAGATGTTTCAAACCTCAGAGGCTTTAAAGTGCAAAGATAACTTTTTCTCCTTGGGACCAGTCCGAGCAAACCACAGCAATAACATCTTAGACACTGTCTATTCCTTTTGTTTTTGTTAAGCTCCAACTGGTCCTATTTTCATGTGCTCAATTAAACTGGATATTAATTGTGAAAAAGCAGCAGGGACCCAAGTCAGTCAGATGGAATTCATTAGCCATGGTTTTTACTTTATTGTCAGTAAATGCAAAAACAACAAATAATTGAAGCATTTTGTTCTAAACAACAAAGGAAACCTCACCCGAGCTCTGCGTTTGTGCAGTGGCCCCACTGCTGAACGTAAGGGCTGACAACTCCCATATAATGAACCTGGGAAGCTAGTGTTTGTGCAGAATCAATAATGACGAGCTCCTTTAAAACTCTCAACTTTGAGCCTTTGATGCCCGAGAATACATTACTGCTGTTAACTAGGGCTCCAGTCCGCGGAATAAGCATGCAGCTCACTCAGCAGGCCCCATTTGCCCATCACTTTATGGCTCTATACTATTATATCACTATCAGATTTACACTGAACCACACGGATGAAACTGGCATTTGGCTTTATTTATGACTCTGATCATTCCCACTCAGCAAATTTATCTAATGGTACAGTTTTATTAAGGGCTATTGATTAATCTGTGGACTGGCCATGACAGTGTGAGGCGGCTGGGATACATTAGATATCTGATATATCTTTCATTGCTGCTGCATCTTTTGTCTATAGCATACACCCACATACACCATATAATCTTAATAAAGCCTGTACATATCACATACCAGCTCCAACACTGCTCTTTCTCTTGTGACATTTAAAAAGGTTTGGCTGCAAAGTGCTGCAGAAGTAAGCTGTGTGTTTATAAAAAAAAAATGTAAAGAAGCTATTCTTCAAAATGATTTATGTTCTGTGAACTCGGCAAAAAGTATCAAAGCCGCTATGAATTGGAATATAACCTGCCATAGGCTGCCTTTTGTGGCTGCTGCTTCAGTTGTCTCAGTGTGAAACTTATACTCTCCTCATCACTGTCACTTACTGGTCCATAATCACACATATATGCCAGGCTTGTTAAGTACTTTCCTATTTTCGAATTAGGTTTGAAGCAAATAGGTTGGGTTCTTGCCTGACTGTCCGCTATTAACTAATTGGCAGCATTGTGTGCTTGCAGAAAAAGGATGAAAAAAATTAAACGAGAGGAACAGTAAGTTTGAGAGGGAGTGAACCAAACTGTGAGTAAGACAGGCTGACGCTGAAAAGATCATTCCCAGGGGTCTCCTCTCACATTTTCACTTTAATTTAGTGATGCGGTGTTGTTCACGGTGCGCTGGAACATTTTCAGGAACAAAAAGATGGTAATTTTAGCAAAAACTACACAGAGCCATGTGATGCAGTCATAAGAATATTGAAATCTTTATTGATTAACTGTGTGATAGAACCTATTAATGTATAGATGGAGCTGTAGGGGGCAGTGAAACACCTCAAACTCAGGACACACAGAACACACATAACCCCCAGTGAGCCTAACTTAAAACACATTCTCCTCTTCCATAAGTCATAAGTCATTGCCATATGACGTCAATAAATCATATATACATGGTTGAAGCACACTCGTTGTGGTGGAGGACATGTTTTAATTTTTAAAATTTTTTGGTGTTATGCGTCGAGAGGACGAGAGGATCTATGGGTTAAATATTCAACAGCTTATCTATTTGTAATTGTTGAGGATAGTTATTTCTCTTAGTCTCTCAAAAAGGGCTCTGTTCCTGTGGAGAGAATAATAAATAATGTGCGTTTTTCTTTTGTATAAACAATATTTAATTGCAGCAGCAGACAGTTCAGTAATCTTGTCAAACAGAATAAGACAAACAAATAGAATATATAAAATAGGAAAACTCTACAATTTTGACCTTTACTTTGAACATGTCTTTGTGATGAACAGCAGACAAATTGGAAGCTTTAAACGTAACACAAAAGGTTAGTCATCTTCATTTTGCAGTTCCCTGAACCCAGTCACTGCGGCAGGTTGAGTTAGAGCCATATTTGTCATTCTGACCATAGATGGTAACACTACAAATAGGAAATTAGGAAATGTCAGAAATCACAGTTGAAATAAGGTTTGTTATGGGCAAGAACAAAAAAAAATAGCTTTAGTTACCCACTGGATACAGCTGTACTGAGAAAACAACAATGTACCACAACAACACTTTGAGGTTTATGCTATGATGTGGTCAGTTAAACTCAGTTAGTATTGCATCAAACGTCCAAAAATTATTAAAATGTGAAATTTCTGCATAATGGCTCGCATTGCCTCATCCACCATCTTGACTCACAATCCCTAATGGCTCTTGTGCTAACATTACTCCTCTCAGAAGACATTGCCCTTTTTTTCTCTCCTTGTGCATCAGACATAATGTGTTATTCACTGACAAAAAGTGTGGATGGTTTGGTTAGTGTTGGTTTGTTGGAGGACACTTGCCTGCAGGAAGGAAATGCAATGCTTTATTGAACCGTCTGTTCTTGTTATCGTCCTCCAATAACTTCCCATTCACCTATTGTCTCGAAGACATCAAGTAAATAACACATATAAACTGTAACGTTCCGACTATTTCCAGTCTGTTCTAGTGCTCATTTTCTTGTTTTTCTTTTTCATAAAGGATTATTTAAAATTGATGTGAGGCCAAAGCTGTGGAGTGGTAAAGTGCTCCTGATAACGCTTTTCTTCACTCAGCCCTCCTTGAATTGCACCTGGGAAAAACTTGACCAGACAAACACTGGCACTCATACATCAGCCGCACAATCAGCAAAGCCATTTTAATGAGCCTCTTCTCAATCTATCAGAATGGAATTAGGACAGCCACAGAGGGGAGGGATGCTGGGAAAACGGGGGCAACATGGCAGATGGAAAAAAGTCTTCATTAAGGACAGTGAAGTGGAGGTAGGAGGAGAAAGAAGCGGAAGAAAAAAAAGTGATAGAAATGCTTCTCCACAACTAATCAGGCGGACGGAGTTATGGCGCTTGGTTTGTTATTCCCGCTAATCCCTCATCATGCTATTTCATCAGGTTTGGCATTTAGCTATCTGCATTAATTAGATGTTGGAATGGACACGGTGTTAATGACTGACACAGGAGATAATGAGAAATAGCGTGCCGTTGTATCATTTTCAGCATCGCACTTCCTTCGTCAGTGTTTACCTGCACTTGGAATTTCATTTATTGATGATTCAGGTTGGTTGTGTTTTTTTTTTTTCTCTCTAGTGCCGGTGGCGATAATGTACTGTCTGCACTTTCAGAGATAAGTGAGTTCTGGTGTGATAGTTTTTAGACTCTCCTTCTGTCTCCTTCCAAATGTGTCTTTGCTCTGACTAGCCCACCATTCTCTTAGCATACTTGCTGTCCCGTTCACTCATCCCTGTATCTCACCTGTCCTTCCTTCTCAGGGCTTTCTCAGAGGGGCAGCAAGAATCCCTATCGCTCTTTTGCACACACTTCACACTTTTTTAGACTCTACCCCCTTCCCACCTCCCTCCTCCAATCCTTCTTCCCGCCTCCGTCTGTATCAACAGCAGGTGAATAGCTATCTTCACTCTAATATCCATTCACAGTTACCCTTCTTCTCAACTGCCGCCATGCACTGCGAAGTCTCACAGCACCACCCCACGCTTTAATATTCCATCACCTATCCTTTTGTCTCTTCTCCTTCCATCCTGACTTAACATTCTGCCGCTACACACTATATATAGTAGATGCAAAATACATAAAATACTGCAAAATGCAACACAGAACATCCTTGACCTTGTGTTCTTTCTCTTGTATCTGAACGTCGCTCACTCTAAAGCATTTATACTTAGCCTATTACCGTTTATGTAGGTCAAAACACATTGTTAAGTGATTTGCCATGTTCCTTGTCATTGCTGCTATCTTCTTTATGATTCCAGATCTAGTTAGCTTAATCTTTTATCAGACGAGTTCCAAGAACACAACTATATTTACATGGAACGCAGGGGTCATAGATTAAGCAGAAAGATTAGAAAAGAACCTTAAATTTTATAGTTGGGTTATATAAGAAATACAGTGGTTAGCACTGTCGCCTCACATCAAGAAGGTCCAGAGTTTGACCCACGGACTGTGAGAGTGTGTAGAGTTTACCTATTCTTCCCATGCTTGGGAGGGTTTTATTAACATCAAAACATGCTATAGTCTCCGGTTAGTGACATGACCGAGGTACCTGGGCTCCCCATTGTGGCGCCTGCTGTCAATGAATTTCCCCACAGCTTATTGCCATCTGGGGGACACCACAGCAAAGTAGTTTGCATGAGTAGGTTTGGCAATGTTTTATGCCGGATGCTCTTCTTGACGCAACCCTCTCCCTGGCTTGGGACCGGTACAGACTGAGTCCAAAACTGAGTCGTACCTCCAATCTCCAACACCAAAGGTGGGTGCTCTAACCTCTTCACCACAGAGTAGCTATAGACAATAAAAGGATGGAAAATGAGGGATTCTGTTGAAACCAAACCAAGGTCAAGTAGACCAACAAATATTTCAGCAATAACTGGCAGGAAAATTGTTCAGGATGCAAAGAAAAACCCACAAATAACTTTAGCTGAAATACAAGACGCTCTGAAAAAAAGTGGTATGGCTGTATTAAGATGCACAATAAGGAGTTGAGTAGAAAAATGGGCTTGAGAAAGCCATTACTACGCAAATGCCATGATATTAAAGTTATTGTGGCCAGTGTATCTGGGATTGTATTGCATAGTCACTGACAGAGAATCTAGCTAAACTTCTGAGTCTATGCTGTGTTTTAGCTGCTGGCTCAGTCTCCAATGGTCTTTTGTTTTAATTCTATGTGAGTGCTCACCATTATCCACTAGAACCTGGCAAAGTATACGTACCTCTGACGACCCACAAGACTGCCATTAAAAGTGACATCCAGAAATTCAGTCCTCTCTTCCTAAACCCTACCTATAACACGTTTCTCTATTCTTACTTCTTCTTGCATTACATTTATTTCTCCCTTGGCTTTTCCCATCTGTCCCTCACTGTCACACATCAGGACTGTGTCAGTAAGGATTGCGAATATGTCAGCGCACCGCCTGGTCACTCTGCAGGATCTTTTTTTTTTAACTGTCCATCTGTGAATATTTCCTTCTGTCTCCTCCCACCGCTCCTTTCTATTGTAAACAACTGATTATTCTTGGGACTGATTCTGTCAAGGTTTTTTTAGACTAATTATTTTTTGTTGCAGATCCCCACTGAAACAAGACCTTTATTTTTCAACTTTTAAATCCCAGAAAGCTCCCAGACTCTCTTTGGAGATTCAGCGCAAAGTTCAATCTCACTGTCAATTTAACAGGCAGCCAAGTAGTCATTATTTTCTTCACTCCACCATGATCTTAGTACCATTAAAATTGGTCCCTCGCATAACCATCAAGGACACAGGATCTCTTGTGTAGCTAAGGCCATACTGCACGTGCACTGAAACACACGCATCAATGAAAATACTCTGTTCTTATATGCATTTACTTTCCTGAAAATGAAACCAATGTTCAGTAAGCACAAGCCAAATGTAAAATATTCAAATGGTGGCCTATTTACAAAGGCTGAAGAGTTTCTCTCCCACTGCCTTCACATGTTTGTTATGTGATATAAAAAGACAGGCGGCAACAACTCTAGAGACTTCATCTACAGATATCATGTGCCAAGGAGAATCTTTTCAGTGAGTATAAACATTTTAGTTTGCTGCAGTAAAATCCAGTCTGAATGTTGACTCTTATTAGAGCATGGACATTAGAACTACAGAGTTGATGTTAAAGTGTTGGGATATGCAACAGAGTTTGTGTACCTATGAGAGCTGCAAACTGCATCATAATTCCAAACCTTGTGCAAAGGAGTCTTTTGCATTTTTGGTCTGAGCTGCCAGAAGGCTGCTATCTTCTCCACTCAGACAGCAAGGGGAGGGAGTGGAGGCAAACACCGATTGTTTGAAGTGCTATTCTCTCCTGGAAGTTCGATCCGCCCTGAGGAAATTTGTCATCTTGTTCCACCTTTCTGATTCCCGTAAGGAAGGGGTTAGGGGAAGGGTATTCGTTTCTATTTGCTGTTGACACTTGTGTTTAAGGGAGCGTTAAAAGGCAACTTGGTAATTTGTTCAGCCTTCGAGTGAAATCTTCCTTCACCGATTGAAGAAAGAAGTAATTCTGGTCTTGTTCTTGACAGGACATCCATCAATTAGCAAGAGACCCTACAGCTAGATGATCAACCATTTACTTTATCCTTCTCTAAGCTGATCGTCATCTAATATATATATTATATAGGGGGAAACATAACTGAAATATATATTTATTTCAGTTATGTTTCCCTTCTTAAAATGCTTAGTCTTATTCTGTCCTTGCTCCCCTGACACATTACTTTTCTTGACTCTTTATTTTGTAGAAGACACTCTTGCCACTAAATTAGTCATTTCAAATACTTTTTTCCCAGTAGTTAATTAAACCTGCACTCTCTCTCACATTATTAACAGGACTCCACTGAGATCCATCAAAACCCTCGACTGGCGAAAATGACTTGGAGAGTGGGAGATGGAAAGAAAATGAAAGAGACATAGGTGGCAATGGAGCCAGGGGGAAGTGGAGAGAGCATATTGTGTGGAGAAATAGAGACTGAAGTGTGATTCAGCCATTCTTACTCATCCCCTCCTTTTTGCAAGAGGGCTCATGTCATGAGTATTTTAAGTGCTCTCCATCCCATTGTTCTCCTTTAATCCTGTTAGATAACTCTTCCACCCTCCTTCTTTCTGAGGCTTTCTTTGTATTTGCCTCCTCCGACTCCTGCTGCCCACTCAGCAAACGGCCAGTCTTGCACTCACATGAAAAGCTAAGAGTGTGCCTAAACAAGGTAGATAAAGGCAGGAGAAGATGACAAAGATGTGGCCCTAGCTAGAAGGTGTTGGGAGAAATCTGTTGGCCAGTGTGGCTTCATTTGTTACAAGGAAGAATGAGCGTGGCCCAGAGCCAAGACAGTGGCAAGTGGAGAGCACACAGCTTGTGGTTAGGACACAAACAGAAACAGGAAGAAGGACAGTTTGATGTGAATTGCGTGGCGCACAGAAGGTAAAATAAGAAAAAAAATAAAGACATATTGTAGCCAGAATTCTGTCAGTAGTCTGAACACACACACAGCATGTAAGAAGAATGAGTGCCCTGACTTAAAAGTGCATTTTGTAACCTCAAAACAGATCTTCCATCTCCTACTACTTGCTTCTTTGAGCGGCTCATGATAAAAGCTTGTGCATTCAGCGCTCGCGTGCCAAACAATGCATGATGCAATGTTTCAAACCTGCCTTGTAACTTGCTGTACAAAACCAGCAACACTCCATCAACCTGAGCACGGACCAATTTTGCTTCACAAGAAATACATTTCCCACAAGCCCCTGTCCCCAGCTCATCATTTACATGAGGACAATTACAAATGAGGCAGTTGTAAAGTCAGAGAGCAGGGGTTCTTTGCCAGGATGAGGTAGGCGCTCCTGCAGCTCCTTTCCCGGAGAAAATAGGTCATGGGAGCGCAGTTATAATTTGCCAGACCAATAGCACAGACAAGTGGTGAGGCGCTAGAATTGTTTGTGTGGATTTGTGAATCTATTTGAGCAATATTCAGTCAAATCCAATAACCGTAATTCCAACCGTCAATGAAAGCGGATAATCCTCTTTGAAATATGGTCAGTGCCTTTACATGGCTCTATCATTACCACTTACATGAACAGGCATAACCGTCCCATTTACAGCACCTGATTTACTCACTGCCTCTTGCAGCTGCAGAAATTATTTCAACACAAAGAGCAGTAGGAGGGGCAGCCAGTTGTGCCAAGAAGGATTTGCATGACCCAAAAATGCCCTGCCTTTCCTCCAACTCCATAAATCAAAGGGATAAAAGAAATCCCTTGATGCTTCCATTCTTTGTCCTCAAATGTGATAAATTGATCCCTGGATGGCTAATAAGCAGAAGCACAGGGCATCCCAAACTTCCTAAAGATTTATGTGGCGACGAGTGGATTTATAGTGGCGGAAATGTGAGAGATCTGGAGAACAAAATCTATTTACTTTATTTGTTCTCCTGGTACTCATGAGATTGCAGATGGGAGGTCTGTGGGGAATCTCTGGGCATGTTAGCTTTGAAGAAATGGTGCATCAGTACAGTAGAAAAAGAGTTTCTGTCACAGAGGCGATAAAGGTAATGGAATTACCTAGGTTTGATTGATGAACTTGTATTTCCAATCACAGACCATCTCAATCTGAATAAGCTCTTCAATCCAATATACTGTAGTTCGTTCCTTGACCTCTTCTCTGCAAATTCAAAAACCAAAGTATGATCTTGGAAAATTAACTTGATGGACGTTCAGTGTTGGATTTGTTAGAAAAACGAAGTGAGACAAAACTATGGACGACAATCTAACAGCTTTCAGCCTTTCGCTAGACATAAGAGAACCTTTTAAAGCAGCTGAAGCAGGCATCCTAATGATGTGAGGTGATATGGTGACAGGAAAAGCTCTCCTTTAAGAAGATGATCAATGCTATCATCTTCTCCGAAGCTGCCTGGAAAAGGGACTGAAAATATGAGGCATATAGTTTCCCCAAGAGCCCCAAATGGCACACAGAACTACCCCCTTACTCTCTCCTTTCCTCCCTCCATCTTATTCTTCCACTTCAGCCTTAATGCGTTTTCCCTCGTTCCGTTGTTCCATCACTGCATCTTCCTCTTCATGCTCGGTTTCGTCCTCTCATCTTCTGCTCTCGCCGCCTTCGTTTTCGTCATTGCTCAGCCCCTTGTCATTTTCACCATCTACTGTACTTTGTTCCATCTTTGTACCACACTCGCTCCCGTCTGCTCCAACAGCATGCTTATCCCGTTCTGTTGATGAGGTATTTGAATGATTAACTTTGCACACGCTGAGCAGATTATGATGGCCTTTTGGGAGGAGCAGTTATGGCACGATGGAAAGATTCTGTGTGAGAAAAGGCTGCCGATTAAAGGATTTTGACAGGAAAGGAGGTTAGGAAAATAAATTTAGTTCTTAAGCACCATGGACACTTTTTTCCTAGCAGATAGTGCAGTTTGACTCAGTGTGTCTTAATGTATTTTTTTTTCTAATTTGGGACCCATAGGTTGGTGGTTCAAAAAATTACTTATGATCCTTACTCAAGTTTAGACTTTTCTCACTTGAGAAAACTCAAATGCAATACACTGTCAGCATCAGCCTGGCAATTGCCAACCTATGCAAAGCTGTCAAAAATATCAAACCCCCTCACTGAAAATCTTTTTTTAGATACGTGACGCTAGTTCTAAAAAGACATATGATGTAGTGTATACTACGTCTGACAGAGACGCTACTGTGTGCCGCTGAGGCAGCTGTGGATACAGAGCAAAGGAAGGGAGTAGATCACTTTCCAAATGCTCATTTTTAGCTGCCTTGTTTGGGTACAGCATACCACAAGTGACAAGCTGAGCACAGAGTTTTTGACACAATGGTGTCAAACTTGAGACTGTGATGTTGGGCTCTGACAAGTGCATTGCATCGCACCTGCTGGCAACATGCAGGCACAGACACAAACAGGCTGTTATCAAACTGGTGGGGTAATTAGTTTGTTTGGGATCAGTGCATTTGCCTTACAGGGTTTGATTAAATAGGCTTTTAGAGACATGACACCGTACAGTATGAGCAGCTCTATTAGAAATACCTGGGACATTTAGTATTCCTTTTGAGTATACAATATATACTGTACATTCAGTATCTATATTTAGCTCATATTACATGTGGAAGCAAGAAATACGCTGATGGAGACTTAAGAAGAGTTACTGACTTTAAGGCTTTGATCTACTCTTTTGCATCTGTTCATAGAAACATCAAACAGATGGAGGCCTTGTTCTATCCTTCATCATGACGTCTCGTCTATTTTTACATTGCTCACTAAATATAACCTGCAAACATGCTGCTGTGTAAATTCAAAGCTGCAATAAACTTATGCCGGGGAAGAGTTGACTCCCATTTTAAAACGTGACGACAAACTAAGTTATCCTAAAGTTTTTGACACCATTACAGCTGTTGCTTGTTACAAAACAGGTCTATCAATTGTCATGTGAGCCCAAGCAGACTGATCAGCCTGTTTATTCAGTGTTCCATCACCTTGAGCTTCAACGATGAATGTTCATTGTTTTTTTGGGACTGGTTATTAATTTTACACGATAACTTTAGCTAACATTGCCTTCCTGGACATAGTTTTGAAAGTAGACGAAAGATGACCTGGATGACAGAGAATCTCAACAGACATGAATATATGTCATTTAGTCTGCATTCTATGGTGGTACTAAATTGCAGATTATAAAGTTTAATAAATTTGTTATGTCTGCTTTCATCATGAGTGTCCATATACAAAGGAAGCAAAGGTTTGCCTTCTGGAGAGTATTGCAGAATTGCAAATTACTGTAGCTACATACGAACATAAGTACGAGGAAATTAACAAAGTGTGGCTAAATGTAACCTGTCATGTAACATGCAACACTAAAACTGATTGACCTGGTGGTTTTATGAATAATTGTTTGGAACATGTTGTTATTTATCTCTGGGTATTTACTTTTAGATGTGACTTACTTATTTATATTGATGTGCTTTGTTTACACTTTCAACAGTGTCCATTTCTGGTGCTTTGTGTCCTATTGCGATTGCTCTGTAATGTGTAAATGTTTGGTCAGCTGTAATACAGCTTGTTGCATTAGTCATTTATGAATGAGTGCCATGTTCCCAGCATTCAATCAGTTACAAACAAATAAACTATTAGGGCTTGTGTCTTTCAGAGTGCTCCCACTTGACAGGGAGTTTTTGCAGCTGTGTATGGATGTATAATATCATCACCTCCGCCTCAACATTCTGGTGGTTTTACGAGTGGCGATGGTGTCTCTGTTGGTTACTGTTCCGGGGAAGGTCATAAACGGCCGATTTATGTCTGAAGTGCAGCCAGGAATGCTGATGCTATTACAGACAGAGAGCGGAGATATTGCCTGCTTTGACTCACTTTACTGGGAAGTGTAAAGTCTTCAACTGCACATCCTAACTCATGCACTTTACTGTATATGTTCACACTGAGAACCAGTTAACATAACTGCCAGACAGGAGATATATGCGACACCACTGTGTAATAAGACAGAAGATAAATTTGCTCCCTGTGACACTTTCAGCGTCTTACATCACATTTCAAGTCTAATTTGAGTGTGCCAACTCTCCCACAAGCAAAAAAAAAAAAAACTTTACTGTCACAGTGAGAAATGAGGACACTTCATTTAGGTTTTGGTCTGTACAAACATGTGACACGCAATACAGCCACAAACATTGTTCATTAACACCAGTGTGTATGATGACGCACTGACTGCACCACCTTATTTTTTACTGCACTTCTCTGGACTTCTGAGCCACTATTGTTAAGTTATGGACATTTTAATTGCTATAGACAGGGTTCCATTAGCATAGCTTCTTGGGTGGCCATGGCCATGTTTCTCTAAATCATTAAGCTAATTATACAAGCTAATTAATCAGTATGCTCGGAATAGCAGCGTGAGCCGATGCTGCTCTTTGTTGGCTTGCATAATGAATAAAGTCCATTTTTAGATTGTGGGGAATGAAGAGGGGGAGGGCGGGAACAAAAAAAAACTTTGATCTCAAAAGTAAACATATGATTTTTGCATATCAAGTGCTTTAGCAGAGTAAAACGAAAAAAAGAACACAAAGTCCCTGTACTGATTCGGGAAAGTCAAGCTCATTTCACAGTGCTTTGAAGATGCTGCTGGTGCACTGGGGAGAGTGAATAGGTGTGGTAGTGGGAGGCATACACAATTAGCATTGTCCCCGTAAACAGCACAAACAGGCAGTCATCAGTCAGTGGCTGCTTTGACATTCTGAGATGGTCTAAGACTCAGTGCCTCCTGCAAACATGGGGCGCTTCATAATGACATGCGTGTGTGTTTGTCAAAGACTCTCTGTGTGTGCATCTAGAATAAGAAGGCCTGTGTGATCCTTGGACACCATCTTGTTTCCCTACCACCTTATTATTTTCTAGTCATCAGAGGTTGGCAAAATCAATTAAGCCCCTGTCTGTGCGTGTGACTGTGTGTTTCTGTGTGTGATGGTACATGAGGGGCGTAATCATGCTTTCTTTGCTGCATCTTAGAGGGTTTTGAAAGACAGTCACTGCCAGCAATGATTACGTCTTCTAAGTAGACACAACCTAACAGTGTGCTTGTCATGAGTGTGTGCTGGAGAAACTGTCAGCCTTCACGCACAAAGCTATTTTTAGCAGGTCTCATTATGCACAATAGAAAATCATCTCCTCAAAGCCCAAGAAGTATGTTTACAAATCTGTTGGGATGGTGCTCATAACACACAAACTCACTGCAGTTTACTTTGCTCCATGTTCATCCCAAAATCATAATGACTGTGCGTGGAAATTTAACATTGGCTTTAGAGACAATGCTGCAGTATATTTGTGATCATACGCCCTGACCTCTGTTTCTTTTGTCCAGGGAAATTCTGAGGAGTTCTTTTCTTTCATCACTCTGGTTTCAAGGCAGCAATCGCGAAAAGCTTATTCCAAACAGGTAAGATTAATATTGTCTAATACCAAAACAAAAACACCCTTCTAACACATCTATAACCATAATGCTATTATCAGCTTATAAATCTCAAATCTCATATCACCCTGAACACCATGTCAGGTCATACAAATTAGGTCTCAGAAACAAAATGCTCTTACTATAGACCAATGTATGGAACATATAAAAGTGATACATGCTCAGTCACACTGTGATGAACAACATTTATGAGATGAGATTTATTGGATATAAAATCACCTGGGATCCGTAAGCTTGTTAGGTTTTATTTGTGATTAAGGATTTTAATTGTAGCATATTTCTACCCATTGTATTTACTAGATTTCTGTTTGTCCAGTCAGATGTTAGACCTGCATTTTTTATTCAGGGAGGATTGGTGATGCTGTTGTTTGACCACTGCACTGGACTGTAACCTAACCTTTTTGAAAAGACCATTTTCCTCCATGCAGAATAATGGCACACATAAAGCATGGTAATGGTGCCCTCTGGAGCACAGAGTACTTTACTGCGACTTCTCTGCCTTGCTGGTTTTGTGTTAGCATTTGGGTTGTGTAAGTGATACACTCAACAGAATTGTATAAGACTAAGAGCCTTTTGTATTTTAGATGAAAACAATAAGATTTTTAATACCCTGTTCGTTCCCATTTTCTTTTTTTGCTTTGATAAAGTAAATACAAGTGTAGGCTTGTTTAGAGTGAGGTTGTCCTCCATCCCAACCCTGTTTTTAAATCAATGTTCGATGCTGATGTCTGACCCCAGAGGCAGTGGAGGTGCAGCTGTAATTGGGGTGTTTTGTTGGAATGAGTTTCCAGAACACTCCTTTATCCGCAATAAACTTATCCGATGCACCTGCGAGAAAACTATCACACAGAGCTATTTTAGGGAGCAGACTGTGGCAGAGCACAGCGTCTGCTATTGGGGACATTGCCCATTGCTTTAATGTCTCTCATGTTCCCAAATGTTTAAAAGACAATACCAGAAAATAATGTTTTTACATATAAAGCCCCAGTGAGAATTACTATGAAAATCTGTTAGTGGCTCAGGTGGAGAGGTGACTGAGATAGAAGATGACAGCATCAAAGCCAGCTTTAGAGGAAAAGCATGACAAAACAGTTAAGCACTGATGAGTGAGTTAGTCTAACTTGGCTTCTGAAGTATTGTAAATGACAGCAGCCTAATTGTCATCATTGTTTTATTATTATTATTCAGCTAAAGCTTTTTGAATGTCTTGTTCCAAAACCACAGAGGCATTAAACTTAAATATAGTTCTTACAAAATGATGGGGATGATGCATTTTACAAAGTGGTGGGTACATTAGTGCTCAACACCTGTCAGATAATGTTTTACAAAGAGGTATTCACAGCAAGAGAGGCTGACCTGGTTTAGAATAAAAATGAGTCCAGAAGCCCAAAAACGTTCCAGAGTTTCTAAAAGTGCTTACAGTAAATTTGAAGTAAAAATGCTTTCTTGCTAAAGAAAAAGTAGCTACAATGGAGAAAGGGGGTAGGATAGCATGTCCCATTAAAAGATCATTGAACTAGCCCAGCTCTTCATGTTGGGAGTCCAAAATATGGTATAGCTCAAATGACCACTTTAAGCTGGTCCCAAAATGTTTAAGTCTGATTCCTGTAGGTTGTAGACATAACACTCAGGACGTACTCTTGGTAACACTCCCACTGCAACACATTGTGTCTAAAAGGTTGGAAAAAAGTTACATGTATTTGTTTAATTCCCACTCATGATGACTGCAGGGGTTTAACATGGTATGCCTAAAAGCTGTATGCCTACAAGTTGGATTTGTGTGCAGAGCTTCATGCTTTAAAGTGCAGAATTATTTGTTTGCAGAGCGATGGCAAAAATCCTGGACACATTAACATGCTAGCATTTAGGAAGTAACAGAAATGATTAGACTGCTACATGTTGCAGCTGACCATTTTTAGTAGACATTTTATTAACACTTCTTGCTCTGATT
Source organism: Perccottus glenii (assembly GCA_024416835.2). Taxonomy (NCBI): domain Eukaryota; kingdom Metazoa; phylum Chordata; class Actinopteri; order Gobiiformes; family Odontobutidae; genus Perccottus; species Perccottus glenii. Next base: position 14,788,945 of record CM044546.2, on the reverse strand, counting down.
TTTCCACCTCTACAGTACAAATCCGGTCCTTTAGGTCCTAAAATCTATGGTATCAAATATTATCTATATTGAATTCAGAATAAATCAAAGTGCCATCATGGCCACTATTCCACTTTGGCTAATTTATAGTCTATTTATAGTGCTGTTCCCTTAAAGGGTCAAGCTACTGTTTCTTTTTTTCCTAAAACATTATGTATTCTAACCAGCTAATAAGTGTGTGGGTTGGTGCGCCATGTGTTATAAGCCTTCCCAGCTGCCATGATTTATTATATTGCTTAAAGGGACATGTACATTCATGAGGTCACATGAGTAACATGGCAGTCTGGCATAACACTGTGCTCTTTATGGACCTGCTGGCAATGGCAGCCCATGCCAGAACAGCAGCTACTACTCATTCCAGTTTGCACACAATCAAGTCTATATGAATTCTACAAACAGACCCTTAGTCACAATCTGTAATCCAAGCTTAATACTGCTTTATTACCTGTGCAGGAGGCAGCCACGCTATGCAAATGCACATAAGCTATTCCAGAGACACGTCAGATTTAGGTCTGTTTTAATATGTCTTTGGAGAGGTTAATTTTATGCAGATGTAGCGTCATGGCTTGAGAAATAGTGTGGATGTTTTTCTAATAACACTAGGGAGATGCACCTAGAGTCAAAGTGGAGTCTTTTAGATTGACCTTGGATCATTCACCCTAGAGCCATACTGTCTATGTCGTTGTTATAAAAAACAATAAGTGACTAGTACTGTTTTATAACTCTCTAGCCTAGATAATGAATAATAAAATCTTTATCTTAGATGCTGATTGACTGCCTATTTACACAGTGTTCGTGATTATATGACCATTACACAATATACAGATAAAAATGATTTATATATCCATCAATTCTCAAGGCTAAAATATCCATTAGCACACAACAGCAGTAAATGGACATGTACATTGTTGAAAATAGTCCTTAAAAACATCCTCAATTTTAGAAATGCATTTGTTTCTCTCATTCCCTTTGCTTTCAAATAACGGATAAGGCCTCCCAGGTAAACAGTGATAGTCAACTGTGATGTTGCTATTGACAGAATAATTGCAAGCCATATGCTTGTCTGCAGTTATTTTTATTTTTTTTCACATATGCATTCTCTTTGGGATAAAAGCTTCTTCTGTGTTTCTGTTTTTTTATGTTAGGTGGGGGCAAAGGGGGCATTTAGTTGGCTGGTGAGCCGGTGAGGTCAAACTGCGGCAGTGGGCAGCATGCTGGCAACTGTGTGAACCCAACAGAGCAGCCTCAATTCTTGGTAAGTAGGACACAAATGTGTAGTTCATAATCTTTGAGAAATAATCCATTTGAGACAAGGATTTGATTAGGAGCAAACAAAGGGCTATTTTTAACTGTGCAATACAAAGTGAGAAAATGAATATTGTATTTTGTGGAGCTCTGGGACTTACTGAGAAAATAAGATTTTCAAAGTAAGTAAGAGCCACACATTTTCCTTTGAGTATAAGCCTTTACATTGGATTGTGAAGTTAACAATAGCAGCCTAATTTAAAATATACTGTGCCTTTTGTAAACTGTGAACTATTTTGAGAGTGTTTTATTAGATGCCAGACTAAAAATAGCCATATGCATTGGGTTTGTTGTAGGAGTTCAAAGCCCAGCAATACTTTAGGAGGACGTCAGATTTGGCCTAATTAAAATCTGTGTGGCATTCAACATATGACGTAAACCTCATCAGTCGCAAATAAAGGTGACATTGTTTATACCCATTGGGTTTTGTTAGTTTGGTAAGTTTGGAAACAATTGTCTTGAAACAGAGTTGAAGAGACAACCCAAGTGTGTGATGCTAATAGGCATTGAGTGAACGCACACAGCTGGTTAGGATTCAGGGACACAACATATTTAAAAATGAATCACATATTTTCATCTTTATGACTAACATTTTCTGTTAATAGAGCTGTTAACAGCCATTGTATGTTTCAAAGAGCCCCAACAATCACATTACATTTAGATCATTACTGCTGAGCGATTAAAAATAAAAAAATAAAAATAAATAAAACAGTTCTCTGACTGCGGAAGAGAATGACTTCTTCAAGCACTTACATTTCCAATGACAGCACACAGAGGAAGAGGACCAGATAAATAATGAATGGAATGATCTGAACAAAGCTGGCTGGGAAAGTGAAGGAAGCACAGAAAAAGAGTTTCACTAAAGGCATAGAAAAACAAAGAGAAGCAAGGTTTAATCAAGAACTTTCCTGAGGAATAGCACAAGAGATTTATTCCATTGAGAATTTAGAGTCAATATAGCACAGTGGAAAACTGAAAGAGAGGCACCAATATTGAAGACATTCTCATCACATCACATGACCTGAGGAGGATACTTTTCCAGGTTCAAGTCCTAGATTCCAACTTTCAAACACCAAGAGTCCAATCACACACCAAAACAAACTTAGGAATATTAGTGAAGATACATTTTCTATTCCATCACAGTAAATTCTATGAGTCCTTTGTGTCAGAGAAAGAGAAAGGACTCACAAAAACTACATTTGATTCCAAGATGAGACTTCATCTCAAAAGTAATACTTTGAGTAGCATATTAATACTTGGCTGGTTAAGCTGTATTCATTAAAAACATTATCAAATCATAGCCTATGGAACTAAATATAATCATTCAAAGTAGGAAGATTTAGTTTATGGATTAATTTCCTGGAATTAACTTAGGTCTGAAACTAAAACCTGCATCGGAAAAGAAAATCCTTGCCCTGGGCCTGTGCAATGATGTAGCCGAGAAAATACATTCAGTGGGGTATAAATATTGCAGAGTGAGTACATGGAGGGCTTTTTGAACGATGAATTATTACAAAGTCCGGTGGCTTGATGCCAGCCGAGGAGTATATCTCGCTTAGCTTCCACCCGGCAATAAGCTGCGGCTGGGGAATTGTGGTTATAGGCACACCACAAATAACTAGGGACGATGGGAGGAATCCATCACACTCATCCCACATGTTGTGCGCTTACACTTGAGCACACTCAACCACACGGCAGGCCACTTTTGGAAAAAACCCATCCGACGTGATCGCAGGGAGTCCTGTGAGACCTGAGTCAGGGATAAAATTCTAACCACATGTTCTGTTTAATGACATGTTTCAGCTGATTGGTATAATGCTAATGTCTAAAACAAATATAATAGATATAAACACTGGATTTAAATGGGGAAGGACCTGTGCTTGGGGCTGTAAGTAGTTACATACAGGTTGGGTCTTTAAGTGATTAGCCAAAAAAAAAAAACAGAAGAAGAAGAAAAAGCATAATCCCCAGTCTGCTGACATATTTCTTTTAAAAAGTGTTCGTCTGTGAAAAGTCAGATATGCACTAGAAAATGGATCAAATCTGTTTAACGTCAGATAGCAGCTTGCAGTTTCCCCCTTTTTCAATCTGCGCTAAGCCACAAACATAGGATTAGAGATTAAAGTATCGGGGAAATGAAAAGGACAATAGCAAATGATTAGTAACTCTTTATGATAACCTTTATATTTAATAAATGACATACTGTAGTTTGAACCCTTGACAGGCAACAGGTGCTTTCTGAAATGCAAGACGTGAGCCTACTGCTAAGCACACATATGCGTATACTCACAAATAATGCTTTTACTTGTTCTTCATCAACACCAGACTCATTCACATCGAAGGTCTGCACACTTAATCCAATTGCAATCATTAAAGGGGATGTAAATAATCCCCTATTTCAGTAAGAATCTATTTAATCATTTTGGCCTCAACTGTTGTCATCCCATTTTCTCTGTTTGGCTGCTTTTTCAATAATGTTCAAGCCAAATTGAGTGGATTCAGAAACTGACACAAGATGGTGCTGCGGTTCTTCTTCTGTGCTCTCACTCAGCACAGGCTTTCTCTGTCTGATCCAGTGAGATCCATAAACAGCAGTCAAGACGTCGGAATGCTACACGCCAAGACAAAAATAAACAATAATCAAGATTATTCTTAATAATGCTGTCATTTTTGTATTAAATCCTAATCATACAGTAAGGAATAGAATATGTTTTTACAATATGACAATATGGTGCATATTTATCTGTCATTATTCCATATTAGGATCATGTTTTTTTTTTTTACTCTACACTAACCACAGTAAAAATTTAAAACAGCAGACATTTTGTAACAAGTATATTCTTTACAAAGAAACATTTTCCATTCAAATGTGGTTTTCCTAATATTGAACAGACCTCCATGTACAGTGTGTAATGCACTGTTCATTGAAACTCCAGTAAATTCCAGTAGATGGCAGTCTGTCAATAGAGAATGGTTCCTCCTGCATGGTCCTCATGGTCCTCACCCCCACAGTCCTCAGTAGGTGTGCCGTACTGTCATCAGGACCACTGCCTTACTTGTACCGTCTTCTCTGCACAGTATGACAAGTGAATGCAAAGTGACAGCGCAAATGAACTTTTATTGTGCCCATAATGGAGTACACAAGTGCAGTGAAACAACAGTGTGCGGATTAATATCTACACGAGTCACGCGCGTACCTCTGCGACGTTTCCCCCCCTCTTCATAATATCTCTTGTGTCTCGTGCTTGTACTGAACAGAATGGCGTCACCACCCACCGCACATTCAGACACACAAACACACCTCATGGCCATCTGTCTGTGCAACGGCCCGTGTCTCTGGCTCTGGGAGCAGTTGGGAGCGGGAGAGTGAGAGCAAAAAGTGTCTCTTGGCTCTGTAGTGCTGAATCCCACATCCTCGTCTTCATCCTCCCGCTGCGCTTTTGTCTATCAAATGGTCTCATGACATCACGCTGTCCGCCAACGGGCCCAGCCTACCATCACAAGGCCTCCATTTCCATTTCAGTTGAAGGAAAATCTCATTGTGTTTTTGCTGGAACATTAGGAGCGGAGTGTGAATGCTGTGTTTTCACTGATTTTGCTTAACGGTTATCAAAAAGTGCTCATTTTGTCTTAGATCATTGACTGTAGGCTAAAGAAAAGGTTCTAAAAAACAGTGTATGTAATTAATTTGTTTTGAAAACACTACATATGCTTTTACCCCCCGCCCCCAAACCCCTCTGCCCTACAGTCACCACACATTTAGACACATTTAGATATAAAGCCAAAGGGCCTCCATAACTGTGCTATATCCAAGCGCAGTGATAAGAAATGGAAGCTATCAGCAGCCGATTTCCAGGCCGCATAGAACTGTTATTGTGTGTGTATAAAAATTGATTTATGTAGCCTATCACTTAGCCGGCACAATATGTGGATGAATATGGGCTAATATAAAATTATGAAATAAGTGAGGAGGTTAGAGAAAGGGCCAGATGCTGCCTCGAGGTAAAAAACAAAAAACAAAATGTGTAATCAAAAACTATTGATAGAAAATATAATGCTTAGAAAAAACAAATGTTTCTAAATGAAAACAATTTAGATATTTATGTTGAAGTCTAACCAATACTTTTCCAGACTGACATCTGTGGTCTTTTCAAGAGCCACAGCATGTTGAGCAACACCATATCCCGGTCTTTATACAGTTTTGTATAGAAATCAGAGATGATAAAAACCACCATTGTGTTGTGGAGATCAGTGTTTTCTCAGCATTAAATGCAGAAGAGGGAAACAGGCTTGGCACTAGCTAATATTCTCATGGCTTGGAGCTGGTGCCTTTTCCAGACTTGTAAATCAGGCCCATTGAGGTAACATAATGCTGATGATGATGACAGCCAGGCACATGGGAGAGATAGAGAGACACTGAGTTATGAGCTTGGGGAGGGTGCCCACAACTGAAGAGTTTCACAAATGGAGTAGCACTTTCACCAATACACCAGTCCCCAGATGGGGCTAATGCTGCAGTTGGCCACTGTGACAACCAAATGAGAGCACATTAGCTGCTCAAAAGCCACAACTGTCAAAGATTGTTTGTTGGTTGTTCAGAATTTTGAATTCCATAGCTCTGTCACTTAATCTGTTAACTTAATGTTTCAAAAAACACCAGGATAGGAGAAAGATGCTTGCAATTAACTAGATGACTTGAGCTGCATTTTAATTCACCTAAGATGGTAGCTTGTGCATTCTCCTTAAGACATTAAAGTCCCCTTTATGGATGAGCGATCATTCACTGGCATTGATCGTCAGCCATGATAATATAATCAGGCATAATGCCTGACAAGGCTGGCCGCTCCGATAGATCAGAGCTGCTGACAGCAGAGCTATGCACAGGTCATAAACCCTCACCTTCTCTGTTTGACCCCACATCAATTTGGCTCTTTCCAATATGAATGCAAATAACAATGCATATTTGGTGACATGTTTATGGTTATCTCTCTGTCTCTGCTTGCTCCGCCTGCTTCTCCTAAATGTGCTGATGTTAACGCTCTAATGGGATTCCAAAAGGTAACCTATTGCTCACCACCGGTCAGTTTGCAAAGCCCCGACCCCAGCCCCTACCTATCATTGAAACATAAACATGAGTGTCCGTGCACACCCTTACTCGCACGCACACACACACACCTCCACCCCTCTGACTTGTGTATGCATTGCGCTGATAAGTACTGTGCTTCATTTTCCCCATGGCAAAGCACAGTAAAAAACTGGGGAGTAATAATTGCTTTGGGGGGGTGGGGGGACGAGGATGGCTAAATATGCTTGATTGCCTCCTAAGCTTCGGTGCTGTGTAATGAAATATGGCTGCCGCAGACAGGGTCTCCTGTGTGATAGCTTTCTTGTCACTTTCTCACTTGCCTTATTTTTTTCCCTTTACCCCTTTACAGCTCGTGTGTTCTGCCGCTTTCGTCCTCGCTTGCCCGTCGCCTTTGTGTAGACCTGAGTCCATCAAAGCCTTCATCGCCATTGAACACTTATCTTAGCTATAATGTAATAATTACAAGGGCCAGGTCCAGCCTAATTGAGTATTCTTCACCACATCAAAACAACAGGCGCCCTAATGTTCCTCTGTTCTTCAATTTAATTTGTTGATTTATTTGCATTAACAGGGGCTGAAGAGGGAACCAGATAACAGGGAACACAAGTGATACGGTCATGCTAAAGGGCTACTATTGGGCTTTGTTCACACAAATTTGGATTTATTATAAAATTGTGCTACAACTCAACATTAAAGTTTTTAAATAATTAGGTTTGTGTCATATCCATCATAAGACAATTAGTGTGGATGCTGTGTGAAAAATTAAATAGTTTTTTTATATATATAAATAGGAATTAATGTAGACAAAGCCTACAGTGTAAGCTTTGTGATTGCCGTTCACATTTATACAAACTCACAATCATCATTTTCCAAAACACTAAAATAACTGTCTAGAATATAATGAGTCAAATTAAGCCTCATCCAGTGCTTGGGAAAAAATGTCTAACCATGCAAAGCTTATGCTGATTCTTACATAAGAAGCTAATCATTTAAAAAGAATATTAGTCCACTGGCTCATATGGGCACTAACATCTGCAAATGCATTTAGCAGCAAACAACCTAAAAATTTCCCCAGCACATTAAATGCACTACTTTTTGTGTGAGTGTGCTTTTTCACTTCCAGAGTAACCCACAAGCCCAATTCACTGTGCAACTTCAAAGCAAATGTAATTACACATGTTTTCATTATAACTCAGAAAGCCAATCGATAACTGTGGTTAAGACATTCTGTAGTGCACATCCAATTTTCTGTTCTTTTGACTAAAACGAGCTCCCAAAACAACATGTATTCCCCGTGTCTACACATTTGGTACAAAAGGCTGTTAAATAAAAGCACTAATTAAATAAATGAAATGTTTCTGGAAATAAAGCATGCTTAATTTGGGCCTTTTTGTGAGTAATAATAATGGATGTTGAAAATTTCAGGACTGTAAATCACACAGACAAGTCCATTAAAGTGTTCATTTTGTCTTTCTCATTTGCAGTTCTCTTTCCTGAGACGTCAACCACAGGATGAGGCCTCCGGCAGGTAAGACAGTGAAGACCTGATGAGCTAATGACAGACATGCTATGACCACTGAGTACTGAGTACACACAAGCTAATGGTATGCTCAGATCTTTGTACCAAAGTGTTTGTCTTTTTAAGAGGAATGGGGCATTTTGAGTGCAGTGGCAGGATGAGAAGCTGTCAAGCGCTATCACGTCAAGGGCTAAGTTAATCTTCACTCCGGCTCGAACCCTCCCATCTCCTGACCTGCGACGTGAAGGCGGGGGGAAGCAGACTATATCTGGCAACCTAAAGCTTTTTAAAGTGACTGAGAAAGTGACTGGCACTGATGGGACCAGACTAGGACTGTGTGATGGCGTGCTGCAATGCAGTGCGCGGCCGGCCCTCACAAGCCTGATTGATAGAGTGTGATGAGACTGTCACCGAGCAAGGAGAGCAGCAGAGATAGGCTCGATGGAGGAAGGAAGGGAGGAAGGGATGGGAGGGAAGGAAGGAAGTGGTGGACTGACCAGAGCGCACAGATAGAGAGAAATAAATTTGAGAACATGAAGTGGGGAAATGGAGTGCTTGGACAGGGATCTGCTGCGGACACATGACGGAGGGGGTGGGGGGGGCAGAGAGGTGAGCTGATAGTGGTGACCTCATGAATCAAAGATATTTCTCAATGTTTAAGAATGCACCATGACATGAGTACAATTTTTAAATGTTGTGGTTATCAATATTTATATAAATATAATAATTGATCTACAAAATCTCTTCAAAGAAAGAAAACAATGAAGACTAACACTCCCTAAATACTAATATTCTTAAGCATTTATTATTATTTATTTGTTGACTAACTAGTTGTTTGGTAGCGGCCGCTATGATGATGTTGTTGGTTAGTAAAATAGACAAAGTCATGTGCATTCAGACGTTGTATAATTCATTAATGTATTGTTAATGTAAATTATTATTGTAATATTATTACTATTGAATCCATAGCAGGAGAGAAATGGGCTGTTAGAAAACACATTATTTATGTCAACCTCTTAAAAAGTTATATACATTTGCGCATTTATTTTTCTTCTTAGATAAACTTAAATATTATGATTAGATCAGTAATTTAGTCTATGGCTGTGACACATTGTAACTCTGAGACCCTGCTAAATATTTGGTTAAGAAAATTTGCATAGTGCATGTTTTTTCACACCATTGCATATGTTAGTTATAGGCTTGAAAGCACAGCGTTTAGTGGCTTATCTATCTATCTGCACCTGTGTTGGGCACTACATCAGATCTTTTGGACACAAGACATCTTGGCAGTGAACAGAATTCATGTTGAACTAAAGCCCTGTTCTGGGAATTCCACACGTGATTTCAGATTCAATAAAAAGGCACCATCGTTTTACTTTTTATCCTTGCCTGAGGAAAGAAGGTTGACTCACCGGAAAGTTATTATTACTGCCCCACATGTATGGAGAAAAGCTATGCATATGTGCTCATGTGTGCGTGTGTCAAAGACAGAGAGCTTGAGCTCTCACAGTAGGGCTGTCTTATCTTCTGCCTGCCGAGCCCTGACCAGGGCCCTGACTGGTGTGTTCCCTCCTCCCTCTGTCCCTCGCCGCAGGGGCTTCCCACTAGTCGGCTTCAGGCAAGGCGGCCAGGTGAAATGAGCAATTCCCATTCAGGGACAGAAGCGGCGTGCACACTCGCCCTGTGAAATGGCTGCTCACTTTGGCAGATCAATGCACTCTTTCCCTCATGCACTGGCACTGAGTGATTGCCAGGAAGGAATAACAAGGAGAAAAGAGCACGGGGAGAGGTTTGTTTGTGTGTGCATGTGTAGCACGGACGGAGTGTTAGCAGGGCATTTAATGATATTTGCCATGGAGCCTCTGACTTTGTGCTGCTAGAGGAAAATGGGAGGTGCTTTGCATAAACTCAAAAGACATGCAATATTGCTGTTGCTTCTTTGGGAGGAAAAAGTGCCATACCGCGCCGTTCCTACCGGATATGAGAATATTCAGCCAGTGAACTGGAAATTTTCCCAATATGAATGATATTAGTGACAACCATATTAAAATGCTTAGCTGTGCCAAAATTAATTCCATCTCCCTACAGTCGAACTCTGTGAGAGATTTCTAGAAAAGGAACATACAGCAAAGAGCTAAAGAGGGAAACATAACACACTAATATAAAAACTGCAATTATGGCTCTTTGTATTTGTACAAACTGACTTTTATTATGAAATAAAGTTCAGCCTTGGTTCTAATATTCCACATTTTACAAAACCTTTAATTAAACCACTTTTATAAGCGTCACACGATTATGGCTGGATTTATAGACTCTATTAGAACTGTATTCTAAGCATGTATGGACTGAAATTATAGACAACAATGCTCTTTCTTAATTTGTTCTGGGATCATTAAGCGTGCCTGCCATACAATTGCTGGCAAATCTTAAAACACATCTATACATCTTAGATTTGCATAATTAACAGGCCCAGCACAAAAAAAAAGGCATGTTCATTATGTAAATACAATTCAGCAGATTAATGTTCAGCATCTAATAATGTAAAGGTTATTTACATACATGTACACATGTTTTATTCAAATGGAACAGGCCACACTCATTTGAATAAGACAAAAATGATGCTGATATTATCCAATTCAGCCTCAAACCGATAAATATTCACTCAAGGTTTGTCTGACAGAGGTCAAAGTGTTCCTGAGCGAAGGTTTGTTTTGTCTCTGAGAAATCCATTAATAACTTATGAACATTCATAAAAACTGGTTGATAAATAACTTACAGGTCTGGTTGTAAAATTAAGCAGAGATAATCAAAAAATAAAAAAGACTAATTGCTTTGGATCAGCCCAGCTTTAGTTCTAGATCATGTCTAGACATGAGACTCATGTCTGATGCAGAGCAGCAGGTTGTCGGTGTTAAAACAATTAAGGGTTGGGGGACATATCCTCATCACAACATTTCTTGGTATCCTTGAAGCAACACGTGAACCATACAAAGAGAGGAAATGGGTCTCACACCCAGGGTCAGATATACAGTGTCAGGCAGTTGTCATACAGTTGTTTTCCCAGATGTTAGGGAGGGCTACAGGGCAGTTGTCCCAAATATACTTTGGACACACACAAGGAGGATAAGGCAGAATATGTCATGATATTAGTGCTTCAGAAATAATGTCATATACAGAGAAGATACAACCAATGAGACACTGAAAATACATGATATGAGGTAGCAATGACAAATAGAGGGACACTTGATCCCTGAAGTATCTCAAAAGGTCTTGTCAACCAAGTCTTAATATGATTACAATATCTGTAATTATGCTCCAACTATGCACCAAACAAGTTTATGCCAAACTTACAATATTACTGTCTGTCTGTAGCCATTGTGGGCAGACTGTAGTTAGGTTTCGATCACCTGTTGAGCACAAACCACAGACAGAATAAACATAGGCCAAATCAGCCTAATGTTAATGTCATATTACATTTTACTTTTCTAGTCCATTCTTATGAAAAACTTTCTCACCTTTTCTAGCATTTATTAGAGTCCATTGTGTTCTGTTCACTGAAGTTTTTAGTGCTGAATGATGACTTTAAGTGGTGGAATACACCAGATCTGTGTAGACATGACAGAAAATAAGTGCCTTGATTACATGGTTGAAAGTAAGGACATCAAGGCAGAACAGTAAAGGATAAAAGTAGAAAAGAACACTCAGCTTTGTGGACCTGGAACATCTCCAGGTTAGAAAGTCCAGTTTGTGTGCTGTCTTTGGCAGCGGCAGGTGCAGAAAGGTAAACTCTTGGTCATCAAATGAACAGTGTTTACTCTAGTAATACCGGCATGCTGCCACATTTCAGGCTGGGAAATGTCAAAGAGTCCATTTTGCCGGAGCTCCACAGAAGCAAGACTGTCAGGGTCTGGGCTGTAAACAATAGGAAAACAGAGGCCAGACAGCAACAAGAAGCTTTCTCCGTTTCAAACATTACAGCCTGAGTGAGAGCAAAAGAGTGGTTGACTGTCAGGTCCTAGAAAAATAGAGATAAAAGGGGAAAAGAACGGGGGAAAAAGTGGGCTCCAAGTGGATTCCATTTGGCAGAAACATAATGATAGCTGTTAAACAAAAGCGAGGGATGGGAAAGCAGGGGAGGCTGAGAGTGGAACAAAGATTCTGGGAGACAGGCCACTGTAGACAGACAGGCAGAGAGACACCTGCCTCACCTGCTGGAATAATAGTGTTGACATTCAAATAGAATGCTCTGACAATAGAGCCGGCTGAGGCAGCATCTCGTATGCAAATAAAAAGAACACATCAGGAAATATTAGCTGGCGTCAGGACTTTTCGTAGCACACACTGAAAACCACTTGACCCTTGGCATCCCATGAGTGCTTGGGTATTGTGAATGTGGAGGCAAGTGGTTGACATTACAAAACAAGCTGATTTGCCACTTCAGTTTCAATATTAACTGCCCATTTAATGCTATTTCTGGCATTGCACCTTTATTTATATTGTATATTGGCCAGGTCACAAGGTTAATTACTCCTCTGTTTCCCAGTGCAATTAGTTCAACATGTGCTTCAGTGTATTGTTTTTCTTTTTTTTTTGACTGGCATTCCAATTCCACTCACACTTCCTGCTCTTTCATTGCCCCTGTCATGCTACCTTGAATAGCCAGGTTAAACATAATTCAAAAACGGAAAGGATCATTAGTTGGCAAATTCACTCATGACTGTCTCTTTCATGCACCCCACATGTCACCGGACTGCCTATCGATCATAATCAGACGTGGCTGATCACACATTGCACATTTTTTTATTCCCTTTTAAGCACTCAGCGGCCTTTTATATCAGTGTGATTGGAGGAGAACTCAGTGGGGTCTGAAGGGCAGCAGATATCAGCAGATCTCCCACTGAGGCAGAGGTTAATACTTATTATTAAAAAAGCAATAGTCAATAGGGTGTGATAGGAGAGCTATAGCCAATCAGGATCTAGTAAGAAATAGCTGTAAAGTTTGCCTGGTCAAATTCTTTATCTGAATTATAAGGGCACAGAGTGCGTTTGGATGTTAAATTAAAGCTTGTATAGCTCTACTGAATATATAGAGCAAACACTGTTAGGATCAAAAAATCTAGATGGATTGGCTGTGTGCCATCAATACTCTTTAGAGTGGAAAAGCTGTGCCTCCTCCTAAATCAGGACTTCGACCCGCCTTTATTAGGTTGCCTTTACATAACCACATTTGGCCAATTCTTCTGGACTTACAGTTCAGTGGCATATTCATCAGCATTCATCTTTACTATAGCTTTTTACTTTACTTTACATTCCTATTAAGCAGCTGTTTATAGCTTTATGATACAAATGCAGCTGTTTCTCCTTTGCAAACAAATGCTGCATTGACGACATATTATAATGTTCAGCCACAGTGTAAACAGTAGCCATCCTGCGTTCTACAAACCTTTTAATACTACATAGTAAAATCCATATTGGTTTTATTGATATACAAATGTTTTAGCACTAGGCAACCAACAAAGCAAACACTGTAAATTAGAAAGTGGGAATACATCACTAAGAATATGTAGACTTTTTAAAAGTAAATCCACCTATTTAATTATGTAGCAGCAAATGCACTAAGGGAGGTCGAGCAAATGTGTGAGCACAGTAACATATGGTGCAAGGCATATGTTAACCCAAAGCACAGCTTCCGGCCTGGTTGTGTCTGATAGTGATTATAGCAGTGAATACAGAATTGTGTTCTACAGTTTGCTTTGTATATTAATATTAACACAAAGAAGTTCTTTTCAATTTCCTTGTCACTTGTTAAATCTTTAAAGAGGAAACATTAAAAAGAAGCAAATTAATAATTTAAATATTGAATGAAAAGAAAAAAAGGATAGATGAGATGTGCAGACAAGCTTGAGTGACTTTAAAGTTTCCATGAGAAATGAGATTTGGAATATGAGAGAGCTCATAATATCCTTTCGCCCAGCTCCCCAGCGCATATTCTAATGCCCTGTCCTGACCACTCACACACTTCGGGGGAAAAGTGGGCTAAATCCAACAAAAGTGGAAGTTGTGAAATATAATTTTGGATGCTTATAACGACTACAGTATCAGCCATGTTGGATCTGTAATCCTTCATTCAGATGTTCTCATTTGTATCCACACCTGTGTCATTCACAGCCTTACGTCTTAACCTAATTTCATGGTCTGCAGGTTTGGAGGGATGGCTCTGCTGTAACTTGTACACTGAAGGGAGGAGAGAGTGCACCATGAGAAAACACAATAGCAATGGAGTCAGAAAGTGCAGGGAAGCTCTACTATATTAGCACAGAGAATTCTACTCACTGACACATATTAACCTTTTAACCATGTACTTTTCTGTTAACAAAAGACATTACGCTTCTGTGGCAGCTGACATTGATGTGGGTGAGCAGAGGTGAAGCCATTTTGTGGTAATGCACTTCAATTACAGTAAAAGAAAGTAAAAACGCATAAGTTAAAGAGAGGGGCAGTAATGTTGTTGCCAACCATGAACTCACTGTTACACAAAAAAATAAATAAAAATCAAGCAGGGAAAAACAATTCTAATTAATATTGCTACAAATTGTACCTTTGGCTTTGTGCACCATGGACATTTTGCTAAATGGTGTTGAGCACATCCAGCAATGGTTTATTTAGCCAAACCAGAAATTACACCATTTATAATGAAAGGGAAACAATTCCAACAAAGCACTTTGATTTGCAAGATATATGTACGTCAGACTTAACTCAATCTCAAATAAATGCAGTTCTCATCAGCCCGGATCTGACACAAAAGTAACAAACAGACTTAATTAATGAAACGGTTCCAAAAAGTAGGAGGTTTCAATTAGAATTGTAATAACACATAGCCAGATATAGCCTATTCAAATGTATGTACTATGCATTGACCACTAATGAATATGTTACCTTTGTGTGCTCAGTCTACTAAGACAAGTGAAGCTGTATTTTACTATCTCCCACCTCTCCTTTGAGGCATTTCATTTTCCCTGCTGTCATTAAACATGCCAATTTTGGTAGAAAAAAAAAGCAGCAGTTTGTCTAAGCTTATTTTAATTAACGTAGTATCTCATTCCATTGGCACTCTTCTCTTTTGAAATATACTGTACTATGGAAGATATTAAAACCATAATGAATATTCTAATTATCCCGTTTTATATTCACCATCCTACAATGGCTTATATTATAATAACAATGAAGCCACTTTCATGTAGGCTTTAATAAGTGCATGTAATTACAGAGTTTGGAATTGTGCGTCACTGTAGAGGTACTCATTGTGCAGAACTATGTGAGAGATCAATATTACAATATGCAGTAAAAATAATATTCATTAAACTCATGATTCCGCCACAATAGTGTTACTTCATTTTGAGGTTGTCTGCTGTCGACTGCCACTTGTCGTCAATCGTCATTCCTTCTCCCAGACGTTATTCTGTCCCAGATAGATCCCTCATAGGTCAGAACCGCACAGAGGATTTCCTGGAATCCACTGTGACTGTCAAGCTCGGCAAACCATGAAAGACCAAAGTTACCTCATCCTAGAAAACTAGACTGGAAATGGCAAAGTCCAAATCTCTTAAGCTAGAAAAGGCAGCTCACACTGAGCCAGTACTTTGCCAACAAATACCAGCAGCGTTTTCATTTTGTATAGCAGGAGACAAATCCATTCTGCAGTATGTGGTGGAAACTCAAGTGTAAGTATCAGTTAATGGTGTTTGGGATAATCAGTAGTAATTTAAAATGACCTTTTTATGCCAGTATCATGTAACTATACACCTTAATATTTATTTCTTGTTGGAAAATTGAAGCAAAATGTGTTATAAAAACAATGATATCTTTCAGTCTACTTTTAAACTATAAATGTAAAAATATGACCAGCTATTATGGATAATTAGAGTCAAAATATATATGTAATAATATTGTTATTATTATAAATAGTAATATTATGTGGCAGGATTTTGACAGGGTGGTCATTACAGCTGTCTTTTCAGTCTTTCTTTTTTTTTTAAAGAAAAAAACAGTAATTGTCTAAAGCCTCCATGTTGCTGTGCCACTTTCAACCACAACATACTTAATGTAGGCCTGTCTGTCAAATATGATAACACACACCAAAAAAAGCTTTTGAATAAGACAACTGAATATAAAGTCGGATGAAAGAATGCTTTGTTAACTAAGGTTGTCTAAGACAAGTCTTGGGAAGACAAGCAACTCTCCCTGGTACAATTACAGCAGTGCAGCGCAGTCACTTAGCCTGCTAATATACGCTATGATATTAATTACTGTTTGTAAACAATGCACTTTGCAAAGATTATTGCATGCACTCGGCGTCCTCCATTTGTGTTTGTAATTCTCACAAGTGATTAAGTGGTGAAGCTGGGACAGCTGTTCAAGATGAGTTCATTGGCATGTTTAATTAATTGCACTTGAGATAATTATTCAATCATTACTTTGATTAATTTTCTGCATCCCAGATAATGCATCAAACGTTGGCTTGATGTCAATAGTTTTACATGCACGAGGCAAACAAGACTAACTATTTAAGGGTTTGAGTTGGGATTTTCAATTGGTCTTTGTAGAGGAAAATAATGCCAGTGTCAGCTGCCCTTGACAGGAATTTATTATGATGACTGTGTAGTGGATCTAAACAATGCTAATGCACACTAAACAGGCGTGTGTTGTCTCCTCTGAACATTAGTCCTAAAGCTCAACACCTTCCCTTGTATTTCCAACACATCACCAACCCCGTCATTGCTCACTTTAGCCTTTGAGTTGATTCCGTCTGCGTTATGTTGAGACATGCTTATTCTTCAGCGCCTCAGACACACAGACTAGTAGCAGTATCCGGCTGAAGGAAAGCCAGGCAAATGGTTTGTGAGAGATCTTGTCAAACAGATTAATTCCCACCCTGGGCCTCAGGGTTCTGGACCGTTTTTCTGTCATGCTGCTTTGCCAGGCTCCCTCTTGATATTACCCCAAAGATAAAATTAATTGTGCAGGGAGATGTGGGATGGGGAGTATATAAAAGGACCTTGAGCAACACATGAAGCTCTCTTCTGCTCTCTGTTCCTCCGCATGTGAAAAAACAGAAACAATCAAACCGTCAGAAGCATGACACATTGCAGTCATGATTACTAACTTTGTCAGAAAATTTATGGAAGTGAAAAGTTTTAAGAGAGATATGAAGGGACAGAATCAAGCCTCCTGAAATTTCACTGTCAGACCATGTTTGTGTTTAAATTACCAAAAACATGAAATCTCACTTTATAAGCTTTTTATAAAGAGGTATAGGTTTATACTGTTGTAGTACCTCTCTGTCTACAAGACATGAGATAATAAAATAGCCAGAAGCTGTTTTATTTTTTTCCTAAAATCATTTCCATGCTATAATGCAACAAAACTCTATAGACAACACCCTTGCCCTTCTAGTGTTTCTACTTGAACAACTACCAAAGTCCGGTTTAACAAAAGGATATTCCACGGAGCCGAGAGCGAAAAGCAGGTAGACAGTGGCAGATGTACTGTTTTTAAGAGCCTCTTGGCACTTGAGTTGCCTCTGTCACCTCTACTGGCAGATGGTGCAAATGAGCCTTTGAGTAGTGCAGCTAGACACCACAGGCAGCCAGCGTATGTGCAGTCCCAGCCCAAGAGATTTGCAGAGTCCAAACACTAAATCAAAAGTGTCAGTCTACACATCAATGGAAACATTTTCAAATCTTTTTTTTTTTTAGAACAACCAGTGTAACAAATGCAGCTTCATCATCTAAAGACTTTTTTCAATGGGAGCAAACTTGACTAGAATGACTTCCCAGTTGTTGTTGTTTTCTCATAGAGACGTTACTGCTGTCAGGTTTCACAGTGTAGTATGAACAAGGAATGAGATTACCGAATTGTTTATTGGTTCCAGCTGCACAGCCTGTTATATGTAATAATATAGTCCAATAATATGTCTGCACTTATAGCCAAACAGTGCTTGTGTAGAATAATATGTTTGGCAGCGTCCCTGGAAATGCAGTGCTGTGACATTTTAGGAAGCATTTCACACTCCTGCACAATAGCATAGCAGCCCACATGAAGACAGAGTCCAAGGCAGCCTGCCTTAAACATTCCTGAGCTGTCACAGTGTGACATCATCGAGGTCCCAGTGGTGTCCTCCTCTGGTGCTAGAGATATCCTTCAGCTGAGCTCCAACTGTGACGCTGCTGTGTCACTCAGAGACCCAGACAGGCAGTGCGGCTAGGATGACAGGCCAGGAACAGGATTTGGAGAACAGGTAGAAACTACTGACTAAGCCCCGGGGAGCAATTATGAATTGAACCCAATGGTTTGCTCAAATCATCCTACAGTTTTTTTTGTCAAATGTTAAGAGCTTAAAAGTGCAGCTAAAATCCATGTTTAAAACTAAACTAGGGGCAGATTAATCCTATACGCAGAGTGGATGTTGTCAAAACTCTGCGCAACATTAAAAGATATGACTTGTGACTCATCATTTGCAGATTTATGAAAGATGAACTGCAGTTCAGTGATTAACAAGCTGACCTTGTGCAAGTTTTTTAACAAACTCAGCATTTGTATTTTTTAAGCCTATAAAAATCCAAGAGGAATAAATTGAATAGCTATCGTTGACGCTCAGCACATCACTCTCCATAAAATACCTGCAAATGATCAAGGCAGACAGATAATGGCTTGGGAAGAGACTCGGCTTGCTGCCCTGTGACAGACATTTCCAATTAAGCAGGGTAAATAACTTTAGATTCATCTATTTCACCCTGTCTCGACATTTATCAGACCATCGTGCTTTAAATCTGCTCACCCCTGAAATGGTAATATCACAGATTAGGCTTTCTCAGGCAAATAAAAATGTCATATACTTGCAATATCCCCACATTCCTATTTAAATCTTGGTGTCTGTGGAAGAGATTTCAGGAGGTAAGCCAAGCATAGGAGCACACTAGTACACTGACATCTTATAAACAATGCTGGGACTAGTTTATGAGACTAAAAATCAATTAACACACCAAACAACAATATAGCATAATACCCATTAATTTGGATGTTGTTTTTATTTCATCTAATCCTAATAAATATGGGATTCAAATATGGACTTTACAGAACACCAACCTTTTCCAGGTATTGGACCCTTTGCAACCTCTATGTTGGGCATACTCCCATTGTGTAATCAATTATAAAAAAAATAATAATAAATTTTTGGTGTCAAATTTGGACTGTCAAAGGCACAATTTCTAAAGCTACTCATGTGGACTAAAAAAAATAGACCTTAACTTACCAAATTTCAAAGAGTCATTGTCTACCATGAGTATTACATACCTCAACAGATCAGCATAAAGGAAATCTAAAAAATAAATAAAGGTATACAACTGCAATAGGAACCAAAAGCTCTAAAAGTATATCTAGGCCTATCCACGACCTAAATCTGGAGCATTTGATTGTGATGAATGAGTAGCCTCTAGCTCAAAGCTTGACCAACTGCTAATAACTGGAGCTGACTGTGCCCCAGTTCAGTGTCCTCCCCAAAGTACAGCTAAATTTGGTGAACTGGTGGACACAAGCAAATACATCAACACCCAACAGTACCAG
The DNA here is from genome assembly GCA_024416835.2 of Perccottus glenii. Taxonomy (NCBI): domain Eukaryota; kingdom Metazoa; phylum Chordata; class Actinopteri; order Gobiiformes; family Odontobutidae; genus Perccottus; species Perccottus glenii. The sequence continues at coordinate 14,769,374 of CM044546.2, read as the reverse complement.
AGATTACTTCCTATCCTGCAGGATTCCATTAGCTTCAACACACATTAGGAAAATGCCACATCATGATAGTGTGGATCATCCAAAGGGGAGAAAGTCTCCTTTTTGTAAATAAAGTGACATGACTCATTAATGTGATGAATGACCATGCTATTCCCCAGGACCTCAGCGTAAAGTTGCCCCCCTCCAAACCCCTTCAGGCGTCCCTCTTCTGGGCCATTCCGGGTGAAAGCCGAACATTTAAACGTACACTGTTAAGTGCTGAGGCAAGCAGCTCCACTGGCCAAATGGTTGCTCTTTTCAGCTGTTGAAGCTCCCGAGGACCCATTTCGCTGTTAACATCAAATCATTAAATTCACACCATACCCCGTCACTTAGAGTTATAGAGAGATGGATAGAAAGACAAAGAGAGTGGGTAAAGTTAAATAAAAAGAACAAAAAGGTCACTGTCAGCTTGAACAGCTAATAGGCTGTATTATTAGTTTGGAAATAAATAGAATCAAAAGTGACAGCTCTTTCTCTTGTCTTGATTCTGTTGATGCAGATTGCTGAGAGAAATCATCAGGAATGGAATCAATGAAATAGGATTTGACTCACATGTCACCGCCACAGGACATGGGATTATTATACTGATTAAAATCTTTAATTGCATCTTCTGACACATCTGAAAAATGTGCAGCAGATTTCAAGTAACAAATCGTTAACTGCAGTTTCCACCATTTGCCATTTTAAAAAGACATGTTATATAAGCTAACTACACATTCAACGTGTGCTTCTTGAAATGTTCAGTTTATCTGGGAAACGGTAACCTTGATGTACACCTCTAAAAAGTTCAGCCATTGTATTCTTAAATGCCACCTCAAGCAATGACAGTTTTCAGCTGTATCTTACACTACACTGAGTAAATTCGGTGTTAGAAGAGATCTCCTGCATCTGACGAATGCCATCTCAGGGTATAAAGCAACAATGTCCCCCATCTTAGAAACTAAAATGTTTATCAGAATGGTGCAAAGCAGTCCTCTAACAAATGAAGCTGTCAAAGTTGAAAAAGAAAAATGCAGCAATTTCAGAGGGTGCTCAATGTCTCCAGACTTCACTGATGCAGAATATTTAAATATGCAGCACTATTGTATCACTGGCCGTTCCACAAAACACACCACCTAAGTACCAATTACTGCAATTATGTCCACCTAGTACAATCTATTATAACCCAACCACCATAAAGACACTTACAGGTGTTCCAACCTTCTCTCCAGTGGGTGACCGGCTGTTTCTATGGGAACCGATGTGAAACATAATCCAGAAACGCAAGTTTATAGCCACTGTGCTTTGCTGGATACTCATGGCAAAGCAAAGATTTCTTTTTCTCCACTAAAGCTACAATGTGCATTTTTATATTCCATTTTGATTAGAGTGGGGTCTTTAATCTTGACGTAAAAGACAAGTAGAGATAAAAAAAAAGTGAAGTAGCTTTGTCAGAGTTGAGTACAGCGTGTGCTTATTGCAGATGTTTATTTGAGCATTTCTGATATGGAAATACTGTCCTGTATTAAGACCTTGTTTCCATTGTCAATCAATTTCCAATTCAATTAGCTCATTTGTATTAGGGTAGTCTTTATTAAAATGCACCGATGTGGTTTATTGTTGAGTGAGCAGCTCTTGGAAAAAATGAAAAAGCCGACAAACATGACTGACTGACTGACTGAATGGATTAGTGAAATGCAGCTGCACTTATTAATAGGCCACATGTGGTACAGTACGTGCTGATAATTAATTAGTGACGGCACTGACACATAGTGGCAAATTCCAAGTCTATACAACATTTAGTTACTCACAAATACAAGTTAACCCTCTGGAAACATTGCCTTCCATCAAACTAATTGTGTTTTAAATTCATGTACTGCACCATGTATAATTTAACAGTGAAAGTGAAACACAAAGTGAAGACACCAGTCAGATGCCTATACCTTAAAGGCTTTTCTGTTTTTGGCAAACGCCCTTCTCACCTGTGTACACGGCATGAAAAGAACAGAAAGCAAATATGTCCCTCCTTATGTCAGATCAGCCTACGAGGCAGCCCGCATTTTTCAAAGGAATATTCCAGGGTGAAATCAGAAAGTGAATTTCAACGCAGTGGCATATGAAGTGTTTGCCTCCGGGGCCTGATTTCCTCATTCGGTGGTGTTTTAACAATGAGGCTGCACTTGACAGTCCAGCTGAGGCAGTCATGTTTAAGTGGCCCCTGAGATCACAACTGTTTTGGGTAACAAAGTTAAAAGTGTCACAGAGAACTAGCCTGACACTTGGGGGGAAATGGCTAACAAAATCAGATCAGGCTAATCTTTCAGTAACAGAATCACAAATTTACAGTGGAAAATGTCGGCGGCAGTTATCTTTAGTAGATCATGTGTCTTGTAAGTTGTGCCTGCTCAATGTATTGTGACAGCGACAGCCTTGTGTTAAATTGAATCACACAACTCCAATACCTTTTCTTCTAGAATTAGATCAATGTTGTCAACACATACAGTACTGATTACACTGATGTGACAAAGGCTGAAATAGTATGCAGTTCCTAGGTTTGGTTAGGCTTAGGCATGGTGAGGCAGAGTGGTTAGCACTGCAAGAAGGTCCAGGGTTTGTCTCCCGAGCCACACAGGGCTGAGTTTGCATGTTCTTTCCGTGCTTGGGTGAGTTTCCTGCAGGTACTTCCGTTTCTCCCACTAACATGAAAACATGCTGGGCGCCCCCTGGTGGCGGCTGCCAACACTAAATTTCCCCACAGATAATAAAGGGATAATAATAATAATAATAATAATAATAATAATAATAAGTAATTCTGAGTTATAGTTATGTTTGCAGGAGTTTCTATTTAAGGTTTGTCTACAATTTTGGGAGATATTTATCTGTCTAAACGTTTGCTTTACTCAGCTTTTTACCCAACTGCTTAAAGTAAAGAAAATTAAATATTACACTAGGGTTGTTACACTACACCATGTCATCTGGGGTGCAACAAACAACTTTTACTTCAGAGTGGCCACAAGCCAGGACTGGCACCTGTTTTTCTACTGTATTTTACAGACGGCTGAGACAGGATGATCCTCTTAGTGCTCAAAAGCAATCTGGGACTCTATTCCCACTACTAACTTTGCTCCTGGGAGCCCCTGACTCCTTGTCTTCATTAGAAGAGTTCCTTATTGATCAATCACTGTCACAGGAGCTGCTCTGTAATTGCACTGTGGTCTAATCATGACTGACGTATTGTCCCCCGTCCCACCGCCCCTTTCTTTGTCGCAGGTCTCAGGAGAGAGGATGTTCCTTGACTTTCACACCTTCGACCTCAAGGTAGGCCTCCCACAAGACTTTTGATAATGTTTATCTTTTAAGCTATATGACTATAGTAGGAGTAAAATAACTAGGTTCACGACAACGACATTCCTATAAAATGTCTTCATATTATTTGCCATAATTAATAATAATGGTAAATCCATGCATTGTAAAATGTAGTCCTATGCATGTGCAACTAGAGCTGGTCTCGCCTTGTGAAACACTGGAATCCTGGTGGTTATTAAGTCCACACAGTCAAGCGTGTTTGTTTCTAAGATCAGACTATACTTCTCCTCTTCCTCACAGCTTTGCAGAAAGAACTGAAAGGCACTGCTTTGAACAATGGCATGAGTAGGGCGATGCAGCTAGTGGGAGTTCATATATTTGAACAATTCTTACAAATTCACAAGAGTCACTTTAAAATTCTCTTTATTTGGTGTAAAGTTTTCTTTAAATATTTAAACTATGTAACACCTTAATCTATGTAACACTAATATTTACGTATATGTCTTGAATGAAATAGATATACAGTAAAGAGATTAAATTTGCATCACTGCTATCGTAGAAAAGCCCATGGGATACATATGTTCAAAAGGCTCAGTCGGAATTTGAAAATCTCCTTCTGTATATGCCTCTAGAAGAGTTTTGACATCACAGATTAGTCTTGGTTGTCTTGTGATCATTTATTAGTGCGATTCTATCCAAATGTAAAGAGTGATTGGAGTGAACGCTGACTAAACCACCAGGTAAACATTACATTCCAACACACATCTTATTCTTTCATTCCTATAAGATTTTTGCTTTGCCGGTTGAACATATGTACGTACATTTGTCATCTCCCAGAGAGGCCACGGACAATTGCAAATGTATGCTAATGCCGTGTTTCATGCAAATGCCTTTCATCCTACATTCTCAAACGTCATTTATACGACAGCTGGAGCACAAGCATCCATAATGTTTTGACTAGGAGGGGAAATTGCAACAGCGATTTCAGTCATTGTAAATTCAGCCCACAGTCAGAATAAGAGAAGGTCAGGAATGCTGAACTCTCCCTCCTACAGAACATGATTGTTTTATTAAACTTTGAAAACATGTTGATGATTAATGCTGCTGTGGTGATACATAAACAGGGTAATGGGAAATTTGCAGACAAAATAATGCAGCTTTTCTTTTTTCTACATTCACATCTGGTGGTAAACGAATGTATTGTTATTTTATATAGTTTACTGACAACAAAATGGCATTTGATAGAAATACTGTGTACACACAATACATACCTTGTGGATTTGGAATGATGGGATGCTGTTTGGTCACTGAATTTGACAATGAGTGCTTTTTCCTTTTGAAAGACTGCAGAGACCTTTGGATTTACTTTGTCATTGTCTGCCAAACTGTTTCAGGACCATATACTGGAGAGAGAAAGTTTTAAATTTAAAATGTAATCAGCACAATCACCACAAGCAATCAGTTCCTCTTCATTTCACCTGATCGAGCCCCCTGCTAAAGGCAGCCTGTTAAATACAGCATCTTATCAGGCCTGGATTAAGTTTTGACTTTGATTAACATCTGTAGTCACACTGCAGAATGTCGAAGTTCAAGTTTGGAGAAAAGGGTCTTTCTTAAGACACATAAGCACCAGGTGAGGCTTAAATGATCATTCAATAAAGTCATTACATTTCACTCAATCATGACGGTAATTATTCTGTAAAAACATTGTTTGCATTCTGTTGACCTTTGACCTCCAGTGTTTTACCTCTGTGTTGCTGGACATGTGCACCACTTTACATTGAATCCAGAAAATATTTGTACTAAATCTTTTTTGCATTAATGGTTGGTGATGATTTAAGGGCACCATTTATAAAGTCATAGCCATACAAAAACATTCTATACATATAATAAAAAAGAAATCATGAATGTGTAAAGGAAAAACATTTGATGTAGTATAGTTGTTGTCAGCTCCCAGACCTGATTGAGAACAAATGGCAGCGAGTGGCCAACATACTGCAAAACAAACGACACAGGTGCTGCTGCAGGTGCTCCTGCCACCTGTACACCCGGCAACACAGACCCACAACACTAAAGTGAAACACACAGCGTCCATTCACAAACATCACAGACTGTTTGTGTTAAATATTGTATTTACCATGTCAGAGGGAAACCTGGCATGAAATTAATTCTCCATTTATCAAAGTAGTAAATATGTAAGCAATTTGAGAGCAAATTTTCACTATTTGTCTACACTGCATCAATAGGACACAAATTTAATTGTTTATTTTCTGTTGGCTGCAGGAGTTTTAGGATTAAATGAAAAGTAAAAAGAAACACATTTCCCGTTTTTTCAGGTAATTGTTTTTAGATAAGCAACGCTGATCTATTGCGACAAGGCAATCGAGACTGGAGATTACGGCATATCTAAATACTGTATCTGCAGCTATCTAAAGTTCATTAATAGTCCATAACAAGCAGCACTGGCTGACCTCGTATGAACATTTATGAATTTCAATGTCACCACAGCTGAGCTCATTTGCAGAAAGGCAAAGCAAGCCCTCAGAGGCCACGTCCAGACATAATAAAGTGCCGGCCTGTTCACAGAGGCATGGAGAGGTGAGAACCCCTCCCCACTACATCTTCAGATACATCTGCGCCCATGCCCAAAAAACAAGCTTCTTTTGAGGATGAAATAGGTCAACCGTAAATACCTGGCTCCTTCCATCTCATAAAATCCTTTAACACATTTAATTATGAGTGGAACTATGTGGATTTTTCAAGCATGAATTCAAAAATGTTCTTTGGTTGATATAACTTTTTGCATTTTTGACAGGCTACAGAAAAGGCCTGTCATGTCTGAAGTTTTTCTTTCACATTGCACTTTCTTTAGAAAGAGAAAACACTCAATAATGCCAACTTGGCCCACATTTAGGCTGTGCCAACTTGGCCCTCATTTAGACTCTAAATCATTCAGATTGCACCGCTGTGATTGCTTAATTAAATGCTCGACTGTGTAATGACTTTGTTTGAAAGGGAATTAAATGTCTAAATGCTGCAGAATCTGCGTTGAGCTGAATAGAAATCAATGGAACATAGTGCTGGAACCCAAGGTGTTTTCCGACTTGTTTAGGGCGAGCGTTTTGTATTGACGCTGTCCCTCAGTCAGTAAGTCAAATGTTCATTTCTCTTGGTGTAAAGCATTGATTGGTGGTGTACAAACAGGGTGCTTAGTTGGTGCTTTCTAGAGGAAATCTACAAAGGCATTTTCACAGCTTTACCAATCACTGTGGATGGAATGTAGAAATAAATATCACTTTTACAAATACAGCTTATGTACAGTAAGGGTATTTATTACTGACCATTCTACTTTTACCATTATAGTGAAAAATGAAATGCTCCAAACGGTATTATGGTAAAATAAGTTGATCTTTTGGCCGTTAAGCAAGGCTACATTTTTCTTAAAATAACTTAAAAGTACAAATTTATCATTCACACTGCATATTTTCAGAGCGTTCCACTATGTGCGCCTAAAGGCAAATATTAAAACCCAACCCACACGGAAATAGTTCTTGAAAGGAGTGCAAGCGACTAATCTCACAAACATTTGATTGAACCAAAGACCTTTAGAAACAGCCAAAGCTGGGAAGGGCATACAACTACTAAAATGACAAGCGATTATCAAAGAGCCTCTGGCTGGAGACACTGTAATCCCCCAGATGTTGCAGTCAATAAAAAAATGAGTGTCTGAATTAGATCTCTCAAACAATGTCAGCTTGTCTGAATTTATAAACCCCCAGCATTTAAGTCACAAAATTAAGTTGACCCCGTCAGAAAGCTTAAGGACATGTAACAAAGCCGGCCACAGTCGTTTTTCCTTCATCTGCTTTCCACTCATCTCCTTAGTGTAATAAGTTCCCACTCTAGCAAGACCACTGGGGCTAATAAGGGTTTTATCTGCTTTTGATATTAGATATTAACACCTCATCAAAGTTAAGCCAGCAGTAGGCTTTCGTCCTCCCTCCAAATTTACATTAGCCTAACAATGTCTCCAAAAGAAATCTTATCAAATTCAAATTAAGGGCGAGTTGAATAGCCCCAAGGATAGCGCTACCCATCACTCAAGGAACATGTAATTTGGCTCGGCTGCGAAGAATACAAGCGAGCTTTGTAAATCACTGCAATCTACCGTTATTTTATCTTTTTTTTTTTTCCTCACAAAGCCACTAATACTTTGAATTTGCTCCTCATAATCCTGAGTCGAAAGCGAGTGCCTTGGTGAATGATAAACGTTTAGCTGGCGGCCATGAAAATAGGTCTGAGTGACACAATCAGGATTCACTGTTTCTTTGAGAACTCCAGAAATAGCAGCTGAAGTCAGACAGTGGTTGTGATCTATACCTGAGGGGAAACACACAGTTGATGAATGTGTGTATGTTGTTTTCATTAGACACTTGTCGCAGGTTGCAACCCTGTGGTGCTCATCAGTGGCATTAAAAAAAACACGTTCCACATAAATGTTTTCAATAATAACAAAGTAGTACACCAAGTCGTATATCTTTGGAAATATTCTCACAGTAAATCCTGTAGCTCCAGTAAGAGTGCAAAGGTTTCAGAATTCTTATCATCCCTTGTGGCATGCTTTGTCAGGATGTATGAAAAAAAAAAAGAAATATTAACTGGAAAATATAGCTCGAGAGATAGAAAATAAATTACTTCAGTGTGGCATGGAAAGGAAGATTGTGAGATTTATCAAGTCAAGATGGAAATGTCGGCTAAGTCTATGTGCCCTTACCTTGAAAAATTAAAGAGAAATCAAATGCCCAGGAGTACATAGGGATTGTGTGCTTTTGTGCGCCCGCAAACTCATTTTCACTGTAAGTTATCGTTGTAATGTTATCTATTTAAAATTTGTTGCGACAGATGACAAAGTACACAAGCCTTTGCAAGGCCTTTAAAGGACTTTTTGTGTGCTGCGGTGTTTTATTGTTTTAATTCTTTTTAAGGTATCAAATGCACCATATGCAATTAGCCTAGCCATGCTCCCCAGCTTTTTAACACTCAACAGATTTTCAGCGCTTGATTGGCAAAATCTATAATTGTACAGATAAGTGAACATGTTAGCGAGATAAAGGTTAAACTATCAGGGATATGTTCTCCATCTTTCTAAAGCCAATTTTACACATTCAGCTCAGGCAATAGTGTGTGGGAAAGAAAAAAAAACAGCAAGTCAATATTGATTGATCTGGAGCCTTAGCAATTACCTCCATGTGCAGAAGACCATGTTAAGGTCAGTATTATCTTAGCTCATTTTATGGGTCAGCGCTCTGGCTTTGGCTAAAATAAATGAATGGGGTAAACACTTTAGCTCACCTTGATGAAATTTACAGTGGGCTGTTAAAGCTTTGCATAGGAGCAGGGTACTGTACAGTGGCGGCGAGTGACCCTTGATATTTTGCTGAAGCCTTGTGAGTTCACGTGGTAAACTGCAGTCTATAAATAACGCTGAACCCAGTGTAATGAAACTGTAAGAGTGCAATAATATACTGTCTGAAGTAATGAGCCCATTACGTTCACATATTTTATTGGACAGCTAAGCACACTTGATGTTTATTCTCAAACAATAACACCTGTATTTATGCTCGATAGCTAGCTATATTTACTTTTATGATTTGAGTTATCTTCTGGCAGCATCATACACCAACGTAATTGCTACTTATAGTTAGGCAAAAAACGATGTGGGTGTGTCAATGACTCCTTGTACATTTTGTAAATTCACTCTTCATGCCGCATTGGGCCCAAGGCTGATATCACCATTTCGAAGTAGGTTAACAGCATCAAGCACCCTAGTGTAAAGAACTCTTTCCAGTGTTCGAGGCAAAGTCCTTAACTTTGCATGTTACTTCTTGACACCTGTATGTATTTCACTTGAGGGAACAGGAGAGCGTCATTAGTCAAGCAAAACGTTCCATCAGCTTTCAGTGTATTGGCGTTCTTCGGTGGCCTTCGGACAAACAGCTCAGTTATGTTCTTAAGCACAAAATAAATTTAATTTCCAATGCAGTGATCTTCTTAATGAAAAGTCAATGCCCCTCACTCATTGGCACGCTCCCACGGGGACAGTTTAAAAGATGAATTTCTCAGCAGACCCGTAACGGCGCCCTGGGGGACACCGCCCCTTATGATCAGACAAAATGCTACAGACTGTGTCCAACCAGTCCTCCAATATTACCTAGCTTGTGCGGCTAATGTGAGCCGACGGAGGAGGGATGACAGTATTGATCTAATGAAAGGCCTATTTATATTCCCACAAATCCTCTCACCGGTGATTACAAAAGCACTCCACTACTAGCCCAGTTTAAGTGTCGGACTACAGTTTCTTTGCTACCTATGCCTGCACTAATATCTTTGTATTAAGTGTCAAAGCATGCACCCAAGATGTTTTGTGTCAAACGAGCATCTCTATTTAAATATAAACCCACATTACTGCCATACACGTACTTTGAATTGTTGCAACGCTTGGGTATTCATTTCATATAATTTTAGTCAGGATTCTGCAATGTCGTGCAATGTTTCTGGGAACAGTTCAAAGGGTTTTGATTATTAATAACACCATGTTATCTCAGCAGCTAACCTCGTGAGAAGGGGGACATGAGGATGTTGTCACGGCGTATGGTTAACCGTACTATAGATAAGCTTAATCCCCACAAGGCTTGATGTAATGCATAGCAAAGGTGATGGGGACCACAGGACATACATGTGTAAACATCAGACACAGGATAAAATAGCAGTGAGCTCAAATTACACCCAGCTCAAAAGGAGAACATCCAGTGAGCTTGTTTACAACACAGAAGTAATTCACATATTATCTATTCATTATGCTGCAGCAGCTTTTGTGTAGTATGTCGTGACCGAAATGACATCATGTGCAGTTTAACATGTTCATATTCTTCCTGTGGCTATGGACTCACAAACAAAACACTAAATATAAATATTTACTATTAATCTTGTACGTTTACGTTAAAAGCTCCTCCCACTTGAAAATCTGTATGTATCATAATCAGGTCTCTCCTTATCCGTCCATGTATATTTTTACTTTTCCATGACTAGTACAGGAAAAAAACTACTGTTGTAACAGAAATGATGCTTTTATCAGTGAGTGAGAAATAAACTGAATATCATTGTTGAGTTGAGTTACAATGAAATTTAGTTCAAAATTTACACCAGTTAGCTTGATCTAATTTACGGCTGGGAGATAAAACGGCAGCATACAGTTGTACTATCTCTATGACTAGCATACATGCATTGTATTACATAAGGCTATCGCTCCATTTTATTAGCAAATGCACACTATGTCCATTTAGACTGGGGTCTCATTTATCGGATCCCTTAAAGATAGAGGATTTATTGTTCATCTCAGCTTCCACAGTGTGAGTTTCTCTCTAATGTGGCTCTACTGCCCATAAACAGACATTGAGTGATTAGCGCTGCTCTGCCATTGACATCATTTGCATTTTAATAGACCATAATTACAACTCAGGGAAAATAAATTGCAGTTTGAAGAATGTTTGAATTACTCCAACTCTCAGGCTCTCCTCATGAGATAGCACTGAGCATATGCAGGAGCTGGCTAATATCTGCTTCGAAAATGCAGGACTGGAAAGTAAAAGTGCTCTCTGTATGCTTTATATATTGACATAGTTTCCTGTATCAATAGATTAAAAGAAGAGAACGGACTATGTATGGGCTCAATTGTGTGACCTTTCACTTTCTAATCACAGGCTGCCTCCTCCAGTCTTGACTAGCTATTTTGTTTCTCATTAGTGTCTGTGATAATTGCAGTTTGTCCCTTTTTAATATCCCCCAGTCTGTCTTATCACCACACCTCACCTGCTGAGATGTGACACCTTGCTAGATTTGCAGAGGGGCATCTAACCCTGGCAGCTAAAACCCATGTGACCCTGTAAGCAAGAGTGACAACACAATAATACTCCCTGCGCCTAATCTTTCATTGGTGGATTATCAGATTAGAGGCCTCAGTTGTTTATGGGCTTGGTGACTATCAAAAAAGTTGATCTGTCAAGTTTATCTTACACTTGTCGTATCAAGGCAGTGTTGGACCATACAGTTGGCTGTGGATGGAAGATAAGGCAGACAGAGCTGAATGGAACCTCCACAAAATAAGAAACAAGGCGTTTCTTTTTACTCTAACAACACACTTTATCTACTTTAAGAAATGAAGCCCACTAAAGGTATTACCGATCTTTTGGATTCACTTGATTTCTTTGACCTCTTCACTGTGACAGTGTAGCCTTTGTTCATTTTTTTTAACAGAGATATCAGTTATCACCCCCAGTTTAATACTGGCTACTGGTGTGGACTCACACGTTTATATAAGAAGAAAAGATTAAAGCAAATTCATCTGAACTCAGTTTTCAAGGTGAAGAGGGGTCTTCACCTTGAAAACTGGGTCCAGATGCTTTTGCTTTAACCTTTTCTTCAAGATGACCTAGATGACTGAGAACCTTCACAGACAAGTTTATATATAGCCTTTTGTGGCACTTTAAAGACTTTAACCAATAGCTTTCTAATCAATCTGCTGTTTTGACAAAGTCACTGAGGAGTGGGAGTCCATAACAGAACTTGTAATTCAGGTTCATGGGTTTTCTTTTCAATATTAACATTGAAGGTCACAGCTCCTTCGTACATGACAGAAGATATCAGTGACGCAGATAAAAAGAAGAAAAATGATACATCAAAAGTTGAATAGAAAAGGAGAAGCCCATAGTAAAAGTTTTCTTGCTTGCAATGCTTTTTTAATCTTAGCTACACTTTCAATAAATTGTGACATATAGTAAGCAAAACTGTGAAAGAAAAGGTTAGAGCAAAGGCATCTGGACTGGAGTTTTCAAGGTGAAGACGTTTTGTCTCTAATACCAAGAGACTTTTTCTATTCTGAGATGAACTGGGACAGCAATGTCCAGATTTTGGGCAGAGAGGGCCGATGGTTAGAGAGAGGTGTGAAGGAAGCCATTTTTGTTCAAATGGAAAAACTCTCTCTGAACAGAGGAGGTGGCCTCAGATTCATGTTGCCCACTATTTACAACACTTTGTTGAAACCTAAATCAAAACAGTTTCACTCTAGAACAGAGGTCACTAATAGGCGGACCGCGGTCCGGATCCGGACCCAGCCGCCATTCTATCCGGACCCGGACCAATAACCCATAAATTATTTAGAATTATTGACTTTTGTCGGAGTGTTTCTATTTTAACCCGCGCAGCTTTTCTAGCATCTATGGTACTGGTTTAGCGCGGCCCAGGAAACTCACAGACCAATAGCATGCGTTGTAAATCATGTCATGTGATACTACTCGAGTCAGACAGCGAGAGACACACACACACACACACACACACACAGGGAGAGACATGACGAGACGAATGAGAGACAACGTTTCACATGGCGTGCTCTAAAAAAGAAAAGTGGACAGCGAAAACAGAGCTTTTAATCAAGAATGGACGGATTCTTACATGTTCATTCTTCCCACGGGCAGTTCAAAACCGGTATGTCTCATATGTTCAGAGACTGTCGCGATTATTAAAAGCGGCAATGTGAAGCGCCACTATGAGACAAAGCACAAATCTTTTGACCAAACATACCCACTTAAATCCGCACTGAGGGCACAGAAAATAAACGATCTAAAAGCCCAATATGATCGATCCAGCAGAATCCTAACACATTCATTCACTGCCCAACAACGTGCTAACGAATGTTCCCTTAAAGTTGCTTGGATTTTGGGCAAACATAAAAAAACATTTACTGATGGAGGGGTTGTCAAGGAGTGCATGAGTGCGGTAGCTGAAACCTTATTTGAGGGAAAACAAAAAGACGACATGTGTGTAAAAATCAAGCAAATACCTATGTCAGCATCATCAGCCACAAAGAAAACAGAAATATTAACCCATGACGTGCTAGCTCAGCTGGATGAAGCAATTCACAAGGCACCATGCATAGGCTTAGCTGTAGATGAGTCCACTGATGTGTCTGACAATGCTCAGCTGTTAGTTTTTGTGAGGTTCTTCAACAAGGACAAGGAAGAGTTCTTTAAATGCAGCCTTTATTTTATTTAAATTGATCATTTATTATTAGAGTACTTATTATTTCCCTACAGCTCAATATATAAACTGACAATAAATATTGTTGAAATATTATTCAATTTGTACTTTCATTTTATTTGACGGTCGTCTCTTGACTAGGCTACTTACATATTTTCATACAACTACTAGGCTGTGGCACTGAATGATAACACAAGTTAGTCATTGTGATGTTGCGGACCTTTGGTTGCTGATTTTTTTTCTAACTGGACCTCTTAGAATTTTAATTCAATACCCCTGCTCTAGAAGGACACTTGAATGGAACAGTGACACAGACGACTCTCCTGAGCCTTAACGACTCTCACATCAGGAGTCACACTTCCCTTTCAGAGCCAATGACCATGAGACCAGAACAGCCTGGTCCATCAGGTTTAGTTTCAGGACAAACCCCTCCCTCTAGAGATATAAGCTCAGCTCTCTTACCAGCTGATCTCAGAATTGATTAAAGTCTTCTGGAATTAGATACAAAACGTTTTCACCTTGAAAACTGAGTCCATATGATTTAGCTTTAACCTTTTCTTCAAGATGACCTGGAAGACTGAGAATCTTCACAGACATGTTGCTAACACTGTTAACATTAAACATTAGGTTGCTTGTTATAAGCCGCTCCACTACACAATTTTTAGTTTTGTCATCTCTGTCTCAGATTCTACTCACCTCCAAAAGCTGCCTACAGACCTCTCCTGCTTCTCTTTTATTAAAAAAATAAAACAGACCAATTTTTCCTCCACAAAATACTAATACATTGGACCAAACTGAAGTTTAGCATTAGCTTAGCATTAGCTTAGCTGCAAACTTGAGTGTAAGAACGGCAATAATCTTTGTCTTGTTAAAGATTGAAATGACAGTATTTATCCATGTTTTACATTGCCTTCCTTTTTTCTGTTGATGTTTTTCGTTTTTGAGCTGTGTTAAAAGACATACTCAGGCTCAGCACTGAATATACACTTTATCGACAGCTATTAAACTTCCTGGAACACCATATATAAAATTTATTATAAAAAACAGTAGCTGATATCATAAAGCCTGTTTTTTTGGTTTATTTTATTACCACAAATGATTGGGTTTTATACAATTTTCCCCAACTAGCAGAAAGAAAATATCAGGCACAGTTGATTTAACTCTTTTACTAATAAAGGTAAAATTAAGAAGTTGAAAGGGTTTGTTATATATCATAGGGCCCAGATGTTTCACTAAGTTAGCTTTTGATATGGCACAACTGTTAAAACTGACTTCAGCTCAGTCCTCTCTTTGTCAGCTAACCTGCGCTGTTCACTTGTAGATCACATTCAAACATGGCCTAAGTGTTTGGGGATACATGCCATCACAGTCGTGATTCAGCTGGAGCCCTTTTGAGTGCTGGGACCAACCTGCCTTGCTTCAAATTTATATGTATAAGTCCCAGCCGTATATTTTAGAATAGTAAGAGCAGAGCAGCCTCCTAAAGGGATAATAATAATTTCCCTCAGTCCCATTCCCATCTTATTTACAGCACAGCACTGGTTTGTCACTTCCAGCCAGTGTGATTATTCACCTGGCGAGCATATTATTCTAGCAAATACCCAGGCCATAAACATTTTTCATCTTTCATTCCAGGGGTTTGATGAGAATGCGCTGAATCTCATTTTATAAAATATTGGGTATTCTGTGCGACAAGAATATGGTTTCCCTGATTACTTTATGCCTCTGAGCTGTGTTTAGTCAAATGTGCATGACTTGCAAGTGTAATGTACAATAGACTGAGACTGCTACTGTGTTAAGGCAAGAACAGAAATAAGGCAATACATGCTTTTTTTGAAAGGTCATGTTATGCTGTTTGTCATTTTGTCTTTGGGGTGAAATGTGTATGATTTAGTGACATCTAGTTGAGGGTGGACATTGCAGCATTCTTTCATTGCTTACTCTGCTTTTTAAGAAGTTGTTGTTTGGTTTGTATTTTTAATGCTATACTGGATCCCAAAGAGAAGAATAGGACCCACTCTCCTATATTGTGTGTTATTATTTTTAGACAATGGGATGTATTTGTAAATTAATATTCAGTTTATTTTGAAAATAAATCTTCTAAATTTAAGGCAACCTAACTACTACTTTTCCAAATAATATTTAAATCAGATTATCATATTTGAGAGATTTGAGCCAAGAAACAGACTGTTGCACAGATGCCCACCACACGGGGTAGATACAACTCATTTGTTGCACTATGTGCTTTTTTATTTATTTTCAAGATCTGATTTAGGGAAACATCTGTCACCTTTGCCTAAGTGCCTTCATTCCTAATCCATGGACTTGGGCAGTAGAGAACAGCCCTGTATTGTGTGGCTCTTCAGTCCTGAGCTCAGGTGCTAAATCTGGAAAGGCACGTGGAATGGCTTACTGCAGACTACCAGATTTTGGAACCACTGTCAAAATATGGCTTTGTTCTGATCCATATCCTTCATCATAGCCAGTAAACAATCTGTTTTTGAACATAAACGTGTTACATATAAATACTAGGATATGTCTGCTGCTTCTTTAAGATAAAGGGACAGTACTGTTTGTGGTCAAAGCTGTACACATTCATTAATTGCTTTTTAAAACATTTTTATATTCTGCTTCTGGATGGCAAGCAGCCAATTTTTTAGCAAATTAATTAACTCAGCCCAGTGCCACATTTGAGGAACTAAATCTGAAGCATTTGTCTCAAGTATCTCAAGTGACACCAAGATAAAGAATGTCAGAGAGATTTGAATTCTCAGCGCTCGGTCCCAAATCATTCCAGTTCCCATATGTATTCTCTGTTTTGCCACTCTCACTAAATCAACACACTTGATACAAGCCCGAGGATGCCACCATACAATCACGCATGACAACATCAAAGCTCCTCTTTATTGCCTCTCATCTTCATTTTTCCCATGTTCAGCCCTCTAAACTGTCATCTGCAGCTAAAAGTACCAGCACAATTGCAAATATTGGGATGTGAGTGCAAACACTTCAAACCAGGACTATGTCTTGTCAATTATTTCAGTCACAGCCACGCGGACGAGAGATTTTATCACAGGTGAGAATTTACCAAGTGAACCCTCATGCATACGGATTACTAGGAGTTGTTTCCTGCCGCAGCTCTCCATCTTCACAACATATCCCTAGTAATAGTGTTCAGCATTCCTCGGGATCTCCCTTAATTGTCTGCCTTTGTTCCTGCCTCTACATATTGACAACTATAAATCTCGGAAATGTTGGCTGAACCAAATCTTTGTATTTCTACAAGCAGGATGTTTCAATGATAAGCTAGATCTGTCATTGGGAAGCCACTCAGCAGCCACAAACAGATTGAGCTGGCAGCCAAGATGGATCTGTCGACACTTCATTCTACATATCTCTATTTAATGAAATTATATTTCATCTCGCGAGCAAAGCAAACGCCATTACCCAAAGCAGTGAGTCGTAACGAGCCATTCTGCAACAGATTCCAGACCTCCTTGGTGGTACAGTAATTGAATTACAATTGCATATGACACAAAGTTTTAGAAAGATTGCATTTGTTTTCTTCTGTTCTTTCTGTGCTACATACTAGCATCAGCTTTGAACACAAAATTTAGATAGACCAAGCCTCTCTCATGGAACCCCGTAAAAGGTCCTCGAGTAAGGGCGCCATCATACAGCGATATACAGCAATATACAGCGATATACCGCCGTCCACCAGAGGGCATGCTCCAAATGCAGAAATATAAGGAGAAATCCAATGGCGAAGTGTAATAATCATGTTTACAGCCTGGTACAAAAGATGGCTCTGGTCTCTAGAGCTACGTTTTTACTACTCTGGGGAGGGGGGTAAATTTTTGATTAATACGTCCATACGCTATCTGAAAACTATTGTTTTACTATGCAGTAAAAGTGGAAAAGCCCGGATGTAACCGCCATTTTATTGCCCTGTCATAATGACAATATTGGTGAATAGGGGCGGAAGTTGTCCATAGTATATACTGTCTAGCCTCTAACTGTTGAAAGCCAAAATGATCATACCATATAGTGAAGTCTATTAACCAGAACACAGAAGACTCTCAAAATAAGATCACAAGAAGCAATTGTCTGGCAATGTTTCAATTGCTGCATTCATTCAGCGTTCAAATCGATAACCGACTAAAACTCTGTGGAAGCTGTAGTTAAGTGCTTTGAGAGCCTGGGGTTTTTGAAAAGTGTGTCCTGTTGTGTTGACCACATATTGTAAAGCAGTTATTATTTCAATATGGCCAATCTGCTTATGGGTTAAGGACAAAGAGGTCAGCAAAAGTAGCGTAAGTGCTCCCTAGGGCACAAACACAAGGCCATTCGAAAGGCCCCACAGAGAGCCGAGAGGAAAATTGATTAGAGTGCTATGTCCATTCGAAATCATAACTCTGCCGGAGTGTGACCCAGGAGGGGACTTGTCTGCTTAAATTAAGAACCCATTTGGTAGATATGTCCATGTATGAACGGCCAGTTATTCGCTATAGATGTTGTACCACAATAACATTATTTCACAAATCAAAACATCTAGAGGTCGCCCGGTGTCTCTGTTTTGTCAGAAATGACAGGTCAGGCCCCTATAGTTAAAGTGGAGTGTGCAGCTACCACTGGTAAAACTGTACTACTGTACTCTAACACTGGGGAAATGTTTCAGGAGCACTAGCACTGGCACAAATGACATAAAGACATAAAAGCTTTTGTGGCTACCTGCATGTATTTTAACTAAAGTGGGAGCTGTTAGCTGCTCTTTGGCAGCACAGACCCCCACACTCCAATCACAAAGACAAGATGTGGTAAGGTACGCTACTGGATATTGTTTGTATAATGGTTTTTACATCAAGTCAATTAAGTTTTCAAGCACATTAGCCTGGGTAGATGTATTAGTGCCAGTGTTTTGAATTAAATTTTGATTTGAAAATGCTTAAACTATTCAAGACCCAAACTAAAGGAGTACAAATATCTTTCAGTACTGGCCCTACAACTTGTATTCTAATGAGAGGAATATGTAAAATCCATTCTAGCTTATCTTACTTGGTTTATTTGAGTAAGTCAAAGTATCATAGAACAGGATGATATTTCTGAAAGAGAAAATAAAATAAATACATTGGCAAAAACAACTCGTCTAACTATACCAATGGAACGTAAACAGTGACTGAGTTGTACAAACGTTTGTAGTGCGTGTCAAACATGCATTTGTTTCTGTTCATCTTCCACAACAAATACTAATCACACTGCATGCTTTGCTCCACAATGTTATGAATTTACTGCAGTCCAATTTAGTTTATTTTGGACCACTTACAAAAACATGGTTGTATTTTGTTTTCACTCCAAGCACATTTCTGCCCTTTGCTACAGTATATGAAGCAGGACAGGAG
This sequence comes from Perccottus glenii, assembly GCA_024416835.2. NCBI lineage: Eukaryota > Metazoa > Chordata > Actinopteri > Gobiiformes > Odontobutidae > Perccottus > Perccottus glenii. The sequence goes on along the minus strand of CM044546.2, from coordinate 14,750,556 downwards.
CATTGGTACGGAAAAGAGTGTTGTAGTGGCCATCAGTGTGTTACTTCAACACAGCGGACCTCAGGGCTTTGCTTGCTGCCAAGCTGCAGTCACCCACAGAGCTGTGTGCTTATTTTCTCTGCCCTCTTCTTGACCATATGGAGCATGAGGGTCACAGGGACACAGTGTATTGTAGGTTTGCCTCCATGAGCGAGAGTGTGTTTATACATGTGAGCCCGTAGATGTATTAGTTGCAAGTGAAATGAGCCAAATCTGCTCAACAGTGTCGGTGCATTTGGCAGTAGGGCACACTGATTTTGTCAGCATTTTCCTTTTTCTGCCAGCAAATAATACTTTTAATTAGCTCTACCAATATAGATATGGAAACTGTATTTTACATTCTGTTGTGTTGAGCCCTACACAAAGCATTTCGTTTTTATTAAGGGATTATTTTTGTTTTTCTTTTTTTTCAGTTAATTAAGAACCAAATACGGAATATAAAAAAGACGTGCAAAAGACATCAAAAAGTAACAAATAAATGTAAAATACTACATTTTGGTGTTGTAATGGCAGTTAGAGAAGGGAACAAAGCCATTTCTATTCTCTGCAGGGTGTGTGTGTGAGGAAACCTCAGATGATAAATGTAAAAGTCAAAGGTCAGAGACACTATAGGAGCAAGATGATGAAGAGTCCTTTATTCAATTGCCAGCTGATCTGAGGTCAGCTTGTCAGAGTTGAAATGCTGACATAGTAGCAACCTCTCATTTAATCCCCATATTAATTCACCCATCACAAAGCCCTAATGACATGACACTGGCCGTTAGCCGATTAATCTTTGAATTTGATTTAGTGAGTGTCCATTCATCATAACTGACTGTTTCAGTATGTAATCAATATGGCTTTTTTAGCACTTCGGACACCTACAGAGTCGTACTGTGTATGGTGTTGTGTTAGAGTAAATGCTTGGCCAGGCCAAAGGGGCAAAGCATCAGTCACATATATTACATCAGGTGCTGGGTTTTACTACACAACCTTTTCAGACAAGTAGCACATGGTGTGGCTGCACAACAGTCTCCTCATGACATTATAGTGACTATTATTTGTGTCATTCCATCGCATCTTAAAACCTCGCTGACCACAACAACATTGTGAGAAGCATCTATCTTCAAGTAACATACAACCTCCTAGCTGCTAATTTACTTGTTTATTGTTGTATGTTGGAATAAGCCACATTGCAAGTGCACCTTGTCAGTATCCTTGCATGCTTGCGCTTGGACACACTCTGGCTGCGTACGTACACACGCCATCGAGCCGCTGGGCGAAGGCAGCTCTGCTCACTCAAGAGGAAAGTGAACAGCTGTGCCTGTGACAGCTGGAGCAGTCATGACATCCCTTCACCAAATATCAGGGATGGCTTAGGATGCAATGGTGTAGCTGCCGAGAGGGGTCCATTTACAACCTGGACGAGACGCCGGGGCTTTAGCCTGCAACCAGACTGATGCGACACAACTCTGCTTTTTTCCTCCTCGCATTTCCAGTGATAATGCGAGAAGTAATGAGTTTCTCCTTGGTCTGCAGCCCATATAATAGTCCCCCATTTGCTTCAAAACAAGCCCAATGGAGCAAATTAGATAATGTTGTGGTTGGGAAAAATGAGCAGAATGCTAATGTTTCTTTTTGGATGTCCGATTTTACTGAATCTTGTCACCAGAATCTTGCTTACAGTCTCACAATTTATCTAAAAAACATGAGTTTAATCCTCTCAAGAGAAAAGCTTGATTCCTTAAATATAACAGCTTAACTTCTTTCACTCAGAAACATGTCAATCTTGTCAGCCTGCCTTGGCCCCGAGCTTCATTAAGAATGCAAAATGTTATCGTGCATAAACACTTTTTCTAATCATCCCAGAGTTTCAGTTTTGTTTGAAATATTAAAAATGATGGATGTTAGAATAAAATATGTAAGAAGCAATCATAATTGTGGAGGCAGCATTCAAAAAAGAAAATCAGTGTACTATGCAAATGAGCATAATCACCTTCAGCCCCTTTAGCACCAGACCGATTTTAATTACACCTTAATTTCATGTATAAATACCCCCAATTCAAACGAGCCGCTGCAGTAAGCCCCTGCAGAATAGACTGTGTGGGAGGACTGTATAGGTATAGATAATTACTACTTACTGTTATGGACTTCTGATTATATGAGGTGCTAGCCAACATCGTGTCTCCAAATACACCAGACTGAACTTGATCAGGGTGAGAGATTAAAGCCAATCCCAGCTTTGACAGCGCTGTCTTGTAAACTTAACGATGGCTGGACTCTGTGCACTGCTGTATAGTGACTTTATACAGAGTTCTTTTGAACTTTCATTACATTTTACTGGACATATGGTACTGTGGGGGCGGATTTTCCATATCACATTGAGAGTGTGATTGCTTTGAACCTGTAGGTGCTGAACTGTTATGTCGCGCGAGGTTATGTAGAATACTAGTAGTTGTCAAAAAACATAATAATTATGTCTGTGTCGCATTCATAATTCATTATTTTGAGGGTGCTAGTTTTATGTTTAATATTTATATACTGTTTTCTAGTTTTTACTTTCCAAATAAAATAAATCTGCAGTCTTTATTGGAAGAAAGCGGTTGACACTGGCTGTCTTTTGAAATTGTCAAACACCAAAGAATGAAGAGTACATAGTTTAATGCTGAGGTGGAATAGTTTCTGTTGCCGAAAACCAAAGACTTCTGGTCATGTTTGTGGGACTTGTGTGATCCCCATAAAAGCTGATTGTTCAGTAAACCTTTCCAGGCTTCAATTTAAGTTGGCAACACATTAACATAACTAAACTCATGCTAACACAGGTTTTCCAGTTACACAGACATTAATGAGACATACTGAAGCATGTGTGAACAGAGAACATACAACCAAGCTGCACTCCGTCTTGACAAATCATTTAATTTCACCAAATCTGCTTTATAAATAGTTTTTTTCTTCTTCTTTTTTTTTTTTTCTTCTGCAGGAACTGAAGATTGAGCATTGTTGAAAACACCCGAGGAGCATATGCTTAGGCACAGCTTGTTGCGGTCTCAGATGTTCCTTAACAGTTGATTTCCTCAAGTAACGTTTTCTTTTTCACTATGTTATTGTGCTAATTATTTTTCGGCACGTTCCACTTGGATGCTTCACAAGTCTGGACTACACAAAAAATAAATAAATACTGAAACAAAAGAAAGGGAAAAAAAATCCACAGAGTTTTGCTTTACCCTAGAAGGACATAACAGAAGGAACACAACACTGAATACATCGACCCAGCTGTGTGACACTGGGGTTTCTCAACATTATTAACTCTTTTGAAAGGCTATTGAAAGCTGATGGAGTGTTTTCTCCTACTTTTTGCAGCCAAATGAGATTTATGCTGAGTAAATTTCCTCTGACTGAGTAGATATGTCGGTAAACCCTCATGGACACTGTGTAAAATCTTTCTTTAAACAAATCACTGTTGATATTGCCAGTTTAGTGATTTGTATTCTGCTCGAAAGCGCCTGTAGCTCCGAAAATATAACTTAGCCCTGCCATTATTCACAAAGTGCACTGTAATTGCTGTAAACAACATGCGCTGACATGGAAGCCCAAAGAAAAGTGACAGTCTCAAATAAGTGTGTCATTGTGTTGCCTGTCACGCTGAATTTTCTGCCTTTACATTTCTCACATTCTGCTTGAACAGGCCACAGAGAAGCTTTGTTGTCAGTCGTCGATGTGAAATAGGTCTACGTGCTGTGCTCACTTGTTTTAGCAATGTTACAGTATGAATCAAACATAGTATTATTATTTTTTTGGCTGCAAAATCTTCAGCGTACCTAATATGATCTTGTCTAGAATACTACAACAACATTTTCCAGGGGATCTGTCACTCTTTGAGGTGTATGATCATTTTTACTTTGACAGAAAAGATGATAAAAGAGGTGAAGCTGCTGTATATTCTCTAAAAAGACAAGAAAGTGCTGGCTTGTATAATTTCGGAGTTGCCTACCGAGGTCAGGGCTTCCATGCTTCGATGCTCATATTTACATCTTTGACTCTCTCTGGCCCAGTGAGGAAGAATGAGCCGTTGCATCTCCCGTGATGTGCATAAGTGTGAACGTACAACAGCATTCAATGAACTGTGTGCGCTCCACTGATCTCAGCGTGAAACTATTTTACCGCAGCAGGGTACGTTGGTACATGCAAAAATCACAGGAAAATTATGCACGGGTTTACACAGAAGCCGAACTGAATCCATGCACAGTGCGTAAATATAGCTGCGTATTTCTACTTGCATTTTGGTTTCAACAGTCCATGCATTGTTTTCATGTTATGCTCCAACCTTTGCCAACTGTCCTATTCCCCAATTACAATGCTGGATTATAACAGTAACCAAAGGCATTTATGGTGGCTGCGCTCTGACCCTTGTTTGTCATTACCATTTTCATTTAATCCACGGAGGCAAGGTGAAATCTGCATCTATTGCTCGTATTTACATATGGACTAATGATTCCCCTGTGGCTTGAATGTGGCATTCCAAACACTTTACATGGTGCAGCTCAAGCTGATGTATCGTACTTGTAGGCAAGTAGAGCCGGTGACTAACACAGTATGATACATGGTTTCACAGTCTAATTGCAGCTCCCAGCAGAATAGGCAATAAGCCAAAAGAGACCTACTGACCTTGGCCAAAGTAAAAAAAAAATAAGCCCCATGCTTCTACATGACCCATTTTGTCACTGGAAATATTTTAGTACGCATTAACTCTGAAAGGCTATTGTGCGAAGCTGTGTTTGTTGGCAATTTCTATATAGCAAATGAAGTCTAGAAAGCTCCAAGTGCAGAACACTGAGAACCATTTTAACATCTGTCATGCACCCCAAGGAAATTGTTATACAGTATCGTACTGATTTACTGCTGTTGGGATATGGTATAGAGGAAGTGAGCCGCACCAAAAAGAGTGTTATGTGATAGAGGCCTCTACACCAACTGTTCTTTTTGGGATGTTTGTTTGCATAACTTGACATGGTACTAGTCCACTGCCGCACCAGAATACATTAGACACGCAGCAGTTGATCTGCTCTGGTGGTGGTTCGCCACACAAAGATAGTGATGATAAAATAACACGGCACGTTTCTGAGAAGGCAGATGCTGCCCTCTTTGTTCTCCATCACCCGTCTTCCTACCCCGTTGAAAGTAACAGCTGTTCTTTTGCTTTGCACTCCAGCAGCCAAGTAAAGGCAGGAAACAGATAATTGAAAATGTCGATCTCATTAATTGTCATGCTGAAAGTTGACGAAGCAGCTTTCACTTGGAAATCAATTGTTTATTTTGATCGTGACCTACGCACTGAAAAAGAAAAGTTAGATTATATAGAAATTTCCAACATCAAAACACACAAAAAAAGTACTAGAAATCAATAAATCACCTTGTACTGTACTGAAAACGAGTTTATGCCTTGTGTTATTGCCTTGAAATGCTACTGTAATGGAGCAGTTAACCACAAGACATAGACACAATGGTAAGAGGGCACATATGAGGAACACACTGTGTCTACTCTTAACCAATAGCTGCAGAAGGTCAAAGGTCTAATTTTAGTGTAGTTTATGATTTATACAAACAAAGTTACAAACAGGAATCACAAGCAAAACATGTAAAGTAACTAATAAATATTTTACTAACTTGACTAAATGCGAGAGTTCACATTTGTTGGAACAGTTAAGTGAAAGTTTTTTTTTGGGCCCACTTCAGGAGGTGTTGTACCTGCACACAGACTACAACCCCAAAATTATTTTACAAGGCAGCTTAGGCTCTAATTGCTGATTTGCCTGGGGAGATTCCTGATCCAAATAGCTTTGTAACTTCTTTTGTGGTGTGCTGTTAGGAAATTTTTCATTCATGGGAGAGTAGATAGGACAGGGATTGACTGAATGCATCAAAAAGACACGTCGTGGGATGCATTTAGAGTGAAGCAGGTGCAAATATGGTGACACAAGATGCACAAGATTCCATTATAACACACTGGATAACAACATTTTCTTACAATATTATATTTCAAAGCATGTTGTAAGCCTTGTGAGTAAAGCCAGATTTGAGGACACATTGTGGTTTGTTAATGGCCATCAAAAGAGCAACTGTAAATGTATCAATCAGTAATAATCCGTAGGTCTCGTTTAAATTCAAATTACAGGATAGCCATTAAGATAATGCTGTTCATTTGAATCCACTGCATCACAGAGATCTTCCGTACCCAAGGACAGTTTCTGCCTCCGAATACCGCGGCCACTCCACAGTCGTCGTGAGCAGACTTTGTGAACCGACGCATTTGCCATTTCCCTTTTTTATGCTCCGCCGAGCTTCGCATAAAGGTCCGGAATTGTCAGCATTACTGGAATGTAAAGCTTATTTTAGTGAAAGAATATTCATTTGTTGAGCCGTTTCACCTTTTCCAGTCAACTGACATTTCACTTAAAAGTATGGGAGCCAATCTCCACATTGTTACAGGTTCCTACTTTGTTTCATGATTAAAAGATGTTAGTGCCACTGGACATTCTCATCAGCTTTAGCAGTGTACCTGCCACAAGACTATGAAATAACTTCTTCAACTAATGTAGCACTGGCCTCATATAACTTGATTTTCTTCCTCATAAAAGCAGTTTGGCCCTGTTAGTCCTGAAGTGTTGCTCCTAACGCTGTGCATTTTTATTAGCAATTGTCTGTCATGGACTTTTTATGCATAACCAGTTTGAGCTCAGAATAAATAGACACATTAAGCCAATTTCCCGGCAAATAAAATTCTGACAGTCATCATCTTTTTGTGAGTTGCTGTATTGGTCAATGTACTTTTTTTTTAGGTAATTATAATTTCCTGTGTAAGGATTTGGATCATAATGGCATATTGGCAAATGTAAAGGCAATTATAATTACCTTGTGTGTGACAGGGAACTATCATAAATATTAATGTAAAAAGTTCAATTTATTTAAAGCTGATGTAATACTTTCTCTGTATTACCTTAGGTAGTTATAGAAGATACAAATGTTAACATAACTTTAAGCATACTCTTTAAAGTCACAAGATTAGAAGAGCACAAATTAGATTTTATGAACACAAAGCACATCGAATGTGTTGTTTTGGCCCCGCATTTCCAAATCTGCTCCTCAAAACCCCCGAGAAACTAACCCGTATTGGAATGTGATGGGGGTAATCTGACAGAATATATGCAGTTTCATAAGACTAGCCAGGCAGAAAATAGATCGGAGGTCGAGATTTAGAGGAGTTAGTATGGAAGTGGCGGGGTTACGGAGAAATAATGTGTCACTCAAAGTACAGAGGTGGGGGGAGAACTGCTGCTTCTGCAAGCAAAGCTAAAGCCTGACCCACAGCCCCTTTTATGTGATAAAGCCTTAACATGTGTACTTTTAACCTTCAGCTTTTATACGATTTTATGAAGCAAGCTCAACGAGGAATGGAAAAAGAAGCTGCATTAAACCATCTCTTTCACTGGTGTGATATAACCCGAGTCTTTCTCTGTGCCTTGACAGAAGTGCAAGGTAATTATTGAAACATATGGATGGTGGGGCCCTCTCTTAACCCCCTCACTAATGATGCTTGCCGTTACAGAAGGGCAGGAGAAGGACACGTCCACCATTAAATGATATATCCCACTAGAGATCCCGGATTTTTCTCTTAAATGTTGGCTGACAGGAAGACATTCAAAAAGTGAATATGAGCTAAAGTAGAAATAAAAAACACTGACATAAAATGTATTGATATATATTGATTTAAATAGTATATCCATGCTATATGCAATACAATACAAATGCCAAAATAGTAGACATTCACCTAGCATTTCACGGCAAGCTGTAACACTGATTCATCTAAAAATCCAAAAAGGGTGCTCACTAAGGCTGATGGTCGTACAAGTTTGCATTAATCTTAGCTACATCAAAGCTTTTCCATTGGCAGCAGATTCAATTTAACTCTAGACGACCCACTTCAACACCATTAACTTTCTTTGCTGAATGGGATCAGGCAAGATACCTACCCATAATGCTGACTTCGCTTAGGGCAATTTTGCAGCTTGGAAGCTACAGCACCTCTCTCATGTTAATGGACCCAACAATTACCCCCCTCCCAGTCCATGCAAAACACGCGTGCATCCCCTCAGTACATCACAGCCTGACCCAGCCAACTGGGGCTTTTGTCCATGTTGTCTCGTGGCTATGAGCGAAAGGGCTGCTGAAACACAATGGGCTAAAAGCTTTGGCGGACATCAGCTTTGGAGTGTACAACACAATAGCTGTAGCTGGTCCAGAGGCAAGTAGCAAAATAGCTTTGCTCCTTCGCAGCATATATGCACCAGCAATTACACTATTCAGCTTTTTGCTAAATAGAATGCAGCATCAGTCATTTTCATGTCAGGAAAATATTAGCTTTAACCCATTACTTAGAGGGAACAAATATAACCTCTTAACTTTTAGTAAAACTATATTAAAGTTTATTGATTGAGTGAGTTTTTTTAATGGTGCAGTGTTTTGACATAACTCTAATGCTGTTGGTTTCATAAGGCAGTGTAGACAGAGTGTAACAGAAGTCCATACACGAAGGTACAACAAAGAAAAACATAGTTTTTGTTAGATGATAGTCATGTTACCATTGTGCTCAATTATGTGCCTTAGCTTAGCTTCAAACCCATACTTTTATTAAGTATGTTATTTTATTTATAAGCAAAAGAATCATAGTGAAGACAGATTACTTTAGTGTAACTCAACTATTTTTCTGAGCCAAACATTCTACAATTTTTTCAACTAATGCTATAGATGTTTCCGTAGCTTTAATGAGAGTTATTAGAATCGCTAGCTGGATAAGTTGCCAACCACTGACTTGTCTCTAGCATGATAATCACTTCTGCCTCCATAAACTTTGCTGATTGGGTGGCTTTGCGGGTCCTTTGCTGTAGATGTACAAAGGACACCACAGTCTATCCTGTATTTATTTACCATCTTTACAAAAACTGGTCCATTGATCTAGAACTGGTTTTCACAACTGCTAATTGAGACAAGAAAAAGTCTTTCTTCCCTAAAACAACTATCAGACACTGGAGACCAGATGGCCCTTCTGTAAAACTGTCACTTGTGGCCAGTTGTTATATTTGACAATGTAGACTGATCTGGCAAGTATCAGTAAAATTCTGCTGCCTTCAAGAAGGAGCAACTGGGAAAACAACACTTGGATTGATTTCATCCCTCATTCGGCACACAGCAAATATTTTTGACGGAGACATATGGTGGAGAGAAGTGCACAACAGCAGGCTGCCCAGCCTCAAGCCTGAGCCATTTTCACTTGATTGTTTCAGGCAACATGCACATTTCAACAAGCAATGATTGCGGTGCTCGCTAGCATGCAGGCAGGCAGGCACATGCTGTAGCACCAACACATGGGCACACAGGCAGGAGATAAATGTCAGATATCCCTGGATTCTTCTAAACAACTTTCTATTCTGACACAACATTATGTCTATAAGCATAAGACAACAGGCAAATGTTGGCATCAGTCTGTCACAAGGTAGCCGTGATGCTTCCTTAAATCTCTACCACAACTCTGTCCAGCCGAAGCAGTCCTTGAGAAATAGTCTTTCACCTTCAGTCCATTTGAAATTGGAGGGGACCACAGCCTGACGTTCGAAGTTGCTTGCTGCAGCAGAGTCCCTGTCTGGGCTTTGGCAGCTGGACTGATAGCCAGCCCTGTGGAATGGCAGCTGTTGAAGGGCTTTTTAAATTGCACCCAGGTTGATGGCTGGCTGTCAGGAGGGCAATGGACAGGGAGGTTCAAAATGAAGGGGGGAAGTACGACAGATCAAGAGGGGAAAGTGGGACCTGTAAATTAGAAGGACAGTGACCCTAACACCGAGATGTGCAGAAATAAAAAAGTCCCCATTCTTGTAAAAGTGAGTGCTGTTATATAAAAGCATTGAAAATGATGGAGTGGGATTACCAGGGTGAGGTATCGAGGTCAGAGAATGACATTAGTGTTGGAATAAATGAAGCATTACAGCTTGTCATCAGCTGGGTTATTTAGGTAGGCAGTACAGCATCAATGTTCTTCAGGTTTGATATTCCAGGACTATGTTTACACAGAGTGGGATTATATCACTTTCTTCACTAGCTTGATCGCCTGTCACAGATACAAATGGAAATGTCAAAAGTCGATTGTGTACTCCTGCTCCTTTTAGAATTGCCTTTGAGCACGTCAAATCCAACCATTATGGTAATTACAATAGCTAAGACTTTGTACCTGCTTTTGAGTACAATCACTGTCTAAACACCTTTCGGCTTCAAATTAAGTACCATGCAAATACTGTGTGCTGCCATTTTCGTACACTGAGTCTCACAATGTGACTGACTAAACTTGCACTGCTGCACTTGTGAGTCGACAGATTGTGCGTTAAGAAAGTCATCACGTCTACGTCCCTTGTTGTTACGTGTTTCATTTTTTTGTGGACTTAAGAAATAAGGATTGTCTGTACCCGAATTAAATCTAAAATGATGACACATCTCTATGGAATATTTAAGATGCTAATGTATGGAAGTTATTTTAATAAAACAATCCTATTAGTGCTGTCACATATTCCATCTGAGGCTTGACTGTAGAAACCCTAGCAGTATTCTCTGTCAACCTACCATCTTTTATACTGCCAAGTAAAGACAGGCTGGGGCGCCATTAAATCTGACACCTGTCACACAAGTCTGTCTATTTCTGGTAAGCAGCACTCCTGTATACTTCTCACTATTTCTAAATGCTCAAGAATATTAGCCTCTTATCACATACATAATGTTCAGCATAAAGCAAACACATTGATTTCCTTCCCATTGCAAAGCCACCAGCCAGCCGTGTGAGAATCCGTTTTCACCAGCCTGGCAATATTCACAGTCAATTATTGGCCATAAATCTATGAATAGCGGTAGGACCTCTGGCAGGCGGCTGTCTTATTACCTGCTGATTTCTGGAGTGTACCTAATAATCACTTTCTGTATTCCCCACCAGTCAGAAAGCATTTTAGCAGAGGCTTGGATTACACACAATAGCTCTATCTCATGCCTAGTTTTGTGCGCCGATCGGTCTTATTTCCCAGTTGCGACATTTCTCTAATAGAAGAAAGAAGTCGTGTCAAGTTTGAAGACTTTCACTTTTTACTATCAGATCAGAAGTGCTGCGTTGTACATATTGCAAGAATACTGTTTGAAGTTTATGTTAATTACAACAGACTTTGCATTATGAAATGTAAAGGAATTGTCATATTCTATAGAACGTGACTGCAATCATTGAAAGCAAGTGCTGCAGCTAAGCCTGTGCCCAGGACAGCTTGTGATTATACACCAGTGAAATAGCAGCATACTGTACATCAAACTGTAGCCATTTAGTCTCAGTAACTCCATGATATAGCTTGCATATAAACTAGGAATAAATTCCCTTTCAGCATTTTGACAGCAGCTATTCAGATACTTAGCCCTCATACTCCGCAGTCATATTCCTCTGCCAGAATCAATTGCGCTGGCAGCCGTTGCCAAGCCCGAATTTTATCTCCCAGCTGGAAAAAAATGGGGAGAGAGCAGAGCATGGAGATATGCTGTTTATCAGGCACAGGACTATTTCTTTCTCCAATCACTCTCCATTCGCTTTTTGAAAGTGAACTTGGTATTAATCTGCAGGACCTTGAAAGGCCCAGGAGCACAATCAGCAGTGATGTGTTTTTATTTTCTCTTTTTTTCCCCTTAATCTCTGACCTTTTGCGTGCCGCCCATATTTTAATTAGTACTACACTAAAAAGCTGCTCAGTGCCCCCACCGACTCCCACTTCCCTTTTGTTCTCACAAGTCCTTTTTGTGCTCCAGTGAAGTTCATGGGAGATAGACCGCATTCAAGTCGTGATTGAATACGAGTTGTTAAGAAAGGGGTTGGAAAATTACAAGGGCTTATTATGTCACACACATATGGCTGCCAAATGTAATGAGTCCCTAATAAATGGTTGGCCTTTAGACTCTAAAACCAACTGTGGTGTTCAGGGCAAGAGATAACTATGATACTGAAGCTACTATTAAAATGTCTACTAGCCTAACCCATTTGCATGTACTTGTGCTTTATCACATCATCTGACATTTTCTGTTGTCCTGCAGCTCTTGAACTGTCGGGGACGGTTGCTTGAGTGCTGAAAGGTAAGCTCTTTTTTTTTTATCAAATCTTTGAGGAACTAAGCGCTCCACACACTAGATGACTAAGATGGGTCGTGGCATTTTTAGCCCGGTTTCCATTTCTGCTCGGCGTTGGGATTGTGTTAACGCTGGCTGCAGCAGAATGGTGTCTCGGAGGGTTGAGTGCTGAAGGCCCTCTTGCACTTTTCTCCCCACTGTTTAATTAGCATGGTCTCGGAGACTGGGGTGCTGCTTTAGCAATCACGAATCCTGCCCAGCCAATAAGAACTTGTGTTCAACCACGTCTGACAGAGATAAATGGCATGTCACTGCATCTCAGCTTCACCCATCATCCCCAATGCAATAGTGCATTGTGGGAAGAACAGAGGCACAAATCTAAGTGGGCATTCGGGTTGTTCAATAACAACATAAATCTACATGGGTGTCCTCCATGTTGATGGGGAGACAGCTTGTTTTCCACACAAGTGTCACATGGAAACTTGATAAGTTTCCTTACCACATCAGGACTAAAACAAGCTGTTTTTTTTTTTCCATTTTTACCACAACAATGTAAGACTGTAATAGCAAAACTCTATTGGAAAAATCTTAACTGAAGTAGATGGTAGTTTGGACCCCATTAAAGAAAATAAATCTACTCCATCTGTGAAGAATGACAAACACCAGCCCTAAATATAACAACATGTAGCATTATACTGTCTTAGGCCAGATGCCTTAGTCATCCAAGCCTTCTTCATCATCATAGCAAAATATCATGCCATGTGGATACATATCTGGAACTTTATATTCCTAGTTAAATATACAAAATGTACTGTTTTTTAAAAAAATGGCCTTCATTTAATTTGATTCTTTATAATAACTGAAGTCAAAAGCATCATTTTTTAGTTCCATGTTACCATTCATGTAGTTTATATAAAATAACGTAATATGATTCATGTGCTGATGATACACAGACCTAGGTGTTACTAAAATGCTTTATTATCTAAGGGTATATCTAAGGTCGGATACCGTGGTCCAAAGCTGATGCAGATAAACTTGTGCATGCATTTAATATTCCAATGCACTTCATTTTGCACTGACAAAACGTTCCATTAATGCTTTCATTTTGTCTTAACATTACAAAACTCTCCAAATAAACTTGAATGTGCCATGACCATGTCTAAAAACAGACTCACAACCCTTTGGTTAGATTTTAACATTACTCCTAACGTGTTGATTTTTACTTTGTATTATGAGTTTAAATTCTTTTCAGTGTTGTCATTGTGTTTTTTTCTTGGATCTAATTATCATTTTGTGTATTATTATTATTATTATTATTATTATTATTATTATTATTATTATTATTATTATTATCAAACCGAAACAATCAACTAATCATAAAATCCGAATCATTTGTATCCAAAAGCTAAAGTTGTTGTTGTATGTCTTTTTGTGTTGTTTTTAAGTTACTCAGTATGGCCGTTTCCCCTGTCACGCTCATTTCTGCCGATCATAGTTTGCCAACAGTTTGAAGCAGCGGGGGCATAATTAGCTTTGGACACGTCGTACTTTGTTAGCCTGCCTGGTTTTCATTCGTTTGTCTTCTCTCGACTCTCATCCTTGCTTTGTGCGTGTGTGTGAAGTACGCTGCAATGTTGTACTCCGTGTCCCTCAAGTTATATACAAGAGAGACATTTTTATTAGAATGTAGCAGAAATGTGTTTCTTTGAAGCAGAACAAAGTGAAACAAATGACATTTTGCTTTGGTAAGGCTTCAGTATTCAACATTTCAGCTACAATTAGAGACAGCTTTTGGGGTTGCTTTTGCCTGTAGCAACAAATTGCATAAAAAAGGGTTTTGGTGCGATGCCATAAGGTAGTCTGGTGATTACTGTCAAAGCAGGCTATTTGGAATGATGACTGTGTTTGTCTGAGCATGTGTGGGGTTTACAGAGGGGTTTTCTCTCCATCTCGGCTGGCGATGTGAAGGCGGATGAAAGCCGCTTTGAGGTTACAGTACAGGGCTGTGGGGGGAAAGCTCTTCCTCCGCCACCTTCTTTGCAATTTTCCCTCTCTCTCTCATTTCTCTCCTCTCTTATTTCGACTGCCACTCCACTATCTCTGTGCGCCTGCCTCTCTCCCCTCTCTGTTGTTTCCCCTATCCAATTTTCTCTATGCATTTAGCCCACTCTCCATCACTGAAGCCTCTTTTGCCTGCCATAGCCTGCACTTTTCCTCCCTCATGCTCTGGTGTTCAACCTTGACACTTTTTAAAGGATGCCAAAAAATAAGCCATAACAATCAAATGTTTCAAAGATATGTTTATATGGCACATTGTCACAGTTAAAGTTAAACTGAAATCTGCAATTCATTTCAAGATGCACATTTCTAAATGCAGAACAAAGGGTTCAGGTGAATGCCCAGAGCAATTTTGAGGAATATTCCCTCAGAACGACCACATGGCTCCTCGGTAGATAGCAACAAATGTGCATCTGTTCTCATCACGCTATAACTACTTTTAAGAGTGAAACTTGACCTTATAGTTTCAGAATAGCCTTTTTTAGTTTTTTGCTCAGCATGACTCAACCAGTCCTCAGGTAACCCTTGAGCAGACTCAATTAACTTCTATTCAACAACAAGAAGCAGAAGCAATTAGTTTCAGAAAAGTGGAACAAAGCACACCTAGTAGAAAAATATGCCTAGTGCTAAATCAGACATGTGGCAATGCCCTCAAAGGGTACTGTACACATATTCTGTGCATCTACTTTCATTGGGTTTTGTTGTTACTATGCAAGATCAAAGACCTGGCATTACACAAGCTTTTTGGCTCTCCCCTTGATCATTGTGCAATTTTCAATTTCTGTGCATTTTGTGCAGTTCTGGACTACTATCAATGTTCTTTCTACTACTTTCATTTCAGCAAAATATAATGTAAGACGTTTAAAGGTTTAAAATCAGAAGGCACAAATAGTTCAGGTATGATTAAAAAAAATATTTTTAGTTTAGTTTGTGAAGTTGCTCTACTTTTATCAACTTAAGGGAAAAAAGCAGAGTAAACTCGTCTGGAAGTATCTGAGGTCAAACCAGTATAAGTTCAAGACACTCCAGCAAGTACTAATTACTGGCATTTATATCTAGACAGGTTAAAGCAAAAATAATTTATTTAAGAAAAATCTGAGCTATAATGATGCAAAATGTTCATTGGAAAAGGAGGTGACCCTTAAACCCCTTGTAAGAAATGACCTAATTTAGTAAGAAAGGCGGTCATTATCACAGAGAAGTGGCCCTTGGGTTACAATAGTACCCTGCATTCAGATCCCCAGCATGCCCACACATATGCCTCAAGTTTAACAGTATTTTTCTGATTGTATTTCACCCTCTACTGTTTGAAAAGCCTTTGCTTGTTCTCGATTGATTTTATTTACAAGGCGTCTATATTTTAGTGTGCAAATCAGAGCAATTGTTTCCAAGTGCATGCATGAATCAATGCCTCCCCAGAGCCTGGGCTTGCATGTGCATGCAGCTCAATATCTCCAATTTATGTTTTAATTACGATGATCTACTAAGTGCTGGGAGCTTTGCCCTGCTCTCACAATCCGCACCAACAAAGGAGCAGGCAGACGTTGTGTGGAACAATGAATTCTACTGTCTATATGAAGCAGCTGTTGTCTTAAACTCAGTAAGAAAATGTTTTTTGCTGACACTGCTAGAGTTGACTGAAAAGATGTGTATACACAACAAAGCAACTTGAGAGTATTGCAGGTATTTTATAGCGCTATTTTGATGTTTTGGAAGGTCTCACAATATTACAGGTACTGACTCATTTCTCCATTTACTATTATTTTGTGTTTAGGTCCAGGGTATCACAGCAACAACTGCTCAGTTCTGACAGTCTTGTTTGGCAGTGTGGTTCCAGATTAGATTTTATACCCCCTCCATGATGGTCCTGCGCTGTTTTTCTTTGGCACAACACTATATCATTTGATCACTTGCCATTAGTTGTGATTGCTCAACTGAGTATGCCATATAAGTGGCTTCTGGCTTGCCTGAAAGCCATAAATTTTATGGACTTGTGTAATTAGGGCACATCAATAAAAGGCTGTTTTTTCGCTGTTCTTACTAGCACTGTTCTGGCGGCGGCTTTTTAGCAGCACTTGGTTGAACTGCAGAATAAATATTGGGACATAAAACCTATGTATGTATATATATAAATATATATAGGACATCAAAATGTAATATTATTGGAAGATACATGTGACACTTTCCTTGATAATTAGTCAATTGCAGATGCTTCAGCAGTAATACCTACAGTAATACACTACATTGGAAAAATGGCCCCATAGTGTGCTGCTGTCAAGCCTCTTAAGTTGATAGCTGTGTCTTTGCACACTGCGGGAAGAATCCCTTCCTGTCAAACAGCAGCTGGTGAAGACAACATGATGCGGAGGCCACGGACGAGTGAGCCATCAAATCTCGGTCTGTGACAGGATTTTGGCAAGTCTTGTTTCATAAGAGTCTGCCTCACTCCGAGCGGCTTTTATGGCGCATGAATCAATGATAATTGTGCTGTGTTCTCACTTGAATGGCAGAATGCAGTCAAACACAGTCAAAAACTGGAGTCTGAAGAATGGACTGAGGTATAGCCGGGAATTAGAGTGAATGAGATGAATCACAGTTCCCTTGGGATTATGATTCAGTAACAGGAAAATGCTCAGTGCACATGGTACTCTGCTGATACAAGTCATATGAGATATATTATGAGGATCAATGAAAGCAAGGTTACAATACGCAACAGTAGTGGCTGTTTTGTACAAAGGTTTGCAACACCAGGCAACCATGAGCTGCGATCTATGTCATATTAGAAGGGGTGAAAAGACAGAAGACGATGGCCTCAGTTGGGTGTATGGGTGTAGCTGTAAAAATGTAGATCAGATTTTGTACACTTATGTAAAAGCAACAAATGTAAAAACTATTGATGAGATATTTTTATCCTCATTGTGTTTCTGCCTGGCTAAAAAACATGTTCTGTGTCCAAGCAGATTTAGCCCAAAATGTTGCTCACAAGCTTTCAAACATTTGTGTGATCAAATCAAAGCCAAACAACCTTATCCCCAGCTTCATCAGGGACTAATTCCATTTCAAAGCAAGCTTCTATTCTCCTTTCCTTTATCCCTTGTGAAAAGCCCAGTAATTAGAAGTGGACTTTAAGTTGACCACAGCACTCGTTGGCCTCACCCAACTGGGACCTTTTTGAATGGCCAAAGCCTTGGCCACTTTATCAGCATCAGGGGATCAGGCAATTTCTTCTCACCCCCCACCTGTTTCAAACGGGGAGCCCATAGTGTTCCTGGGCCCCGACTGTAATCTCTCCGGCTGTCGACAGATCTAGCAAGAGGTCAGCAGCGATAACGGGATCGCTCTGGTGGAGACAAGGGGAGGGACGCGCTAAAGAAAGATGCCGGAGCTAAAAGGAGAGAAATGTGGCTAAGCACAAGGTGAGCCGTGGTGGAGCTAGAGATTTAGATGAGAAACGTGATTTTAGTGCAAAGCCAGTGGAGTCAGAATCCATCACATTATCCAGCCTACAAGCACACAGTAAACATTTTTAAGTTGACTCAAAAATAGCATCCTTGCATTTCTTTAAACAAATATTTTGACGTTTTAGCATATCCACTTCCATGAGCTTTCATAAGCTCTATTTAGTATTGCAACGAAAATATTGATTTTCCAAATGGTGCATTGTATGAATCTGTGGATTAAGGATGGAAATGTTAACAAGCAGCATGCATTAACAATCCAACTATTATAGGGAAAATGACTGAAAATTCAATATTTGATTACAAACTGAAAGGTGTTTGACATGGCTGGATGTCCAACAGAGCAATTTAGCATCCTCAACATCCCTATTTTGTTTGTCCTAGCCTTACAACCTTTTGTTACATGCACCTCTGGACCTGGACCTTATTAAAACTGCTATCAACCAGAAATAAACAGCAAGCGAGTGGAAATAAATGGTGGAAAAAAATGGCAAGGTGAAAGGTCACAAAAAACTGAGGAACACTGTATTTTTTTTACGCTTGGGGATCGGCTTGACACGGCGTACATAGAACATTACTTACAGCTCGTCACTCAAGCTAGTTTATACGCACAGTTATTTTATATGCGTATGGGCAACACACTCATACACACTCATATTCTCTGCCTCATTTTAGAGTCTGTCCCAGACACACACGCTGAGAGGCAGCATGGTAGGCAGTGACACAAAGCTAATGCCTTGTCACACAGGCTGTCAGCAGATTAGCCAGTGGATTACACCCCAGCCATTAGATGTGCACAGAGCGAAAGGCCACAAACATGGCAGAGGAGAAGTGGAGGGAGGAAATATAGAAGCTACAAAGAAACTCAAGGGAACAAATGTGAAACAAACAGAAATATCTCGTAGACTTATGAGGTACCTAATAGAAATAATGAGACCATAAGTGAGTAGAGTAGACCATAGGGATGTGGGTCAGGATGTAAAATCATAAGAAGATGGAGAAAATTTACATAGGGGTGCATTGGAAATGGAAGATGGATGGCTCATGTGGCGCTCCCCAGAGGGAATGTACAGATGTATGTTTATGTGAGTCTCTGCTGGGGGGGCTTCACAGATTTGGTTTGACAGATAGTCAGTCATGATATTAATGTCCAACATGAATACTAACATATGTTAAAAGTTTGATCTATAGGGGGCGCCCCAGCTCAGTCAGTAAAGCACATTCTAAATACACAAATGTTTTCTGTCAACCTTCTGTCTACCGTCTAAAAACCAAAACAAATAAATAAAGTCTAACTATGGCTTTTTTACTGTCTGCTGTAAAAAATCTGTTTCCACTCGTTGGTTAGTTAAATAATTGTACCGGATCTAAATTTGTGACAATATTTAAAAGTTTGCAGGAGAGTTTAATTCACTATTCTGCTTTGGAATTAGTCATTTGGAAATTCTTAATGAAGTCAGCTGCTTGTCATCCCCACAGTCTTTGCAAGTCTGTACTATAAGTCATGTCTTATAAGGATAATTTAAGGTTTTGTGTATTGCGCTTTGAGTGCCTTTCTAGGTGGAAAAGTGATATATAAAAAAATAATAATAAATATTGTTGTTGCTGCGTCGGATAATGGACAAGCATGTGGCTGTTCATTTAAATGGAGGTTTTTGTCAGAGATGTAGCCTGATCAATGCATCGTTAACCAGCATAAATTATTTGCTCTCTTGAAGGGACAGGGCCTTTGTCCTCACTGCATCCATCCCCCAACACCTCCTGGAGGATATAGAGTATAATCTTTAATAAAAAGTAGAACAATTGTTACATTTTAAAACATCCCTTCATTTCACATCTAAATGGAAAACCATAACTAACAATTTAAGAGCTGCATGTTGATACAAACAAAACAACAACTACATCAAAGACACCAGACTATACAGAGCAAAGAAAGTCTGTTGCATTGCAAGAAAAATAATCGTGATCAAGCTCTGCTTCAAAGTAGAGAGGTGTCAGGCCTTTCTTTGTTGGTGTTTCATTTTACAATAATCACCTTTGCTGAGCCTCCTATCTCCACTTCCAACAGCCCCCACCACAAAACCACTTTGCGGATGTAATGACACATAATAGTCTGTGGGATTTGCCTGTTAGGTGCTTCATTTTGAGCTGGTATTTGTACAAGAATGAACAGGAAGATGTCAAGTTAACAGGGGCTAATGGGAAATTCTGATATCCATTCAGAATGGCTTTGAGAAATGCCATGTGCAGCGTGTCATTTAGTGCTCACAGTGACGGCATACATTTGCTGTGTAAATTGTGGAGTATGCATTTTTGAGCGTATCGGCCTGAAATTTAACGATTATTCTTGGTGACTGAAGTGGATTTCTCTTTGACGGTGTTCACTTGTATGCCAACATCCATGTGTGCATTATTTGTGAGCATGCACGCATAGATGAGGCTGATGTCATTCAGGATGCTTTAGCTGGTTGACTGATTTGAATGCGTGCAGCGGAATGAGCCTAGTCTCACAAGTGCCAAGGGGAGATGGGAGGAAACTGTGAATCCCCACAGGATATTTAGACTGTTTATTATGATAAGCCTTCACACACACACACATATTCATACCAAAGTAAACATCGACCCTGAGCATGTGTGAAAGGCGGGAGATTTAGAGACAAAGGGAAACAAAGACAAGAGCCTTTCAATCCACGTATGGAAAGTGATTGTCTGCTAGTTCACAACCTATAAAATCTAATTCCACACTAGTCAATCCTCAGCCATCTCATGTGGGAGCCATTGCACCTTTTAAACCCTCGTCTCACTTAAAGCGGGGCTCAGATGTAAGTCAAGGGGCTGCTTTGGATTAGCCGGAGAGGAAAAACTCATTTCCTTTGCCATTTTACGAGTATTTAATTTGAAACAATTAAGATATTACGGGCACAGCGGATTCACTATACAAAGTGACAGCTGGGAGCGATCCCATAAACCCCCGAGCCACTAAATGAGGCACCTTGCAACTCTCTTCTGCTCGTCGCCTGCCTCCTTCCCTACCTCCTCTGTGTAATTTCAATGAAGCATTTAGCTTGAGGCTCTGTCGAGGTGAATGTGCTAGCTTTCGCCTCGGCAGAGATCTTGCTCACCATTCCCAACTACTATAGCAGCTCATAAACGCATGCTGATGATAGAATGGCCTTTTTTTTTCCAAGACTAAAGAGAGAAAGTGAGCACAGAGGGTGTTTACCTTGTGGATAGCTTTTTCCATCACACTTTTTATTGCAATTCTGGATTTATAGCATAATTTGAATGACTCATCTTTGAGTAAGAAATGAATGCAAACTACAGGGGGCAGCAAAGAGTAAGCTGAGATTCAAACAGATTTTGCATGTGAAACACTTTAGCTTGGTCATATTGTTTTACATACCTATTGGCACACTCTAGGGCGAAAGGTTTTGTCATTCTCTGACTTGGCGTGCATGCCAGCTTTGTCAGCACAAGCCTATCAATTCACCGCATGGCACTACCTTCTGCAGTGGCATAGAAGGGCATCGCAGGTGTGAAATTGATGAAGGTGTGCTTGTGAAAATGTCAGAGAAGGGATTATTGAAGGAGCAGGAGAGTAGATTTTTGAATGGGTGGCCGGTGGGGGTGGGTGGGTGACAGATAAGAGTGGCAAAAGCACCTTTTCATGAACACTGAACTGTAAAATGGAGGACCTGGTGCAAACAATAGCCATGATCAATTGGCTCTAGTGAGTGGCTTCTCATAAATGCCTGATGCCGACACCCGATGGATGGATATAGAGAGAGAGGGAAATGCACCGAAATGAGGCATGTGTCACTTTTAGTTTGAGGACGAACAGGAGGATGGAAACAAAAGACGAGGAGATAAAGAGGGAAAATACGTGAGAGAGAGGCATAAGGCTTTTAAAGAAGGAAAGGTTTAAATAAATAAATAAACTGTGAAAATCAGCGGAGGGAGATGGGAACGGATCAGACAGGAAAAAGCATGTTTTCTTCTCCGACACACGATATTTGAATAGAGGCAAGGAGACAGACAGGAATGGAAAAAGTGAGAGGAGAAACATTATCACACAGCCCCGCTTTAGAATATTCCCCTTTGGATTTTTAACGCAGTAAAAACAAACGAGAACAAGACAATATTAGGGCTGTTTTGTTGTGAGTTTATAAGCTTATGCTCCAGCTTATGAGTGTGCATAAACCAATAAGAAAGATACTTTATCTGCAGTATTACTCTTTTTTGGGGGGGATGAGGAGAACAGAAAATATCTCAAAAGCTAATGCATCTTTTAGTATCCATGGTGATAAAATGACTTGTTTGTTGGGAGCTTGCATTGTTTACCTGTCCATCAATAGTAAGAGCCCTACAAAGCTGTAAGTGGTGTGGCATCGACTGAGGGCTTTTGTTGACATCCTTCCCTTACTACATTTTCAGTCAGACTTGTTGGTATAGTGGAATATATCTTAAATACTTCTCGTGCTTCGTACACATTCGGATCCATAGCCGATCTCTGTCACTTGACAGATGTCCCAAGCTCCGCAGGGGCAGGCAGGAGTTGACTCATTCTGTCTGAAACTCAATCCCTTGGTAGCTCTTGCAGTCTTCCTCTCTCCAAGTGTCTGGTGCTGCGCTCCATGGCTGCTCGCGCCATCCCAGTTGATCTCTTAATGGACCTAATTGCTTTTCAGCTCATTGCTCCCCATGCCAACACTAAACTAAATCAAACCAAGGTCCCATCCCCGGGCCCCATCACCAACCTGATTCCGCCTGACATCATAATAAGGTGATATTGACTACTCATGACTCAGTGATTTGGGGACACTTGACTAAGCATGGCTTGCCCTGGAACTGGCAGAGCTGTCTGGGTAATGCTGGAGTTATATGCCCTGCTTTCTTTTTTTGTTGGTACTACACTAGAGGGTCCAAGTACAACCTCGTCTTCTGAATCAAAGTAGTCGGCGGTGTATATATTCTTTCCATTAAAATCTGCCTTTAGACATAAATCTGCACGCAGACAGCTCAATTAAAGTCCAAGTGTTGTGACACCAGACTGCAGTTAGCTCTAACAATTAATAACTAAAGAACAACTGCTGGCAGCAAAACAAGTTCAAAGTAATGAATAACCACAAGCCAAGTCCTTTGGTAATAGCTGGCAACGATGGACCTCTGCAGTGAAGTTAAAAAGCCCTGCAAAGCCATGAGCTCATATTGTACTTTTCAATGGCATTTGCAGATATGCTGATTTCAGACTAGGACTAATAATTGGGAGTTTGCTATAGACAGTTTTTGTTGGTACAGGTAGCTCTGGAAACTTGAATAGGGTTAATTCAATAATAAAGTAGCGTCAGGAAGCACTGAAGAGCTTTACACCCTGAGGAGATGTTACATGACTGTCATTGTTTCAAAGTTATGTAGGTCACTAAGTGAATTATAGATGCTATCACTGCTTGTATAAGACTCTTTATACAGCTGTCTGGCATCTGACCTAAAAAAATTAACCCCTTTTTATATAACATGTACTTTCCAGATCTTAAGTTCTCTTTTCATCTGCAATTTAAAAAGTGCAGGGATTTTAACCATATGTTAATTGCTCATGAAAGTAAGTCTCTGCTTACGCTGTAATCCATCATGTCTGACATGTTGTAAGAAGGAGAGGACTTTCTTACAAGATGTCCGGACCAAGGACTGCAGTTAGGTGTTAACATTTTTGTGCCTTGAAGATGTCTGTAATATCACCTTGGCATGTGTCACTCTTAGGCGCCCCCCCCCCCCAAACACACACTCTAGTACTCCTTCTCCTGACTGCTTGGGCAGTGGCCATAAACAAGTCAATCTCCATCCGCCTCAACACATTGGATTAGATTTATCCGCTTAAGATAGATTGTTATCCCAAAGAGTGCAGGTCTCGCTTGATGGGGAAATTAATTTTACGATGACTGGTTTACTTGATCAGGGCTGGGAGGGAGATGCGGGGGTTATAAATGCATTAACTCCGGGGCGTGGGGAAGCTTGAAAAAAACAGGTCGTTTTGGATTCCGACAAGTTGTCTCTTCTCCGCAGCATTATACATTGTGTTGTCTCTAGGTCGCAGAAACCAGAGTAATGACTTGACTGACAGTCATTTGTAAAGCGCCAGCAACTTGTCAGGGGTGAAAAAGCCGCACCTCGGGCTACAACAAGATTGACATTGAAAGATATGGTATTTTCATCTGTCTTAACATGAAATGTGAAATTGACCATTTTGCATACTAGATTAAAAATAGACTGATCAGAACACTGTGACTTATCCAGAGTTGAAATGCTGTCCAGTCATACGAGAATCCCAACCAAATAGCTGTCAGCCTATCCAAATGTTAGGGTAGGACTGATACTGCAGTTTGGAATTGAGCTACAATGGGAATGACCTCAGCCTTTTGTTTCAGAAAATTAAGCCCAAGACAAGTTGACTTACCAGACAAGCATCTATTTTGTACATTTTTGCTGGCCTATTGTATGACTCAGTATTTGAAGTATTGCTATTCCAAATGAAAGCTGTGCTGTGTTTCACAATTAGCCTAAAAAAAACTGAACTGAGACCATTTTAGACACAGGATTACAAAGACAATGTCTAATCAACAGTAATCTGTGTTTTCTATCACATTTTTATCTTGCAAGGTCATTAAAAAAGCTTTGATGAGTGAGGAAGGCGCCCTTAGTTCAGTCAGTAGAGCCCATGCAAATACGCAAAATACACAGAAGACCCAATTTGAGTCTCCCTTGGGTCAATGTTGTTCCCCTCTCTTCCCCTGTATTCTGTCAACCTACTGTCTACGATCAAACAAAGGCCAAAAAATTATCTTAATTTTTTTTAATTAAAAAAAGTCAATACTTTTTAAATATCCATAGTCACAAGTTGTGATAAACGACTTAATAATAAAATCAACAACACCTATTCAAAAAGGAAATTTAGATTACTGTTTTAGGAAATGTGGGATTATGTGAGATTAAAAAACAAAAACAAAATAAATAGATGCATTCAGAGGTGCCTAACTTAGCAGAACCAGGGAAATACATCAAAAGATTCTCCTACATTATTTATCTAAACAAATGCATATCGATATTCTATCAAATTTTTGCAACATTTGCATTAAATTTACATAGCAAATGTCAATCAGTCCTACACTTTGCATGATTCCATACATGTCTGAAAGAGTTTATGCCCAAGGCAGAATGCATTATTTACATTGCAGGTTGTATTGTTGTACTACAAAGTGTAGACTGTTTGCCCAGTCACAGCACTCCTACTTGCCTCCTACTTGTATCTCAGCCTTGGCACTTGAAGATTTCTCTGTGTCAGGTCCTTCTTATTGAAGGACAGCTGGTTTATAGACTTCACTCCCATTTGGGGTGACAAAGTTCAGCGATGATAGCCCAGTGTTGCAAGTGGTTGATAAATCTTAAACCTTGCCTGTGTTTTCACACATGCAGCAATATTCCTTCTCCAAGTAGTTCTATGAAGAAGAAAGTACTAGACGAGACAGAGAGAGAGCTATAACTCCAAAGCCAATTACTATAAAGTTTTATTTAAATATAATCATCAATAGGTAAATGCCAGCTGGCCCAGAAAAATAGGCATGTTATTATTTATGTCCCCAAGTTATGTGATTATTTGTAGTCGAGGCTTTAACCTTCATCTGGCACTTTAGAGAAAAAAACTCAACTGTTGTTATCAGACAGACATGTTGAAGAGTACAGTGCCTCTAGACAAAGCTAGCCAGCCAGCTATCAGTCCCTAAATGCCATAGTCAGTGCCAGGAGTTGAGGCCAATAGTTCAGTAACAGTAATTTCATCAACTTTCTCTATTGTTCATTGTCACATAAGCTGCACTTTTGTGTAGCCTATAAATCTGCATGTGGAGGCTGTATCGTGTTCTGCCCTTAGAAAATAGTGCTGGGTATAATGTGCAGGTATAAATCACCATCAGAGTTACTCAATCAGATACATGACATGTTTGAGAGCAGGTAAGAAAACAGATCTGCTGACTGCAACAGTCTGTCTCTCTGTCTCAGAGAGGACTATTGTTGGATGCTAGATGTTCGTGACTGCAGGGCTAGGCTGTTCATCAGATGGTTTGGGTTGCTGCCACAAAAGCAACTTTTCTCAAAACACAATTGGTCAGAGTCGTCTGTCTCTCTGGGCTATTGCTGTTTTTTCATAGCCCTACATCAGAGGGCAGTGCACTTAACTGTTTGATAAGGCAAACTAGTTTTCCTTTATTTATTGTTGTGCAACATTATGAATTTTTAGTTTCACTGAAATGAATCCCCAGTTTCCACTGTGTGAACATTGTACAGAGACGCAAGATACCGGCTGACCTTGGTCTACCTAATGCACAACATCAAAGTTCATGCACAGCATATGCCTTTCAAAAAATGAAATGCCAGTAGTTATGCTCCCCAACAGGCACACACTGAACGCCTGTCTGCCAAAAGAAATCGATACGCTTTTCTCAACGAGAGTGTCTGAGGCAGTTACTAATATGTTGATAGTGACCTTATTGTGCATACCCCATGTGCATATTTATTTCTACACTGCATAAAGAGAAGTGGAAAGCACAGAATCCTTGAGCACTTTATGTTTTCAATTTCCATTTTAATGCCATTTTTACAACCTGTACACATTCCACTTTTCACTTTGCATTTAATTCACCATTTTCATCCATACCCATAATGCAAAATAGTGTCAGTTGCATTATCTGTTAATAAAGGGGGTGGGGGGCATTCAGTCATGAGCACTATGAGGAAGCTGCACGCAACCTTTTTCAGTTAGGGCAATGTTGTTAGCTGCAGCTGCCTACGCTCACCTTGGTGTTGTTTCATGGGGGCTTTTGTGACCTTTGCCCGGGGGAAAAGACCGGAGTGAGGTTCTGTTACCACATATTTTAGACTGTTGGGAATCCTCAGACAAAAATAAAAGTACATATGCATGCAGGGGAGAAAGCATGCACCATTAATTACGTCACATAGACATGCCAATATCATTAGCATTTAATTCTTTCAAAGTGGGAGACGATGGAGATTTAAGCTATACGTTCACTGATAATGCATATACATGAAAGAGAACAAAAGTTATTCTGGCTTCAGATTCAAAATGACAAAAATCAGCAGACTCCCAGTAGGCTCTCCAACATGACTGTGTACTCAAAATCCCACTTCTGTCTTTCTTTAAACAAATCTTCCTCCAAAATAGCCATGTGCACATTCCTGCAATAGTGGTGGGGGTGGGAGGGCTGTTCCAGTGGAGTTGGAGAGTGGGATCTCGTTGACGTCACCCCACCCTTCCAAAACACACCTCCCTCGCTGCTTCTGTGACTCTCCGGTTTTTCTCAGCCTTGGGTTGTTGTCAGCGCTCAGGTCTCAGCGAAGTGACAGACAGACAGACAGACAGACAGACAGACAGACAGACAGACAGACAGACAGACAGACTCACAGGCAGCGTGGACAGTGGTAGAGTTAGACAGTAGTGAGCTAGGGAGAGTGAGCGCTGTGTGAAGGGGGCTGTGTGTCCCAGCCGCACCACACTCTCAAACACAACCACAGTCTCGCCACGTTCAGTTCAATGAAGATCTAACGAGACGCACTCCAGTCACAGCGTACACATCTGGCTACGCGCAACACCAACGCACCGCATGTGCCGCTGACGGACAACTCGAGGAAAACAAGCCTTAAAGAGCAACACAACACACGGGGAAAAGACCAGACCTGGATTTTCCTTCACGTTATAACTCCCCCCCTAGGACTAGACTGTCATCTAACATTGGATGTAAAAACTCACGACTTTGTTCAGAACAGAAAAAAGGAGAGACCGACTTTGAAACTGCCTGAAAATGGAGCTAAGGTAAGACCGCTACATTTCTGTCAAAGGCTTGTTTCACTGAGGCTAAGCTAAAATGACAAATTGCAATAGCAGGCAGGTAAGCTAATTTGTCACATTTGCTAACCTTAATATATGTCGCGCTGAATAAAACTGACGTTATTACAAGTTCATTAGTGACTCATTTTTAAAAAATTATTTTTTAACAAACGCATTTATTGCTGTAGAAATAAGCGGCTATTTTAAATGTTAAATGTTAAACGCGCACATGTTAAAAGCTCCGACTGATTTTGGCCAGTTTAAGGCAATAAAACGCCAGAAATAGACTACTGAGGTCGGTCAGATTTGACGTGTTATTTTAAACACGCCATCAAACGGTGGCATGATTGAAATGTAAATGCAGTTCATTTAGCGCAACCCTTTAAAGTTGTGGAAAGCCTTTTATAGAGAATTTCAAAGTGCATTCCTGCAACTCTCCAGAGATCCCCGGTCTCTTTTGCGCAATATTTTTAGAACACTTGCTTTATTTTTATTTTGGCGGGGTTTTAAGTTGTCCGTGTTGACATATAAAAACAGAAAGGCGAGCTGGCGCACTGTCAGTCACGAAAGGGATCAGTCGATCAGCTCAAAGTGAACCGTGTATCTGTGGGGCTGTGAAAGGCACCTGTGCTCAGTGTGTGCATTGGGCCACTAGGGGACTCATTTCCCCTCAGTCAGAGTGCTCTGCGCTACAGTGGGGCCACAATTAACCGTGGAGACGCTTTTAAATTTGTCTGGACACTACTCTCTCCATGTCTGAAATAGTGCATATCTTTAAGTTCAAGAGGCCGAGTGCAATATAAAACTTGAAAAATAAAATAGGTTAATATTTGAAGGTATTGATTTCCATTAATATCTTCTAAAATGATTTTAGAAAGAAAAAAAGAGAAAAAAACAAAACTCTAAAAACAAGGAAGCTTTGTATGCATTGTAATAAATTGCCCATGCCACGCCAATAGGAAGCAATTTATTCTGATAAATTGCAATATTACCGTGATTGAGGATAAGTCAGCCAACTGTTCTGGTGTGTGTGTGTGTGTGTGTGTTAAAGCTTGCAAATTAACAGATGTGTGTGTTTGCCCAAGCAATTCCCAGTATACTGCCAGTAAGCACTCTGGGAGAGCACACCCCAGCACCTCACTGTCTTATATGTTTTACAGTGGCCAGCTCAAACAATTAGCGCTTGCCCAATTTTGACACAGCACAATTAACGCTGTCACCACACATTCGATTTCCAATTTTGCTGTGGCGACTGCAGCGTATAAAAGTGGAGACCAAGCGGATGGTGGTGCTCGGTTTTAAGTGCTGCTATTCAAAGTGGCTGAAGGAAGCCTAGCAGCACTGACACAGACATCTTTTCTATAATCTCAAATAGTGGTATTTTTAAATATCGCAAAAAGTATCATTTATAAAAAAAAATGGCAAAAGGTATTTGCATGTTAAAAAGGAAATGAAAGGGGAGAGAAATCAAGCTTTTTTCCCTTGTGTGTGTGTGTGTAGGATGCAAGCCATTAAATTGAAAAATGATATAAGGCTTTAGAAACTGCCTATGAGGGAGTTGGGCCATTTTTGCTTTCCTGCCTATCTACTTTTTCTTGTGTTTTTGTGCCTGAAGCTCATTCTAAAATCATATCCAACATTTTTGGCAGTGTCTGGGAGGGAAACTGCATTTTCTGGACTCAATGTTAGAAATACGTCACATCTGCAGTCTAGTTGGTACTTTTTCAAACTTCCTTCACCTGGCATAATCTGTCGGACACCTCTATAAAATTAGGTGAAATATTAGGCCTCTATGCATCGCTGACTGCAGGAATATACTTAAACATTGCCAATGTACAATTTCCTTTCCAATGCAGGTGCTTTTAGGAGCGAGGCCAGGCCTTCTCACCATCTAGGTGTTTTCACCTCATGGTTCCGTTCTTAACAAGAGCTCCTCTGACTCACTGGTCTCTGTGCAAGAGTTAAAATTACAGCGAGGAAAAAAGTTTGTTTTCTCCCTGAATGAGTGTGTATAGCTGTGTGAGCACTACTTCAGGAATTTCAAGGCCGGGGCCTCTATTACAAGTGTGGAATGAGAAATCAACACTTACATTACAAAAATGGATACGTAAACACAGAGAGCACAATTATCAGGCGCCGTTGTGTTGGAAGTGGAGGAGATTGAGTACCCAAAGGTCTGTTAGCAATCACCCCCTCACTGCCTGCCCTCAATCCAGTGGGTGTATCCTACCTTATTTTGTGTCAGCAACAACCCTTAACAACTGAGTGGCAGGCTGGCTGGTAGGCTAAAGTGGCTGTGGATGCTCCACAGTTGATCTAGCAGAGGTCATGTTGGGAAGAGAAAACACCTCCTTTTCTAAAAAGCAGGTTAGCAGTGCATTATGTTCACACATGTGCATGCGGCACTGTGCTTTCCGCATGTTGCCTGTGCATCAGTTGACTACAAGCTTACTTCAACAGTGGCTGGCTTGATGCATTGTGACAAATGAGAAAGCAGTTTGATTTCGCACAACACTGAGCTGCAGCGCGGCATAATGAAGTGATCATGACTTTACCCTTGGTTCACTTTGGCCCAAGTCCCACTGTGTTTTTTCCTCCAATTCAATCGCTTCACTCACTTATTTACTTGGCAAGCATTTCCTCCCGTAACCTCTAGTACTGCATAACTAGCGTCAAGGGTGGTTTGCTTGATAAAAACCACCGCTATGGGGTAGAGGTCGACCGATACATCGGTCGGCCGATGTATCGGGCCGATATTTGTCATTTTTTTATATATCGGCATCGGCCGATATCCGTGTTTAGTAGCGCCGATTTAAAGTCAGGCATGTCCGCGGGCAGCCCCGAAAGTGCTGCTGCTGCATCTGAAGGACCCCATGCCAAAACTTTTGGACGACTCTACAACTGTCCTTGTTGATAAAGGTAAGGCTTAAATTCTGATATTTCCTTATGGACATATATTTACTATATATTACTAAACTATGAAGTGTTGCTTTACTTAGTGAAAGAAAAAAACTAATAGCATAGAACCGTCGGAAACTGGCATAATGCTACAGCTGGTTTAAGGTTCGCTTTAAGGACTATAAGTTAGTCCAAAACTATCAGCAACTTGCTTTCTAACATATTAGCCCCAATGTTATAAGTTCAGTTTTATTTTTCCTGTGTTGGAGTCGGAGAATTTCACTCTGTGTGTGGCGTGGAGAAGTTGGCAGAGCTCTCACAAACACTGCAGCGTGTTACGTTACTCCGCCCGCTCACAAACAGCAGCGTGCTCGGAGACAGCTGTCCTCGAGCGCAGAACGGTGACATTTGCTCGGAAGCATGGATTGATGCAGACAATAGCCAGGTTTCTTAAAGTGACGTGTTACGATACACGTGTTATTAACCTCATTAAACCTGTCTAACGTAATCAAGAATGTCAGAAACCACTAAGGGTTTAGCGCCGTTTTTGTTTTTTTGTGTGTGATAACTAGATTATGGTAATTTGGTTTGTAACTTGTATCTGTTATCCAATCTGTTAACAACAAAAACAACACATTAGTGAATTGTTTTGGTTATTTTAAACTTTATCAATTAGAGTGCAATTGTTTTAATGTGTATTGGCATTATAGACTGAATTGAAAATGAAGACACTACTTAAATGCTAACCATGAATATTTATTTTGTTAGTAATTGCTGTCTGATGGCTGAACAAAAATCAAATCCAGTGTGGCAGCCATTTCACAGAGCCAACTCCAGGAAAGCCAGGTGCAATATCTGCAATGGATTGGTGAGCTTGGGAGCTGAAAAGGTAAAAGAAAAACACCACAAATTTGTGGAGTCATCTGTCACCACCTCCAGGCTTGATGATTGCACTAAAACTTTAATGTAAATGATTGACAGTTTTATGATGGTTCAAGTCAGTGTTCAATAAATGATTGTTAAGTTTAGAAATGTTGTGGATCGACTTATTATTAGTGTGACATTTTAGCATGCAAATGAAGGGGAAAACTTCCAAGATATCGGCCCTAAAAATCGGCAGCACATATCGGCCATCGGCTGACCCTGACCTCTAAACATCGGCATCGGCATCGGCTATAGAAAAACCCATATCGGTCGATCTCTACTATGGGGCATTGGTTTTACACATAAGGGAATGCTAGCAGTTTTTTTTTATTGATATTCCAGTCGCTACTGGGTTGGAATAATAAGAAGACTATTTTCACGCATAGGCAAAAATCACCTCTACTGTCCATCAACCTGTCAGGCCGGAGAGCGAGGTACACATTATGTGGCAGTAGAGGTGGCACGCGGCTGTAGTCAGCCTTTTGTTTCCTGTTTACTCTTTCTCAGTTCTTTTATTGCTCTTGATTTTACTGCACTCTTTTCAGTTCAAGATGTGACCGAAAAAAAGTAACTTTCACGTACTCCTGAATTGACTACATATTTCCTCTTGGGTTAACTTGGTTAAAACAAACACTATGGCACTTTCAACATGGTCCCATTTTGCGTGCATTGGGAGCTCTGGTGCGTCAGGAATGGGGGACTGCCTTTCTGTTGCAGCTGTCCTTTGCTTGCAGATTGGGTTTCAGAAGCCAAACGCCTGTAGCCAGTTGTGAAGACATAGGGGGATTTGGTATGGATTTGGATCGGGGTTTGTAGCACTGGCAGAAGATCGGAATTCCACCCTTGACCTCTATTTTGGATCACCCCTTGCCTAGTAACGACCTGTCATATTAACTCTATAAAACTCTAACGTCTTATTTTATGTGTACTTTTCAAGAATTCAAGTGAAACATTTTATTTCTAATGTAGCAATATAAAGTCAAAATTGTCAATTTATTTTTTGAAGTCTTAATTCTGACTGGCCATAATCTGAAATATAATGTATTTTTTATGCCTTTGCTATTGTCTCATTTTCTCTTATCTTAATTTTTGGAGGCTGAGAGCAGAATCCACTGAGGTTCATTTGAAACTGGCAAAATGAGGAAATAAAAGCTTGGGGAAAAAAGTGGCTGCAGGCTCTGTGCATTCATGTCACACAGCTTTATCAAATTATTCCACAATAGCAGCCACACAAGTGATGGAATTTCAATTAAAGTATGACAGTTTTAGAATTTGTTTCTGCTCGCCAGAGAGCCAGGGGGCTTGTGTTTCATGGTTTGGGGGGGTGGGAGAGGAAGTGAACGGCTGGGAGAGTCTTTGTACAGTAGACATATTTTCCAGTCTCCATTTTTGTTACACACACCTCCCCAACTCTTTCCTCCATCCAATTGGAATGACTTAGCCGCAGCACTTTTGTTCAGAAGCACTCTGTGGTTAGAGCCGGAGCCAGGCAGAAATGGAGTGTTATGATAAAGGTCTTTGCAACAAGAAGTCAAGAATAGAGCATTCGGTTGATAGGCCCTTTCCAAGAACAATTACGCTACCTGCTGTGCCAAATAGAAGGGTTCAAGAGATAAGTGCACAGGAGTGGTGTTCTGCTCAGACTGGTGGCTAGCTTGTAAACCCAAAATGTTTGTATGACCTGAAGGGATTGTAAACTGTCTAGGGTTAAATTTCTAACACATGAAAGCTAAAAAGAAAAATAAGGAGGCACAAAAGACTGTTTAAACACGATAATGCTAATCCTTAGAACTAGCAGCTCTCAGAATATTTGCATAAATATGGCCAAAAATCAGTCAAAAACAAAAACAAACAAGGTGATTAAGATTAGCAGCACATGTTGTCCCCCAGTCTTGTATTTGGATTGAAAAGCAGCAGAGAACTCCATTTACAAGTACACTGACACCAACACATAACAATTTCACGAGTGAGAAATGCATTTAATAGTGGATAGATTATTTATAAATTGGAAGTATTTTTTACAAATTTTTGCCATTAATTCTTGAAGTGGCACGTACTGTAATGGTCTGCATCTGGTCTGTTCAAAGTCTCTGGCCCCTACATGTCTCCCGAGAACAGTTCAAACACGAATAATGTCCCTCAAGCCATTCAGACAGACAAAGAAACATTGACAACTCACAGAAATGATTAGTAACCTTTATATATGGTTGCATCTTTATGTGTCCTTAAATCCACATTCATACACCGCATCACTGCAAGGTTAGGAGTCAATGTCTAAATTCTATGTAACCCCAGCATTCTCCCTCTACTCAATCTGCAATTACAGTGAGCTGCTTTGAAGAAGCCAGGCGGAACTAAAATGACTTTTCATGTCCGGTATAATGACTACCATTTGGAAGCGGACATGGAGAGAGAGGGCGAGAGAGACGGCGCTACAGAGGGGAGAGAGTCAATAGAGATCAAGGGAGGGGCAGGAGACGAGGGACAATCAGTGGAGGAAAATGGCTTAGGTCACCTCTGGTTCTGACCAGACGGCCCAAACCAACCACCATTTCCTCACTCATTCCTTGCAGATGAAGCCATATCTTGGTCCAATTATTCCTTCCTCTGCTGCTTTAGTCAAACGTACTACCCTCTTTCCTTTGGCTCAATCCTTTCCTCCGACATTGGTCTCCATTCATTTGCCATCAACAGAAGCTTAGCAGCTCTAAGTCGGATTACAAGACGGATGGCAAGTAAGAGACACTGTATATTCTCTTTAAGATGGGCCACTGGATCCAAAGGCTAGAGAGTGTCATCACCTGGGCTCTCAGCTGGCTATCTTTTACACTTGCCTCGCTAATGAGGCCAGACAGTTGTGCTGAAGTTATGGCACAGACTGGATGCTGTGTTGGTAATCTATTATTTAGACTCTCATGGGGAGGCCAGTCTCAAGAATTTCATGCATGCATTTTGCAAAGCAAATGGCAGCCCCAGGGGAATACAGACTTCAGCGTGGGAAAGGAATGAGCATGTATTAGACATTAATGCCAGTTGTAGTGTTTCCTTGCACTTGGTATTTTAACATTGTCAATTTTCCTTTTTTTTTTTGTCATTTTTTCCCACCATAGTAGAATGAGATGACGTTGCTCATACAGATATGCCTCAGTGGCACTGACAACTTCATTTGATGCATGATTCTTTGTCTTTTTCATTCAGTGTTTCTAACTCACTTTATGTCTTACTTCATTATGATATTTTAAGGCTGACAGATGAAGGTTGTGCTTCAAACAGCAGACACAGAAGAACGGGTATATCTTCCTGTTCTCTTTTCATGTATATTTTAGGAACTATTTCAGAGGGGTTTCGAAGAGTTGCGTCAGGCTGCACAGACTTGTTTATATTTAGTTGAGCTAGAAATCTATGGCAACATGACCCCCTGCATTGTATTTATAGTCTTTAATTTTTATATCGCACATTTTAAAGAGTCCTAACAGTCTTATTTATTTAAACTAATAAGGCCATGTGGAATAAGTATCCCCCAAGTATCTACAAACTTTTACAGCCCTATGAACCCATTTAGAATTTGTCTATATTTGGACCTGGGTATGCACAAATCTCCCAGGACGTGAGATGGCAACAGTTAAACATAGAAAGGAAGTTAAAGCAGACTTGGATTACTCTTAAATTAAGTTAATGCAGAATGGATAAAGATAACATGAATAAGTCAGAGTTAAAGTTACCCAAATGGTGTGAAGCAACATGCATGCCAAACCCAGTGAAGGCACCAAGATATTTGGGAAATGTATACAGTCTATAAATCTTCCCACTGAACTAAGTGGGAGTGTTGAGCCAGTTTCTTACTTGTATGCCAAATCTCCAGGTGGTACACACTATCAGCTATCTATTAAATCTCAGAAACCTTGAGGCTACATTTCACTTGAATTTCCCTGACCTTGAATACAGAAATTTTCCACTTAATTTCAGTTAAAGGGAGTCCATGTCAGGTATAGGGCAGTGTAACCCAAGCTGCCATACTTAATCCTCCACCTAGCGCTACCTTGTCCTTGCATGTGTTCTCTCGTAGAGTTCGCCTAAAGAAACATTCCGGGAGAGTTTTAGCAACACTGAAACTGGACACCTGTGTGCCCTGTGTAGGTGTCTGACAATGACAAAAGGGAAAGTTTGAATGTTGGAAATGGAGGACTTGCACACGGCCTTATCGGTTTTGGATTACATGATGCGCAACAAAATAACCCTGGGGTACAGTACGAAGAAGTGAGGCTTGGGTGCCAGAATCTGCTGGGTGTTGTACATGAATGTATACAGATAATTGAGTCAACAAGAATCATGCAAAATAATACAGTAGTCATTTCCTTAATTGTCACACTTTATGAACACGTCATAAGTAACTTGAATTAGTTGCAAATAGACTGAAAACTGCCGACTGTAATGGTTGCTCTTGATTTTAACTACCTGGGAAATGGCTTAGTAACTTTATGAGTCGTTCTTGTTTTATGTCTGGCCTCGGGTCACAACGAGAAAAAAGATATCAATTACAGTGGGGTTCTTTAAATGGAATAACTCAATCAGAAAGCTAATATGCATCAGAAAAATTGGATTGACAGCAATTTAGCAGTTTGCATTGGCCGTCTCGCCTCGAGCTTTTATAATTGCAAATGACTTTTTCTTTGTTTTTTCCATTCCTATGACAATCCAAGAAGGCTGTATGTGTTTTACCATACTGGGCTCTTTATGTCTCTGTTAAAAGGTTCATTTGGACGCCACAAAAACACATTTCAATGCAACCCCTTTCTGTCCCGTTGCATGGTGGCTCTCCACTCTGCTGTTATTGGGAAAGTGCTTCGACTATCTAGTGCGATGAGCTTAACTCAAAGCTGTAAGGAGATGACCTACACTCGCTGCTGGCCATATTGTGGTTTTCACTAGGACTGGCACATTGAGGAATGAACCTCCTCTGCTGCTTCTTTTACATTTCATATTTTCTTTTTGAAATAGCTGCTCCAGCGGTGCTGCAAAGTACAAGAACTCTACATGTTACCACAATTACTGGCAACTTCTTTTGACCCTACTGCATAAATATACAGTAATAAACAGCTGAGTCTCCCGTGCTAGTGCTGCAACCTCACAATATAAAAGGGCATGACATTAATAACAGACTTGATGACCAAAATGGAATTGGTAACGTCAGTAAAGCAGTGTACGTTATGTCACCACATTGTCACAGTTTGCAACCATACCCATCTGTTTTGACAGGCTTTCTCTGTCAAATCGGGCTATGCCTATGTAAGCGATTCCTCTGTTCCAGTCTGTTTTATACGTGCCATCTGCAGTGGCTGCGTGACGCCACAGCTTCTGTCATCAGTGACAATACACATGGACCTGGACCTAGAGAGAGTGGCGAGGGGGAAAGCAGGAGACTGAGAAAACGTTGAAAAAGAGAGCTCACTTCATCCTTTAATTGTGCCTCTCTATGTCCCAGCGGACTTCATTACCCCAGCATCCTAAGAAATCTCACTTGTTTGGTCTTGGAAACAAGTGTTTGTACTTTTTTTATGTCTCTGCAGCAGAATGAAGCGGAGCAGACTGGCTAGTCAAATATTCTCTGTACTAAAGACATTTGAGGGTTTTTCAGTAAAGTGCGAAAGCTCTGCACTGAGAAGGTTTAGGTGATTATGCACTGAGCTAATGGATCTGATGACAGCTGTATACAAGCAGTTACAGTAGCACAACTCAAGGGCAATATCATTATGTAAAGTACAGTTAAAGTTGCTCTGTTTGATCACAAATTATATTATAAGTATTTTATTAGCCACATTTTAATGATGCAAATAGGTGTCAGTTACTTCTGACCTCTGCTATTATAGGTGATTATGGCAAGTCATTTTGCTAAATGCTTGTTTATCAAGAAAACACCTTGATTTTTTTTAATGAAGGCAAATTTTAGTGACACATTTAGCCTCAACAGACCCTGCCATAAGGCTGGAGGTAATTTTTGACTTCATTAAATCCCAGCCTAAGAAATGTACAGCATCTCAACATAAAAACAGCGGGAGAGGTGATTATCTTTGGAAATTAGCTCACTCATTTAGTGCTGTGTGGATGCAGATGCCTCCGTTCAATGGAAGCCTATTATTCCAAACGACTCTCATTAAGCCTTAGTGAAATAAGGCAAGCTGTGGAAGCAGTGAAATAAAATCTTTAGACTGCCTGTGCAGAACTCGGCTGCGCTGAGCTACGCCGTCTTCATTAAGATCGCTGACGTC
This sequence comes from Perccottus glenii, assembly GCA_024416835.2. Classification (NCBI taxonomy): domain Eukaryota; kingdom Metazoa; phylum Chordata; class Actinopteri; order Gobiiformes; family Odontobutidae; genus Perccottus; species Perccottus glenii. The sequence goes on along the minus strand of CM044546.2, from coordinate 14,712,853 downwards.
AGTGGTGAAATGCACAAAATGACTGCCGTGTGTGAAAAGAAAATTTGTATACAGCTAATTTTTACCTCTTATGCCTTATAGGAAGTTATTTTGTGTTTGTGCTTGCAGCTGAGGGAATCAATAGTACATATGAGTGCGTTAAATAAATATCCTAAAACTGTGAGTCACTGCCAATCTGCAGTTTGAGCATTTCGCTGCTTCTGATCAGTAGACACCTTTTGAAAGCACTTTCCTGAACTGCTTCCTCTATCTCACTAAGTTAACTCATACCTATGGTTCTGCTTTTAACAGCCTTTTATACAAAGCTACAATATGTGGCAATACAATATGTATTTCTCCCTTTAGCAAACAACTTAATGAGTGTGCAGGCATTATTTTTTATTATTGTCCCAGAGGTTTTCATTTTGGGCACAAAATAACAACTGCAAGTAAATTATTACTTGGATTACCACAGGTGAATATTAATTTGCATCTACCACAAGTTTCTGCTCTTCTTCTGTTTTCAGAATATTTATTGTTACAACCATGGACCAAAAAAATCTAATGGTTGTTAAATCATCATAGTATAGACTCTAAATAAGACTCTAAAATATATGAACACACACATGTCCACTGATACTTGACAGGGCTAGTTTGAGTGTTTTCCAGTAAATGTTACTGCTCTATGATAACCTCAATTGATTCATATACTGTTGGTTTGGGCCTTAAGCATCAGTATGCCGGTATGAAGTGATGGAATGGACACATTAAAATTCAATCTTCTCTATCTGTACAGTGCTGGTCAAGACAAGGCGACTATAATTTGCCGGACATCATTTTCGATTAACCACACTGACTCCACGGCCGTCATATTTCTTCCAATTTTACCCTCTGTGCTGCCATATTTCCAGTGCTGCTTCATTTTAGATTGTCCCACAGCATGATAACGCAGAGGAGAAAACCTCGGGACACAAACCTCTGGGCGATATTATTAATGCCAGAACTGTGATAACAGTCGTCGTCCACGTCGCTGCAGTATCTTCATCTTCAGGCATATTTCTAATAAGGCCTAAAGAGTAGAGTCGCGGTAGTGGGTGCAAAGGGGCTACAACTTCACAGTTTATGAAGTCTAGCACACACAATTTCCAGTGCTTCAAAAAAGACACAAAGTGACTGTAATTTGCAAAATAATTTACTTTTGTGAAACAATATTATTCACCACTCAAATGTTTTTTTCTTTATTACTACCTATAATCAACATTTTTGATTTGCTATCGAGCTCAAAACCCTTTACACAAAATATAAAGTGATGCTATTTGCAGTGCAAGACATAGAAATACTATCTGTAAAACTATGTGCTTTTGGTATGGCAATTACATTTTTTGAACACCACATGAACATATTAAATGTACAAAAATCTGATGTTTTTATTGTAGGCCATAACTAAACTGAATTACTGTAAGTGATCAAAGTGCTCAGCTCTAGCTTTGACAGAAACAAATTGTTGGGTCTATTCAAAAAGTCCTCCCTTTAGTTCTTAATGAGTTTATTGGTAATCAATATCACTTTCTCCACCATTGACATGTGACACCAAGACCGTGACCCAGGAGGGACCCCCAGACAGTGGAGATGAGTAGGTCACAGGATTGGTAGTCACTTGCTCTACTTTGACAGACAGACATGCTCGAGCTCCATCCAGAAGATATATATTCCTATACTCTTTGCAGTGAGGTAGATTATTTTCTCACATACATTGTTGCTGAATTACTTTCCCACATTTTCTTGAATACTGTCAAGTTGCTTTGTATGTGTCTGTCAGATACTGCAGAGAATGCTAGTTAAGTTCAGTCAAAAATTCTTAGAGAACCTCTTTGTTGGCATCCTGCTGATTCAGGGACTTTTAGCTTGTCTTTTTTCAGGAAGAAGGGGTCAGGCATCCCGGTGCGGGTCAGAGTGGTTGAGCCCACCCTGGCAAGCTCTCAAGTCTGCCTGCAATGATTTTATACAGCCCCACTCAGTAGAACAGCATGGTGTGACCCGAGTCGCTGTGGCACTGCCAAGGCTGATTCCACTGAGAAAGTAAAGGCCCATTGAGAGACACTGATCAAGTGTGCCGGATGTCTTTGGATTCACACTGCTGTGACTCTATATCCTCAACAGTCAAGTTGGTCCTCTAAAACAGGGCTTGTTTCCCTGTGAAGAAAAGAATTGAACTGGCAGTACTGTCGGGAAAAAGAAAGATGTAATCTCCCAGTGATGGCTCATGTCAAATCCACTGCAGTTGGCAGTTGCCTAACATTTTAGGTTTGTTATTTGGCTTGATACAAAACCAAACATAGGAGGTAAAGAGGACGATATCTAGCAAATGAAAATCAAATCGGGCCAGTTTCCAGACGCAAGTTAAGCATGGAAGCTCAATAAAGCACACTGTATCGATTTGCGAGTTATTCATTATTTGTTTTGGATGTAGAGAAAGTTCTTTGGAAGATTATTTTGGTACAGAGTCTAGACTTTGGAAATGCCTGCTTTGACAGATTGTCGATGACCAGAGCATATGATAATAAATGGCTTTCTATTGACTTATTTTCCAATGCTCCTTTCTCCTCTCATAAGCTGTTGTGCTTAAACCAAGACCAAGCATTCTCCTGAGTATTGGATTTATGTCCAGCCTACTTTCAAATGTGAAAATGAGGATTTATTTTCTCCTGTTGCTTGAGTGATGCTTATAAGAGAGCAAGGATTTGACTAGATAAATGGAGATAGAGAAAGGATATAGATCACACTGTGGTTAATATCTCTTGTGACAACAAACAGCCTTGCTGCTGGTAATTTACAAGCATCTACACGCTCAAAATGCAAAAATGGCAGTTCTGTTTACTGCATTTGAAATAAATAGCTGAGGCCCCGCTGTCACTCACATATGGCACTTCCTATGAGGAAAAAAAAATGCAGAGCCAGTGACTCGTAATAATGCGTTGGCATGACAGCAGCCATTTTGCACAACCTCCGGAGGCACTGATCGTCACAGAGAGGCGTTGGCATTGTCTTGGCACCGGCCCGAACCGCAGGCTCCAAGTAGTAACTGATAGCCAAGCCGGAGCTTGTCACGCCTGACGCTTATCACTTTTGACATCTGTCCGCGCTTTCGCTCGTCCTGGTGTGCAGTAGTCCCCAGAACACTGACCTTGGGATCTCTTTCTCTGTTACTCCACTGCCCTAAACCTCCCACCGCCTCGCTCTGTGTCCTCATTTGGCACAGCTGCCATGTGTGTTGTTTAGAGGCTATCATTTACCCTTTAAGACCTTGCAAGCAGACATGACTTGCAATCTGATGTTCAGCAAAATCAACAAAGATCTTTTTTGTCATACTGTAATCCAATGTCTTGTAATGTTCTCGGCTTAATTACTACTGTTTGATGTTTATTCATGTTAGGAATATATATCACCAATATCAAATAAAAAGGTCCTGAAATAACTTCAAAGCAGCAGGCCCTGTGATTTTGTAGTGATTTCACACTAAAGTAAAACCTTAAAGCCAGTTACCAGCTGCCAGAGGTTACTTCCTTTTGCATTTTTTTGTGTTTTGGTTTAGAAGACAAATTTAAATTGGTGTGGGGGAACAAAACGCCACACACACATGCTAGCATTGACAGGCTGGCAGGAGAAGCCTGACACGTCTGAAAGCTCCTACTGGACTCCTGCTTTCTATTCGACAGCATAACAAAAGAGCTCAGTATGGCAGGGAAATCTGGACACATAAATGGCATCCGGAATCAGTTGTGTGGTTGTTAAGAAAACACGCACGTCACACTGTACATAGACTGATGGCCTACTGTTTGAGACACTAATCACTTTATGCTCTGTTCTGTCAGTCAAGAGAAGCACAAACACTTTCTATTCTCCTCTGTTTGAGAGGTGGTTTAATGAGCTCGTGTGTTGCAGAGAGCAGATGAGATATCAAAACGTTGATGCAGGAGCTGCTTGCCGTCATACCTCATTTTGCTGATTAGATTTTGGACTGAGTCACCACTTTAATCAAAACCATCAAAAGTCCACGATTTACAACATGGCGCTCCATTTTGCAGTAATTTGGTATGTCTTTTTACAAACTACTGTTGTGACTCATGAGCAGCTCTCACCCCTGGCCTCCCTTATGAGGTAATTAAGCCCCTGGTTGTTTGCTTAGCTGTCTGCATGTGTGTCCTGTAGAAAACACAGGGGGGCATATGTTCTGCCTACCATAAAGCCATTGAAACAGCAGGGCATGAGTGCAGAGGAGGGAGTGTGTGTGTTTGTGTTTGTGTGTGTGCTCTAATTAGGCAGGCTGAAGTGTATTAGCCTCAGTGGGCAACAGCCAGCTGGGAGCATCTGGAGTCGTCTTTCATACTCACCAACTTCCCCCACCCGCACACACAGTATTAGAACAGATATCTATTGTGCAGCAGCATGATAAGAGAGTGTAGGTCAGGCATGCCAGGTCATATGCACAGCTATTTACGTCTACTGTATTTAGAGTCTCTCTCACATCACAGCCCCCACCTAAAGTATGTCCCACCCGTCTGGAAACTTTCTTTAAAAGTAACTGTACCACTCTTAGATTTGATTCTCTCTTGAAAGAGACAGGAATGCCAACACTGGCGAAGGGAGGGCGCCATTCATTCCCCAGAGTTTTGTTGCTCCCTTGCATCCACCAAAGCTCTCCCAAAGGGCCGAAAGAATTTAAATAGAAAAGCAGGGTCAATAGCTAAAATATTTATCACTGGCTTGTTTTTGTTTAGTATTTCTTTTTTTTTTTCAAATGGAGGAAAATGCACTTTTTTGTGTGCATCTATAGGTTCTTGCAGAAAATAATGAACAAAGGGAACACTTGCACAATGCAGTGCTAATATTTTCCTCAACAATTGATTCTAAACTCAGCGTCTTCATCTAAAGACTCCTCACGTCTCTCAAGGTCCATCTGTGGACACATCAATGAAACAGAGCACAGAGAAGAACAGACCAATCACCTGTCGCATTACCCCATGAGCATAATTGACTGGTGTGATTGACAGCTCAGTGTCTGCTGCTCGCTCTGAAGACGCACTTTCAAAGCTTCTTTTTCCATGCTATAAAGACAATAGACTTTCTGTAAGTAATATCTTACTTTAGCTGCTGCCACTCACTACATTCTTGTGCCCACTTTGCCACAAATATGCATTACTTTAGAGCTTCAGCTAAGTCGGCCTGAAAGAAATACTGATGTCACATGGTGTTGGGAATGAAAAACTAAAAGATCCGGGACTCAGAGTATTTCTCCAGTGCAGAGAGCTCAGTGAACCAGCTGAAATAGTGTTTCTCTGTGCTATTGATTAGCTGGTTAGACCATGAAGAGCCAGGGACAAGACAAGCCACTGAGCTCCCATCCTCTGGCTCTCCACATTGTTTGCCACTAAATCTGCACTCTCACGCTCCTTCTTTTTCTCATTTATCCATGTCTGTTCTGGGCGTACAGTATTTGACGCCCTCGTACTCTCGCTGTGCTTGTGGGTTTGACTATTCCGCTCACAGTGAGAAAGCCCCAGTGAGCTGCTTGTTGAGTTAGATCACAGGAACCCAGCTGTTCACAGTCAAGGGCTCCTTCTTTTATTAGCTGTCAGTAGGCTGACCTGGTAGGACAGCCAGGGGAAGAAAGAGTGGGTGGCAGGAGGAGGAGTTCCACGGTGGTAGGGGGGCACAGATTTCCCAGCTGTTACTCCACAAGCTCTGCCCCCTTTCAGAGATTAAGTAGATCAGCAGGAAAACAAGACCACACTCAAAGTGACGAGACAGACAGCTGAATGGAGATGGGTCTTTTCAACAAGGGAGCATACCTGCTAACATGCAAAAGCCGAAATGAAACCTTTGTGCTAACAAGTAGTAAAGTTATGCCTGCCACACAAGAATTTACAGTGGCAAAAGAACAAGCTAGCAGGCCTGCCTTAATACCCCTAAAATTCCCCTTCTCTTTGCACAGGTGCTTTTATTTCTCCCTTACAACTCACAAAGCCCTGTTGTCTTCCAGTCTGAAGCATTTGTCTACAGTGGATACAAGTGTAAAGGGCTATTCCTCGTGATATGAGCAGATGTTGTGTTGCACTTACTGTATTATTGTCAATAAGACTGCGGTAATATTGTTCTGCCTTTACAGCGCTTGTTCTTTGTCTCATTCAATGCCCTCTACAGTGATGACCAAACAAAGTGGTAGTAATAAAAGTGCTTGTGTTTTGACACGAATACAAGCACTGGCAAGCTGGCAAGCAACCATGCTGTGTTTAGGCACGTGCTATGGGGAGTAAAAAGTTATCATATGTAAAGTGTGAAGCCCAGAATTGAGGAGGATTCCTTGATGCCTTTGTCCAAGCCTCCTTTTGCTCTGTGAGTACTCAAAATGTGCTTGTATTGTATTTGCATATTTATGAGAAATGAGTGTCACAGTGATTAAGTTAACTGGGAGCCAGTTCTGTAGAGTGTGGATAATAAAAGCATATAAAATGTGAAAGTCAAAGGACATTTTCTTAAAAAAGAATATCTCATTTAACCTTGTGACACTTTAGTGAAGTTTAGTGTTGAGCAGAAGGGTTGATACAATGGTCCAAACATGATTAAGTAGTGCTGTAAAGATCAATAACTCACTGAAATCACAAAGACATTTTCACTTAACAGTCGTATTGCATTAATGAAGTATCAATATGGACTTTTCATTACTGTGTGCTTGAGACCAAAGTTGTTCTTTGTGGCCCCAGACGAATAATTAGACTTCACACTGAGGTCTGTCTCAAAAAATAGTCATTATCCAGGCAAAAATACAACCTTTCCAGGTCACATCACTTTGTTTGCAGCAGTAAAACAAGTTTATTTCTGTATTGAGCCACCATTATAGTCGCCCCAATCCACTTTCTAGCATTTTATGGAGCACAGAGCCATCGGGGCGACAGGGATTCAATAAAAATGTGGTAACACAACTGGCTCAACACTATAGCCTTGTGTAAGCACTCTGCTCTATTTTTGTGTGGAATTTGAGCTTGATTGCATTGTCATTTTCTACCCAAAGTATATGTGAAGCTTTTGCAGAATAGTTTTCATCACCCTAATTTAACAAGCGCGTCCTGACTGGAGGCCCAGACAGCAGCACCAAAGTTTTTACAATCCCCTTTGGAGCTAATCAGCCTTGTTGTAATAGAACAACACAGTTACTAGCCCCTCTCACACAATAGACCCAGTCAACACTTGTGGTTAGGCTCAAAGGTCTTGGCAAGAATAAGGCTCATCTTGTTGTTGTGACAATTATGGAGTGCTGGAAAACAAGGGCAATGTGGAGCAATAAATTTTAGGTCCATCCAAAGATGTTTTGGATTTTTTTTCCTATCCAAAATGTCCTTAAATTGTGTATGTCAAGAGGTGAATAACCATAACTTAATACTTTGCATCAGCGTCTCGCAGTTCAATGGAACTATAAAGGGTTTAGTTAAGTTAGTGACAGCTTTTGATTTAGCATTCTCACACACATACTCAGCTGTTGTTACACACAAGATAAATATGCACAAAAAGAAGCAATGACGGAGGTCTGCTCCAAATTCTACAACTTTTTAACCCTGAGTGTTTTCTGAAACAATGGTGATAGACCCTTAAGCTTCTTTAAATACTCAATCATACAGTATATTATTTTACAACTGTATTTTTAATGTTATTTTACTCACTGCATATTCACAGAGAATGTCATCTTTACAGTTGACATGACAATGCCTTGTCCTCTGCATTTTCAAAAGTGTTCATTTGTGTAAATGAAGAATGCCATCTTTGTGTAATTGAACGGCCAAACACAACACAAATTTACAATTTTGTATATAACATTAGATGTAAAAGGCCTTAGTGTGCCCAGATTGAACCAGCTGAATGATGACGTGGGGGAGCTTCTCAGCATGCAGTAGGCACAGGCTGTACTTTCAAAGACTATACACTTCATCAAACAACAGTGAAGGGCAACAGTAAGATGACCCCACTTTGATATAAGCAACACTGTTGGCACCAACACCAATTTATCACACGTAATTTCCTCAGCTCTTGACTTTTGACCTTTTCCAGTAGCTGTGTTTGTTCTCAGGGCAACGTGCCACTTCCTGAACTGTCTGTTTGAAGCATCACTCTAGAGGCACAGCAGTGCTTTGTGCTCTCCTCAAGACACTAGTGGGGACTTCACCATTGTGCCCAGCAGAGATTCCTTCCCCTCCGTGTATGTCTACCATTGTCCTAACAGCCCTGTAGTGCTTAATTCATGCTGCTCATTAGGCAGACAATGGCCACTTACAATGACATGCCACATGGGGCAAGATGTTAGCAAACTCTTGGGATTAAAAAATGGAGGGTGGCAACACAAAGTAGAGGCTTTTGACCAAAGGAGACTGAGGACAGGGATGGGGAGGTAAATGTAAAGCAAGTCACAAGGAACAAGAGAGACAACGTTTGCAACCATTGAGCAAGTATGTTTTTTTACTGCAACAGATGACTAAACAAATAAGCAGCAGCCACCAAGTCGGCTGACATTACAAGCAGTGAGTCAGTGTGCCCTGACCTCATGTGCAAGTGAGACCTAGCACAACAAGACAGTGCTGTTGTGCCATGAATGCATCAGACACAGTGCTACAACCCCAGCTGAGGAGCTGGCTCCATCCAGTGTGTGCTCATTGTTCCCTTTACATCGGCATGTCTGCAGGCTTAAGGTGGGGCGGGGGACAAGATTAATGATGGTGCTAACCGAGTATTTATCATCCGGCTGGAGAGTAATGCGACACCTTTCTAATCTGAATATATTTCATTGGGTTGTTATGGCACTCAGCCCTCGGCCACATGTATGTGTGAGGCGCGTGTGCTTGCCCTCTGTGCGTCACTGGAGAAGTGTCTGAATGTTAATCATATCTGCATGGGTCTGTGCGGGAGAATGCATGTGCTTGTAGAGGCATGCAAGTGCAGTGATAGCAGTCAGCCGCCATAAAGGCTCCCACTATCTCTCCCAGCAAAACGGCCCTGTGGTAATTAGATAAAGATGAAGTTCCTCTTTCTCGCACGTCGGGGCCATGCTCCCTGAGATCCACTCCTGATTCTCTGCTGCCTTATCAGGTGAACGCCATCACCATCCTCCTCTCCATCTCTTCCTCTCATTCTCCTGTTACTTCTTTTTGGCACTCAGCAGAAATCAAGATGGATGTCTCCTCTACAGCGATAGGACGATAGGGATTGTGCAAGGCCAAGATGGGTCCAGATACAATCCACACTGGGCCTCCTGTGAGATTAGCGGACTGTCACTAGGGCTGCCCCAACTACAAAGCAACTTTGGAAAGGAAACTGGCTTTTTTAATATACTGAGCACATACAGCTGTGCATGAGATAAGTTTATGTAAAATGCTAGGTTTGTTCGATGTGTAGGTTTAGGTAGTACAGTCAGCCCTTTAAATTCCGTTATTTAGGAAACATTTGACTTGAACCATAATATTTTAATGTCATTATAGCTCTAAATGTCTTTGGCTAGACATCATTACATATTACTGCCCGGAGTGGAGAGAAGAGAAGGGACAGTTTATCTGTAGCACTTAACAGCTGGTATCTGCCCAAAGACTTCTGTATCCCCCAGCGAACATTGCCACTTCACATAGTATTAACTTAGCAAACAATTCAATCAAGCATGAGGCAACTGCTAGACACTCGCTGCGGTCCCCAGTGAACCCAGATATAGTAATGATGAGAGGGTAGTGCAGTGTCACGGCCTGCTTGTCCATGGAAATCAGGTCAAATTGGTCATCAGTGAAATATCTGGGTCCGGCATTCTGCTCTAATAACAGTCTGTTCAAACAGTTTAAAGTGACAGAAGATCAGGGGCCTCTGCTGTCATTTGGACTCTTAGTTTATTGATTTTGACCCGTTAAAAGCCTATGTGCAAGAAAAGTTCAGTTCAACAAAACTCTTTGTTTAGTGTCAGCAATCGTTTTTAAGTGTCCCAGTTTTTCACAGACTGAAACAATCAAAATGTCACGCCATGGCATTAAAAAGATATCAATAGTCATTTTGCAAATATCACCAAGGATTTTAGACAGCCCCCTTTTCATCTGCACTATTGGCAAAAGATATGAATAATAATTGTGGAGATATTCCTTTGGTCAATGCCTTGAATCAAAATATATTAAAGATGTAAACAACAAATTCTTAGCCTCTGTGAAAGAAAAGGCATCTGTATTGTTTTTATATGACACCTTGTCTGACAAACTGCTTTAGATGTTGCTCTGGAAACCTTTGGGCTGCCATTTCCCAGCATCCACAAAAGTACAAGTCTGACAAATGACAACATGTTTTTGGTCTCATGATGTCAGGCTAAAGGAAAATCAGCCATAGTGAGCATAGTGATGTTCTCTCGATTGGGTTCAATTAGCTTCACAGCGATGGGAAATGTTCTCTGCTTTGTACTGTTTTGCTTTTATCATTTGAAGCAGAGGCCACAGTAGTCTGAAATATTCTCCTTTCGTTCTGAGCTTTTGTTTGTGTGGCATTGACGATGTTACCCAAAAATAGTTGTCGGAGAACAACTAGAACAGAATTTGCATAACATTAATACAAGTACTAAACATATCTGTTGAAAGGGTTGACTGTTGTGACAAGTAGCTGTGTACATGGAAAAACGGTATTACATTTTCAACACAAATAAATTGTATCAATGTTCAGTATGCAAAAAAAAATCTGAATTATGCTACAAAAAGAAGAGAAATCATATTCATAAAGTCAAAGTCCAATATTTTCACATCTGCCAAGGATGTAACTAACAGAGTTCTGGAAAATACATTCTTTATTTTAAGATGTAGCTAAAAGTCAAAGATGTTTTCTCTTTAAATCCTCTCTTAGGTCAGTTTTTCAAAACGTTATAGCTTAGATCAAAACGTGGCTTACATTATACTGCAATGTAAAGAAAATAAAAACAAATAGTGACCTCAGGTTTAACAAGGCAACCCTTAAATTCAAGGTTACAGTCGCCTGCATTGCAGTCACACACAAACACGTCACTCTCTCTGTATTGCCCTCCTTGGCAAAATCTCAGTGCCAGTCTCTTAATGAAATGCTCAATTAAGGTCTTTAAATAGGTAATTATGCAGTGCCTAATCCCCTAGCTCCTGGGCCCTATCTCATTTAGATGACACTTGGGCAGGCGGAAAAGGAGGGGCAGCCACTGGGGCCTTAGTTTGTGTCATCAAAGCCCCTCCGTGGTGGCACAAGCAGCCCTGTTAATGATAAGGCACATCCAGGCAGTCAGTCAATTGCGTCTCCCAGCGAGGGCCACTGACAGCAACGTCAGGCTTGACAGTGTCTTGTGTTTGTGAGCGTTCGGGGGTGGATTGTGAGATAGGAGCTCTTCTATAAAGGTTCCAAAAAAGCTCAAAGTGTAGAGCAGCAAAGCCTGTTTAGGCAGATTTTTAGTTAATTTAGTTAATATGCAACAAACAATGACAGAAGAATAGAAAATATATTCAATCTATTTTGTGATGTCAAGCATTGACAGAGCCGTTTTGATTTCCTTTAGTAACATCTGTTATAAGGTGGCATCGGATTTGAATTCCAAACACCTGGCTATAGAGGAGGACCTATTCATTAATCAGCAAAGTCAAATGTTTTTTTTACCATCAATGACGGTAACGTTTCTTGTTTGGTGGCTAACAGAAATGGCGTGCATTTGTCTTGTGACACGACAAAAGGGAAAATTGTTGCTTTTGCCTTGGGACTAACCATTGTTCCCTTTGACGTAGTTACACAAGTGACATAGTTATGGCGCCTGAGCCGTCCTGACCCTGTTTTTACAGGGGGTGGGCTCAATGCCCATTGGCTGAAGTGACAGTAAGTTGGGCCAAAGGCATGCCCACCCAGAAGAAAAATGACCTAAGGCATAGATCTGTGACTCCAGGCGATGCTTTTGCAGATTTCAGCATCTGTTTAATCAACAATTATGCACACTGATTGAATTAAAATTAAAGAGAATTATTTTGTCTTAGCCTGGCATTTTAATTTTAGACTCGATCCATTCTGTTTGTGGTCAGTACAAAGGCAGGAGAACCCAAGTCAACAAATCTGACATTTACAACTGTTGTCAGAATATGTTACCTAACCGTTGCTATGCAAAATCTATACATTGAAATCATTGTTCAATCATTATTCTCATGGGTTATGGTTAGTCTCTGCTCGGCTTCACTTTGAAGGTGAATGTTCTGGATAGAGCAGTGGACAGGTGCGGAGGAGTCTCGTGCTTCTGAATATGCTCTGACAAACATGCTACAGGACTTCAGAAGTCCCAATGAAATTCCTCTCTACAGCCTCCACCGGTCCTCTGTGCTCCGGGGAAAGAATTCCCTCCTTCCCCGATCTGAGCTTGCCCAGCCCCAGTCTCTGCGGTCCTAGTCATGCTGGTCTGATGAGGGAGGCTACCAATGTTTAAAAGGAAGGCTGCACTAATCCTCCCAGTAGGTCTCCAGACCTGCGGTGCTCTTGGCCACAGTTTATCTAGCTCTCGTTGACCTTCGTCTTAGGCCAGTTTACTTCATGCCTGATGTTGTTGTTGTGGCCCAACTTCCTGTCATTTCAGCCAATGGGCATGGAGCCCTGTACCTCGTAAAAACAGAGTCAGGACGGCTCAGAAACATGATGAAAAAATGAATTCTTAGCATAACGTGAATTTAAAAAAAACAGTGGAAAAGCAGTGAAAGGGTAGTTTATATTTTTAAACCCGTTTTTAACATTTATGAAAATATTTCCTTTGTTTATGGTTATTGGGTTACAGTTACAATTCTAATTTTGATAGTATTTTTTTTTTTACAGTTCAGTTACAGTTCCAAGTTTACGTTTACAATTTTTAAATTTATTTTTTAATTTACGTTCAAGCTTACCCTAGATTGATGCCATACACAAGCAGCTTGTTGTGCTTTTCATGAGAACAATTGCTTTGTTTTAGCCCAAACACCTTTCAATAATAATATTATTTCCTGCTGCCCTCAGCTGGTGTTTATGTATTTTCATGCAAATAGCATGGATATAGAAGGAAGCCACCTGTCCCTTCAGTTGTTGACTAAGGCTTTTTTTATTGTACTCGAGTCGTGGTAAAAACATCTGTTCCTCTGTCTAAACTGTCGGCACGTGTGACATTTTTTGTTTGCATTCGCACACCAAAATATAAACCATACCTCACAAAATTCATTATTTAATTTAGTTCCATTAGATCAAGACAAGAATAGACCTTTATTTTTGTGTAGCCCAATATCACAACAACAGGGCTTAACAGACTGCACTAGACAACATCCCCTGTCCTTAGACCCTCCATCAGGGTAAGGAAAAGAACAACTGTTTGTGAAGCAGAAGGCAAGTACCACTAAGTAAAACAACACAAATTGATGCTAAGGCCTTACAATGAGCCCTCTTATGAAAACATCACCTTAGGTAAAAGATAGCTCTCTACATGTAAGGCTAATTGAAGAAAAATTCACCCGCTGCTGCAGCCATAATGTGGCGTAACATTTTAGCTGAGGGTATATTTAAGCAAATTAGCATTTAGATAATAGGAGACACTTGGCATTTAATTATTTTGCTGGCCTATGAGTGTAGCATGTATGCCCCAAGCTGCTCTGTACAACCTTCATGTACAGTTAAGTAGTGCATTTACATAACAAACGCCTTTGCTTGTGTACAAAAGCCCGTAAAATGTCACATTACACAATGTACCTTGGCGTTCAATTGTTTCAAAAAGCTAAGGAGGCATATTGTTGTTGACTTCTTCCATATGTATTAGGGGGCTACACAATTCCCCGCACTCCCATGCTGGCGAGTGGCAGCTGAATGCTGTTTTGTCTGTTCAAGGGCTCTGTTCTTTCCATAAAATGACATGAGCTCAGGCTGGGAACAACCTCCCTCTCACCCTGGCTGCTCTCTTATTTTCTCTCCCTCACGGAAGTGAGATTATTCATCCTCCCACAGACCAGTGCCGGGTTGGGGGTACTGCCAGGAGCATGTGGTGCAATGGCTATGTGTGTCTGCACCCTGCTCCTCCAGGTCTATTTGTGCATACCCAGGCCTGTGTGTGCTTGTATCTGTGAGCTTGTATCTGGAGCTTACACCTCTGTAGAAGGGATAGACCCCATGTGAATTTGTGCTTGGAGCTGAGAAGACTTCTAGTGTGTCCTTTTTGCCTTATTTTTCACCTGCTGTCATGCTTCCTGTCTTTTCTTTGAGAGGACAATACATTCAGATGGCCAGGGCGGCCAATGGGGCAGCTCCTGCTTTCTTTCCCTCTTACCTTTTTGTTATCCACTCCATCGTCTGTACGGTGCACGAGCACAGACGAAGCATGAGAAAAGCTGGCTGCCTGCACCTCTACTGTTCTCCACCCAGCAGCACACCCTCCTCTCCCTCTCTCTGCCTCGTTGCACCCCTTATCCATTATATTTCCACCTCTCTGTTCCACCCTCCTCTCTTTCCCACTTCTTTTTTTCTGCTTCATAATATGTAACATGATTTAGCCCTCCCTTGTTCATGCGGCGTAAATTTAATCCCAGCCATTCCCAGGTTGGCTGCTGCATCTAGCATTTTTTTATTTTTATTTTTTTATTTTCCCTCATCGTCCTGCCACACTTGCTGTTTCCCGACACAATAGACTCCTCTTGATTCAGCCTGTTTGCATAATAATAAGTTTTTTTCCCTATACTAAATGCTGATGTAGGTCAAGCACAACCTGCGACTATAGAGGCCACCCACACCGTGACAACAAAACACAAGAGAAGACCTAGACCATTAGAGTTCAATAGTTGTGTGTTTAGCAGTACCATCAAGGTCAAATAGAAAATCCAAACAAAGATGAAATATGCTTTGGTTTTTCTAACCGGCAAACTCCCCGGAGTCCCGAAAGCTTTTCCAAATAGCGCCTGCCTAACCTTGTGTGTTTGTGTGTGTATTGTGTTGCGTTGAGAAAACAGCACAGCAGGGCACTGGTATAATCAGTCACTAGACTGCAGGTCAGGGTCTTGCACTAGGGGGACCATCCATCTGAACCCAACAGCTGCTGGGAAATGTGGCGAGAGGGATGAGACGAGAGAACGATGGGCCAAGAGAGGAAGAATGAGGGAGAATGGTGAGGCAGGCCAGGTACAAGGAAAAGTCAAGGAGAGGCATTGAGAACAAAAAGGGCACCAGCAGAATAAGTAGTTTGAGTGCGCCTGTGTGATGTGGACACTTTAGTCGCTAAAGTATCGTTCAAGGTTAGTTTGGACACACTGCATTCCCATGAGGACCTACCCTTGGTCTTTGCTCCCAAGCAAGGTAATATCTTACCTTAATATCTTTCAAATTGCAAACATTCTTACCTTGACCCTTTGTTTTCCATCAAATTTTTGGATGTGAACAAAAACCTATTTCAGATGGATTTAAGTACCAATATTTTATTGTGTTTGTATATTATAGTTTTCTTTTCTGAAAGTGAGTCATTTTTTTAATCAAAAAGTCAAATGCTAATGTTGCTAATGTAACTGACATGTTATTCAGATGGGACTGTGATAGCTTCTTGTTTCATAGTCACAATAGGTGCATTTATACTAGCTATTAGACAGGCAAAAGTGATCGGAGCTAATTAGTTCCCTGCTGGGTATTCTATGTTTGAAGAAATTACCATGTAACCAACTAAATTGACAGCTTTTGCTTTCAGACTGAAAGTTGTATGGTGCAACTCAAAGGATGGTTTACGACCATGAGATGCTTGTTTGAGGGAGGTCAGTAGAGGCAGGCGGGGAAGGGGGGAAAGTAAATAAAGAAGTTTAGCAAATAAACTCCTCTGATGTGCGGTTGTCAGGGTCTTTCATGTGGAGGCTGCACTTGAGGGCATGGCTTAGCTTGAGGGATGTTATTACACATGCTGGCTGATCGGGAGCGATGTGTGAGAAACGGCCTTGTCACTCGGTCTTAAATCACACCATCACAAGGTGGAGAAGAAAGTAGTAAGAAGAAAAAATATAATGACGGACATGGGCAAAGAGAGCTATTAAAATGATATCTCTTGGTTAATACTGTAGAGACTAGCAGAGTTGTACACTTGCATTAAAGCGAAGACACAGAAAGAAAGAAAAAAAAAGTTGTCTGCAGTGAGAATGTAAAACACATTATGCCGTAACCCAAACTTAACCCCTCTTGTTGAGGAAGTGGAGTTTTAAAAGGCAATTGGGTGGGTGTACATGGATGGGGGTGGGAAGCCTTTGATGAGCTTATTTTATAACTCTGGTCACATGAAGCTTCCAAAAACCCTAGGGCTGTAATGAGTGGGTACCTGTCACAGTCAGTCATGTATTCTTTCTTTTTCTAAGACTAATAGAGAGGAAGTACACTAGCACATTGATGTTTGATATGACCTTTGACCCTGGTGTATGTTTGCAGTGCTGACACAATCTTTTAAAAAGATAAGAGAGTGAATATTATGTAGAGAAAATTTTAACCATGTTTACATTGAGACTACGTTTGACAACGTTGCCGCTGAGGCGTTCTGGAGTTGCACTTTGGACCTGTTTTGTAGAAATGGCTCGACTGGGAGCTACAAGTCAAATAATGAAAAGGGTTTTCCAAGGAAATGTTCATTCATCAATAGGTTGCAGTCAGACTTAATATTTTTTTAAAGAATAAAGGAAAACATTAGATGACATAAAAATGAGTTGTATTGAAAGTTCCTGTAAAAAAGAGGGCCATAACCCAGCAGTATTCTGCATGTGCTTACGTCTGTAACCTCACGGAACACTATATTTTGTATGCGAGTGGGGGGTGGGGGCAGTAATTACTACATTCTTTTCTCTGAAAGTCCAAAAGGAAATAGAAGTCTTGTATAGCACAATGCACTATGTCTCACATCAGCAACAGTTTTCCTTTCTTTGCTTTGTGCTTGCATGTGTTAGGCTAATTACAGAGAGATTAGCCCTAATAGATTTGGTGAATTTTTTGCAACTACTTTGGTTTTTCCCGGATAACATAACATACCATAACTCGGCTATTTCCTTGAAGTTCAACCGAGCTTGAAATAAAAAAATTCCTTGAAGCTAGCCAAAGTCACATTTGCCTACTTGCATGAACTGCTATGTTGAATTTGTTGAAAGTGGCACCATCAGTTCTCAGGTCAGCATTTCTTTCCTACTGATGTGCTGTTGGTTTGCCATAATAATATGCAATGAAAGCGAACATGGAAAGACAAACTGGTGGTAATATTTGTAAACCTGCTGACTTGTGCAGGACATAAGTGTTCCACTTGCAATCTTTCCAATATCACGTTTATAGCAGTGTGGTTGGAATATAAGATAAATATGACTGGTTCTAATAATACTGTCTGTCTGAATAGAGCATAATACCAAACACACAGACTAAAATGAGAAGAGAGACCAGCCATTACGGAGCATATAAACATCCCTCCCTCCTTTTTTCACATTTCTGATAAGGATCATAGGGAAGAAGAGAGAGTAGACAGCTCAACAACCCCTTTCTTTCTCTTGCCACACACTCCCCCTTTTCTAATTAACATTGCGCATGTTGTCAGGCTTTGTTTAATAATTCATGATTGCTATCAGCAGCAAAATCCTTTGAATGAAGGACTGCTGAATGGGAACACAATAGTACCACCAGGGGCTCGGGAAGAAAAGACAAGATTGTTTTTATTCTAATAAATGTTCAATAGAAAGCATCATTGCCACCAAATGTATTTAAGTCAATCAAACACAAGGCGGCCATGTTGAGAATCAAATGGCTAAAGGTGATGCAACTTGGAAGCCTAATTAAAAACATTTTTAAGCACAGAGTCATACTAAGCTTCTTCACTCAAAAACTACAGCGTTGAAGCTAAATGCACAGCCAAAACAACGCTGCTGGCAAACCACCACATTACTGCCAGGTTTGGCAGGTGGCCTCTCTTCCCTTAGCCCATTAGGACTCTAAATATTAATTTCACAAATGAGCAAAATAATGTCATTTTCACTGTAAATCCTAATTTGCAACTGTTGTTTTGCTGTGACTGCATTAGATTCTCCTTGTATTTACTCACATGGCACTGCCTCTGGAGGCCTTGGCCATGGTTTACACAACATACAGATGGCGTGTGCGTGCGTGTGCGTGCGTGCGTGCGTGCGCGGGAAAATGAGAAAGGGTGACTTGATTTGAGAGAGGTTTTCCTAGTAGTGTTTCTCGTGCACAGCTTGTTGTTTCATTATGGAAATTCACACTTCATTAATGAACTTAAAGGCTAGCACTTGAATTTGGCCGGGGCAGATGTGTCAAACAATAAGCTGAGGACACAGCAGCTATACCTGCTATCTCTCTTGCTCAATCTTATTTCACCTGATACTAATCTAATATCGTGTCAACACTACTCATAAGAAAATCTGCTTTGTGTGCTCAAATGTATGCATTAATGTTTTTGCCTGTGACTTTGTGTCATCGCTGCTGTGGTGGTGGCGATGGGAATGAGGAGCGGAGGATGAGATTCTCAAATTGATTCCCTTCGCCACACGTCCCCCGCTTTTGCGCTTGCCGCTAGCCCCGCGGTGCTTTGAGACAGGTAGTCGTGTCTATCTCCCCCCAACACAAATCGAGTGTGACAGTTGCGCTATCTTCCTGTCTTTTCTGCCATTTACAGCCCACATAAATGAAAGAGGGAGAGCTTGGAGCAGGAAAGAGGATGATTGGTAACAGGGAAATGAGCTACTTTGTCATCATCGGGCCTGCTGATCAGGCTTAGGGGGCTTGTTTTTTTTTTTTTCCATTTGTAGGTGGCGGTCAAATCTGCAGATAAACAGCTCAGTAAAATATTATCACAAGCGAAAAAGGTTGCGACTTCCAGGTCAAAACTTTGATCTGTCTTTTGTTTTATCTCACGGTAAAGCACCCAAACTGTCATGCTACACAGACCATGCACTGTTCTGACTCCACCAGTCACTGCAGTTAAAACAACAGCAACAATGCCAGCACACTCGCTAGCATGCTAACCTCCTGTGCAGTGTGTCATGATCGCTCACACACTTAGCCAGAATGACTACCGCAGAGCACCCATCACTGAGGATCCTGCTCTGGCTTAAGCAAATGGATGACAAGGGATAGAGCAAGTCTGCAGCGAGTACAAGTGCACTGTAGAATATTGATTTTCACAGTCATGTAGTTGACCGTCCATATAAGCTAAAACATTGTCATTAATATTTTTATTTGCTGTTTAAGTAGGGCTGGAAAAAATCTACTCAATGCAAAAACACTTACCGCAACTCAACAAGCCACGCAAATGAAATTCAGTAGAGTGCAACTGGCAGCATAAATATGTATATCCAATACACCTACTTATCCAATAGGTGTATTGGATAAATATTTTACAATGTACACATATATTATTAAATAACTAACAAACGGCAACAACAAATATTTCCTGACCTCTTGCATACAGTTAAAGCATTCTTTAAGCGGAAAAGATAGAACATTGATCTAAGGGTGGTTTTAAATGTTCTCTTATGAAATGTATTTAATTAGTAAATGAAACTGTGAAGACAAAATCTTATTAGTTCAGTCTTTCATCTGCTTGGTTCCTCTTCCTTCTTATGCACACGTGCACACACATTGTGTGAAGTGACTATTCCATTTAGAGAACTGTCAGAACATAGCCCGTGAGCACATCAGCCTCTTCCTATCCTCTGTCAGCTCCAGCCGAGGCTGTGTGGGGGTATGTCAGAAATGTGCAGGGATAGATAAAACCCATGGAGCCAAACAGCTTTGTTTCATTCACTTCTCTCTCTTCTCTCCCTTCTTCCCTTTTTCCCTTCTTCCATCCCTTCTTGCCTCTGCATAGGCTGTGAATACCCTGCATCTGAGAAATCAGACCAGACTGACTCACAGGGCTCTGTGAGCCAGCGCCACCGAGGCTGCCAAAGCATGCTGGTGCCAAGCTGTCCCACCATGCACAGAGCCAGAGCCGCACTGCTGCTGCCGCTGGTCCTGGGTCTGCTCCTCCACCTCGCCGACGCTCAAAGTAAGTGCACCAGAGGCTTTAAAGTGGGCTTCAAGTCTTCTGTCCATTGTGCTGGAAGTGAATCTTCTATTTAATACACCAGCAGATAATCATATTCATTACACAACTGGGAAAAGCCCTCATATACGATACGGACAAGTATGACCACTGTCAAATTCACCAAATGAGTCTGTGGTCTGCTCATAAAAATACAACACATAGGAGGCATGTAAAAAAATCTGTCTACAGACAAAACCCCTGGCAAATGTATTTCTGTAGCAATACAATTTACTGCATATTATAATTTTTAATAAATATTGTACAGGGCTGAGGAGGGACTTCACTAACCACAGGGTGCACAATGTGGTTCATTTTACATATTTATTTATCATTATTATTATCATGTTACTGTCATCAAGAATTAGATATTTGATTATGATTCTGAATCATTCGGTGGGATTATATAAGTTCACACTTTTTTTTATAATTTATTTATATTTCATATATTGTTTTTTTGTATCATATGTATGTTTAAAATAAAGTAAACTAATTCTCAGTGAGCTTGCAATCAAAATATAAAAAAATGTGAAGAGACAATTAACAATATGTAGTATTTATAAAGCCCCACCAACATTTTAGTTTGTTTTTAACCAAACTTTACAATACCCTCTTTATCCCTGTTAAAGCTGTGGCCAATGTGTAAAATGTCATGTGACCGAGAAACGCACCAGCCTCAGCTGAGAAACTTATGATGAGAAGTCACTAGAATTGAGTTACTTGACATCAGACACCTGCCTATTGATGTGTGACAACAGTTTTCAAACCTCATTGAGTTCTGGTCCTGCACCGTAATGTGCCCCTCTCCCAGCCACTCTCCTTTTTCCCTACACTAAGATCCATGAATCATTAGCTCGTAGAGTCACAGAGGGATGAATAAAAGTTTTATTGCTTCCTCTGAACAGACTGAAATCCCCTCAGTTCTGCTGAATATCTGTGAATGAAGCGACCATTCACCCAAGGTCATATACAACAGAGCCACGCAAAATGAAATTGATGGCTGAGATTTTCAACTTTGTGCTTGAGAAATGTTCCCTGCAATATGCTCTAAATGTTTTATTTTTTTCCCCTGCGTCTTGCCACATGTGCCGCACAGTAGGGAAGAGGCAAATGAAGGCAATTTATTCTCCGTTTATCTCTCATTTTATGCACAACTTTAGGATTTATTGACACCATTTAATTACGGGAGCTTCTCTGAATGGTATTAATGGTCAATAAACGTTACCATTGTGGAACCTCTTTAGTAGCTATCGTTTAGTCTCCCATCCAGAGTGTAGCCGTGAATTTACATAACAGCGTCAGCCGTATAAAATAAAAAATTAAAAAGACCATTGCCACCACCCTGCCTCTGAAAACACTTTTGACAAAGTTTCACTCCGGCATGTTCAGACATTCCCCCAGTCTAACAGATGCCAGCATGCATCACTCAAAAAAAAAAAAAATACTAAAGATTAGTTTGTTTTATTTAATCAGTCACAAGGTAGCCACACTGGCAGGCTGGACAGAGGGTGAGTGTGGGAGCCAAGGAGGTCAGGAGATGTACTGTCTCTGATTAAAGCCACTTCATGCACTGTTCACTTTTTTTTGCGGCCTACATACATGTGACTTTTATTTTTGCCAATTTCCAATTTATTTCTTGTGTTATTTCTTTCCAGTTGCCTGCATCTTTGTCTTCTGTACTTAGACGCCATACTTCCCTCCACTCTGCCACTTGTTATTCATAGTCAGACCAGACTCTCATTGTCTATAGTGGCCCAACAGACCCCCACTCAATTTAACCAGTCTTCTAAGTGTATTAGCAAAGGGAGAGCTGCCCTCTGTTGGTGCCCCGAATGCCTCTTGTGTGAGATTGCCTCTGGCCGTGGACACAGTGGAGGTTATGAGACATGCGAAAGCAGAAAATGGCTGAGTAAGCCTGCTCAACAGATGGCACAGTCCTCTGAGCCAGTCCTACACACTGTTAATGCCAATACTACCTTTTGTTTTACCGCTTTTAACTGAGAAAGACCTGCAAGAAGCTGATGGTGCCATTTTCAACAAATTCTATCTACTGTTTCCTTGGTTGGGATTTTGCTTTTTGCTTTATCCGTGTTGTCGTCTTGTTTTTCTCCTTCACCCTGTCCTCCTTGCTCTTCAAGTGGGGGGCACTTAATTTGTGTGGCAAATTGGGCTTGGCAATGAATTGAAAGAGGGGCATAATTGTCCCTGGCGAGCCACAGGGAACAGAACAAGAGAGAAAAAGCAGACGCAGAAACACACAATTGCTCTGTGTGTGTGGCATAACAGTAATGCAAAAAGTTAGCATTGAAGAATAATACATCCACCTGGGCAGGCCAACAGGGGACTGGGCATACATTAGTGTGTGCATCCAACATTAGTGTGGGTATCAACAATATAGACCTAACTGAGCAGATTGTTTTATGTGATTGACCCTGACATGAGCCAAAAGAAATTTACTGGCTGCGTTGCACTGTGGATTACCACAGACAAGAGCTGCACAACAATAGAGCTACTGGACATGCTTATGGTTGTTTCTCAGAACAAACGTGATCTTAAATTTGTGGCAGAGACTGCAAACCTCGAACTGATAATTGCCCGCTGTATCTCATGCTGTGCTGGACCATGTCAAACCACGGGTTAAGTGTTTCTATTGATCTTTGTGCTGGTAGATGCCATGGAGAGTCCCCGTGAGCCAGCATGCTTCTCTTTAACACATCAAAGTATCGACGGGCTCCTTCAGTCTCATGAAACATTACGATTTTTTAACACCTGTTCATGTCTGCAATTACCATCTACTAACCGGACTGTTAAAAGATATTTCACACAAAAAAGAATAATGTAAAAATCTATGGTACGGAAGGAAAATCTGAAGTGTAAAATGTAAAAAGCATTGGAGCCGCAAACCTATGTACTTACTGTCAAACAAACCTACATACTTCCTTTTGTACTTACTTAAATATGCCTGCTTCTCCTCATGGACTCATTTGGTTAGCAATAGCACATTAATAATCCATATGATCCATATAATAATCCATATTCTATGCATACTGACATTGCAGACCTCTTTAGGACATAACAGTGACACAATCGTATGCACACACTATTTATGCCTGCCTGTTCCAACATGATCACCTTGTAGCAAGTCCAAAAGCTAATGATACACTACTCCCCTGATGACATCAGACTGTAATGTGTGTGTTTTATGCATGCCTGGCCTAATATGAATTATTGTAAAATAGTGTTGTATTTGCATATGAGCTTGCGGGCTGAAATTAGCATTTTTACAACAGCTCAAATTAAATCCCTCTGCTTAATTTCCCTGCATGCTAATATGATTTAAATTGAGCCTATTCCTCTCCCTTTTACACAGGTTCCCACACAGTGCTCACATACAAACTACACGCATACACATAATACAGGCATCTACACACGTCTGAATGCACAGTATGTACTCTGAAGAGCAGCAGCCCACATGCACCCCCACACTGCGAGTTAGACACACACACACAGCAAACATGTTTGTGCATCCATATAAAACAGCATTGAAGCCATGGGAAAAGTGTACTCTTAGCAGTTCTGATCCACCTTTAAATCACTGCAATTCCCTCAGTCTACCAACTCGTTTATCATTCTGCCGGACGCTGCTCAAGTGGAAATCTCATTGTTGGCTCCACTCGTTCATTTCAAAACGTGTCTGAAGAACACTACATCTTAAAAACAACACCTACAGGGGAGGAGAGAACACATCATCTCATGTTTGCACTTCAAATAAATACGGTGAAAACACCTTTTGGCTCACGGTGCCAGTGCCTAATTACCATCTCACTGTTTGGATGAAGACCTTGTGACAAAACTGGGAATCTGAGATAAAACAATGTTATCAGTGCCATGCAAGATGCCTCTCGCTTGCAGGTTCCACCAAATGATAAACAAGTCATTATGATTTTCCTTTTGGTGAAACTGTCTGTACAACATTGTGCTGTGCAATTATGTTAAAGCTTGTATCAGGCCCATTATTAACACCATAAATGCCGTTTACTCTGGCAACTAGGCAGCAAAGATGTGTACAGTATTATTTAAGGCCATTAGCCTCATCTATGTATTGCAGTCACTTTGCCCTGCACTTAGACTTCAGAATCAAACAAAAGCCGAGCAATTTTCACCAAGCTCCTGACCCACCCACTTTCAAGAAAAGCAGATAATCACGCACACAATATAGAGATGTTGTACAGGCACAGATGTAGTTAATTAAATGCTATCCCCAAGCCACTAATGCTATATCTAAGTGCACTTATGTCTCCAAGACACATTGATCAAACCATTTAACCATGCTGCACCATTCAGTGGGAAAATTGACAGAACAGAATCACCAAAATTCAAATTGAAAACCCAATGTGGAGCAATCAACATACTATAGTTCTGCTCTTGAAATCTATATACGTATTTGAATACCACAACATAAAATTACCTTGTGTTGTCACAGCAGTGGTGTTACACAGATGTATTTTTTGCAGAAAAGACAGTGGCAATTTCCAGTGCCAAAGCAGACTTCATCCTAGTCTGATAACTGTTCTTTTGTCTTTCACACACAAATGAACTCACACAAAGGGGACTCTTGTAGCATGCCTTTGAAGCTGGGATCAGCCGGTGAGCTGAGCACAATGCCAGCTGTTTTGCATCTGCCGGGCCGAGAGTTGGCATGATTCTGGCCTCGCTGGCATATGTCCTATATCTGATCACCCTTCAGAGTATGCCAACGGACTGTTTAACAGTGCAGGTGTTTCATGACATCACCACTGTGACAGTGCAATTAATGGATTGATGCCATAGCTGCGGCATTGAGATTACCAGAGAAGTCAAGTCTGAAATAAATGAATAGTTCCTTTACAGATGAGGCTTATTATCATTCCATCAATAAATGAAATATTTTATTTAATATATTATTACCCGTACAGTGTTTAATCTTAAGCTAATAAGACTGTGCTAATAAAACAGGTCTGTATAGTATATAGTGACTTATGTACTATTTGTGTGTGTGCATGTTCCACTTTGTCACCCCATTCAATTATGGTCCTACCATATATGCCTGTTCAACTGTTTTCATTTTACATTTGACAAAATCATTTTTTAATCCTCTACTTTTCCCATAATGCTTGTGTGCATCCTGTGTGTGTGTGTGTGTGTGTGTGTGTGTGTGTGTGTGTGTGTGTGTGTGTGTGTGGGTAACACCTGGCTCTGGGCCAGTGCTCTCAGGTCTCCGCCAGGGGGTCCTAGGCTCAAAGCACTGATCTCGGCACTGCACAGTTGTGTGCCTGTGGGGTTTGCTGAGATTCTGCAGCAGGGTAATGGCCTAAACTGTTCATCTCTATGAAGTGCCTCAGGGCAATCTCACTGGCCAGAACAGAGAGCTTACATTCCCACCTCCTTACCTACAGCACTTTCCAACAGTTAACGTCGATTGGGAATCTTTATGCCCTAAGCTTCTCTTGTCACAGTTGATTTACATTGGGTGGAGTGATGGAGTGAGTGGTCAAAGCCTGTCTATGGAGAAGCAGTCTTTCTCACCTAATATTCTCGTAACACAGTGCATTTGTCACCCTCTTCTGTCACTCCGCCTTCTTCCTTGTTTGTTTGGTTGCTCACTCATTAACTGGCTGACTTCAACTCGCATCCCTCTTTGGCTTCTGTACACAGCCAAGTGAGTCATTTTAAGGAGCTGAGATTTATTGTAACACAGAGATTTTTTTGTGGTTTATTAGTTATGGCAAATGAGAGTGCCTCCCTTCAGAGATGAAAATGCTCTCACACCACAGCCAGACTGAGGCTTTTGCTTTTGACACTGAGCCAAGCTCTTGTTTCTAATGGTGCAGCACCCAACCCATCAAACCAGGGAACATGGAATATGCATTTCCACGGTTTCCAAATGCTCTCTGGACATTTATGAGGTGTTTAAACAGCATCCGTCATATTATCCAAGCAGCCCCTTAACTTTAATGCTCCCACGATGCCAACTTCCATATTATTCATCAATCCCTTAGCAGCTAATTAATTACCATCAGCATTTTCTTCATATTTCAAGTTAAGTGTACATAGTTATAAACAACAGAGATCAGCCAGACTGTGGAATCCTGAATGGCTATTTATCTTAAAGAGCTTATCTTCTTTTTGTCAAAGCACAGGCCCAAATGTGGAGTCAGACTAAGAGTATGTATTTTATAAAGAAGTGCAGTCTTTAGTTCCCATCTAATCCTTCTACAAATCTTGTTTAATGCTGCAGCTCCTTACCTCTGTTTTTCTGTCTGTCTGATAGTTAACAAAACAGTGGCTAAGGGGAATTGATGTCAGGATTTATGCCTACGTGAATTTGTTTAAGATCCAAGTAAGAGTGTCTCACTCGTCTATGGAGTCCTGCGGAGAAAGGAAAGAGATGTGTTTCTCTCACCCCGTCTCCTTACACCACATGGATAAAACCAAATTGTCACACTGCGTGATCTGTCGTCTCTTGTTGCATGGGACAATTTAATTGGCTGTGCTTTTTCCCTATTATGATCATTAAAGGAGAAATGGCCAGAAAAGTAAAACCCGGGAACAGCATTATTTGTATTTTTGGGATTTTTAGCTGGTAGTGCAGTGCAACAGAAGTACGTGGTGGAGTCAATCCAAAAAATAAATTGTCCCTAATTTATATAATCATATGAATCTCAGGGCTTAAATTTTGTCGACAGAAAAGTCAGATAAACATGGTAGTAAAGGATCAGAATAAAAAACTATATATTTTAAAAGCTACTAGAAGTTATAAAAAGCAGAAAGAAAATCAAAGCCGATAAGGGTTACATGGACAACTTTAAAGTTCTGCTGCTGCCAAGCTACTACTCTTTCCTGCTATATTCAAAGATAATTTCTTAAAAGTAATCCTGAATCCCACAGCATTAATCCTGCCAATCCGAGGCTTTTGATTTCTTGTGAAACAAGCCTTTTGGACGATCTAAAGTTTGGTAATGAAAGTCAAAGGTAAACAGATTAGATATATTAATTTCTGGATTGAATAGAGTGTTTTGATCTTGTGATACAGAATAAAAAAAACAACTTATATGCAAAACTCATTCAATTTAACTTCGGCCAGCTGCTATCAAAGCAGCTTGTCAAGGGAACAAAGTGACATTGATTTTTTTTTTTTTGTCATTGCTTACTTTTATGGCTAATGCTTTAAGGCTTTATTACAATATATGTCTAAATGTAAAAAAAGTGAGCTCAGAATGCAAACTTACCTTGAAATGGTGATCTATTATAGCTGATAGTAAAGCAATAAGGAGTGAAAATAACTCCGGTCCAGGCTACTTAGTTGAAATCAATTGGTCGCATAGTGACTAAAACAATCCAGGGATGCAGAGGCGAGATGCAATAATAGCAAACAACAAAGCAAAATACAACAGCGAGAGGGTATTCTTATCTGGAGATGACGGCTATCTTGTGGAAGACAGCCACTTTTGTTTTGCCATGCCTCTTTGTGGGCCCCCTTTGAAAGCCACAAGGGCCTGTTACACGGCACACATTTTGTTTTATCATTTGCACAAAGCCTTGACTGACATTACTTGAGAGTTTCAGGTACAAAAAAAAGTAATTATTCAGGCTTCAGTAACAAAGTAAGCCATATCAACTGATTGTAATAGACTATTATGAGAAAATGTTTATAAAAGCTAAACAAATGTATTACACCGTAGTGTAACATAATATAAATTGTTTTTAAATAGTGTGGTCTATTTGACACTGCTAAATGTTTATTTCCACACTAACCTCACAACAGCAAAATATGTAATCTTTAGTCAAGGTTTTTCAGCAATAGCATAAACTTTTCTTTTTTTTGCAAACACACAATCTTAAGGGAAAGGTTTCTAAAAATGTGCATATTTAAATGTTTTTGGTGCATTTGCTGTGAATCACTGCAAGAACATTTACATTTACATTTATTCATTTAGCAGACGCTTTTATCCAAAGCGACTTACATTACATTACCAGTGTTACAGTCACTGGAGACAAGGTGGGTTAAGTGTCTTGCCCAAGGACACAACGACAGTATGAACTGTGGGGAGAGCGGGAATCGAACCGCCTACCTTTCGGTTGAAAGACGACCGCTCTACCCACTGAGCTACTGCCGCCCCAAGAAGAGTCTGCCCTTGGTCATGCATTCACTGTTACTGTTTCTAGTTGCCCTTCTTTGTTACAAAGAGCTTTAAAAGGAGAATCTGTCCACCCAGCCACTGCTCTACATCTGTACCACATCTACACGTATTGATTAGGTAATAATTAAATTGTCCACCCCAGCTTGATATGGATTAATAATTGTTGGCTAATGCCCTTCTGACATTTTGCTGTATTGACTCAATACTGTTTGCAGCGATGTACGATAATTATGACGCTTGGCATTCTTCATTTTGCCCCTAATGAGACCAATCACTGCTGGCTCCTCTTTTGCCCAAGAATTAGATAGGAGTGGAAGGGACTGAGAAAGAAAGATGGATTTTCTCTTAGGACACATCATCACCAAGATTATTTTGTGTTGCTACAGGAATATTGCTTCTAAATTCTATATTTTATTTCTGGGAATAAACATAAAAGCCCATTCTTTGCTGCTCCTAATCAAGTAAAGAGGACATCTTTGGGGGAAAAAACAGCGCCACCAGGAGTACTATAAATACTGTGCTGAGAAGGAGGTATGGGCATGGCGCCACATCACTGCTTCAACTTCCTCAGTGCCATCTGTGAGTGTTCCTCCTCTGGCATTCTCATTGTGCATTTTTTCCCCTTTGTCCCTTTTGCGAGGTTTAATTAGGTTATTTACTTGAGCCTTACCGCCCAGTGTTTCATTATAGTGGCCATTGCAGATAGGACTTCACACAGGGCAGGGGCAGATAAAAAGTTAGGACAAAAGATGATAAATGTCGCAAGTGGGGTCCAGAATGCAATCTGGCCTCCACGATGCAGAGATGCTCTAATGGCTTCCCAGCGAGGAGGGGGGAAAGGCACTGTCGAGAGATGGCAATGTGATAAATAGTGCTGGGATGGTTGTAAGGACTGTAGGCAACACAACGAAAAAGAAAATAAAAAACGAAAGATGACCACAAAATGGAATCTAATTAATCTCGACTTTGTTCCCTCACCTGACAAATTCAACACCGCAGAAAGGGAAGGAAAATAGTTTTAGCCCCCCTTCTCCTCAGTACCATTTCACTTTTCTCGCAGGTTGAAAAGGCAAAGGACGTATGTGTTCTGACAATGCTCTTGCACCTGTGGAATGATTAATGACAGCGGACTCACCGAACATGCCGCAGAGTGAAAATATCTGCTCCAAAAACACACCAGGGAGAACGTTGCTATAAGCATACTGCTATTGCAATTTCCTGATGTATTACACAAACACTGGTTTCAGGGTCCTTTTGAGCATGTTTCTTCTGACCTTAGATAACACAAGCCACCATACAGACTCAGCACGATACACTGAATGATGCATACAAGACTTTTATTGGACGTACTTGAGATTTCTTTTAATATTTAGATTTGCATATGCCACTGTGCCACTGTCTATTTCACTATTGCTTCACTAACCTTTGATTTATAAGAAGAAAAACTAAATCAAACCATTACTTTATGAGGTCTTTATAGCTTTTCTAGCTGTTCTTCAAAGTGTCATGGCGCCACATTAAAAGCCATCAGCTCCAACATTACAGACAGCAAAGATGTGAAAGCCAACTGAAAAGTAATTGTAGTGTGACACTGAAACCTGTGACATTTAATTATGTCATGAGAATATTAGACACACTGCATATGTAATTGTCTCGCCTACACCACTATTCATATACTTGACACACAACTTAAAAACCACCCTCTTTCACTTTTCCAGTAGACTAGAGCCCATTACTGCTGGCAAACATTTACACTTGAGGCCGGCGCTTTTGTGTACCCTCTCGCTCTGTCGACTGAGCCTCAGTTTGGCGAAGGGTGAAAAGGACTAAGAAATGGAAGTGTAACCAACTCAACTATTGATCCAAAGGCCACATCTCCAGTCTCCAAAAGTCTTATACCTTGCAAAGCTTCTCCTCTTTAAAAATGTAGCATTTTCTGACCCAGACTTTATATAAAATGTAATATTCAAGGAGTTATTTAAATTCTATTGTATTTATAATGTCAGCTCCTGTCCATATCATTTTAGTCAGCGGTTGTTTTATCACAGTCGCTCATCTATAATTTCAAACTGCACGTGAATCATTCCAATGTTCAGTGTTTTAAAAATGTTTGTGTTCATCATACAACCCAACAGGATTTTATGTTTTATTGAATACATTCTAAATAATATGACTACAAATATGAGTAAGAGAAGTGATTTGTAACACTTTTATTCTAAACATTAGACTCATGCAGTTGCCTTCTTTACACTTGGACTCACTGCTCAATGAATCATTCCCTCATCCACACATCAAGAAAAGACTCTTTCAAAAGTGATCTGACACACTTAATTTCACTGGATCATTTTAATGATGCCCCCTGAGGCTGGTTGTTTTGGTGCTCGACTGACATTTTACAATTGGATTGGAAGCTGAAAACCTTTATCCGTCGGTCTGACCCTGATACCACCCACCTTTTGTACATTTCTGCAGCTCTCCGACATGCTGCATATAAGGAAGTATTTTCTTCAGGGATTTACTATTAACAGTTAAAAGGACCTCAACTTACTGATTTAATGCATGTGTTTCATAGTCTCAGGCATTAATAATGTGTAACTGACAAAAACAAGAGCTTAAAGTGCAATTCTGTAAAACATACTAATTAGAATGTAATAAAAAGATTAACATTAAGAAATATAATTGGCACAATGCTGCATGATGAGTGTTTTCAAACCAAATGGACCTTTTTGTGGCAACATTTTCATCACAAAAAATAATGAATTCCTTCTAATCTATAACCATCAGATTTAAAAATAAACAAGGAGAAAAGCAGTTCTGATTCCAAATGATACTGTCGTGTGATGGGACAATAAGGTGTGAGTGTTGTGACAAAGCTTATTTACTGTGTCGGTCATACATATACTGACATTTAAACCAGGCTTGTAGCGCTACAAGTAAAGGTCAAATTTATACCAAACTAAACAAAAACAGATGAGGTGCATGTTTGTGTTTCTATCACTTAATTTGACAGAATAGATATTGTATGGAAAAGGTGATTTTTACTTGAAAATGTTTTCATAATTTCAATTTCTCATCCTTTACTTTAAAGGCAATCCTCTATCTTCACCCCTGCATTAAATTATTAGCCTGGAAAAGGTCACTTTAGTACTTGATTGACTGTTTGTAGTACCTGCTTTGCATATTCATTGTCCCAATAATAGGTTTCCGGTTTGATAGCCATCAGAATGGGTGGCTGGCAAGCACGATTTTACAGAAAAGTTGAATACATTTTTTAGGATTTCCTGAACATTTGATTATTTCTATGTCCAAAGGATTAGTGAAGACATTTATTAACATGTTAAACCTTGTGGATACAGAAGATATTGGAAGTCCTATTAAACTTCTATTTTAAAATGAAAGCATTAGGTAGGATGTGGTTTGCTTAAGTGAGGAAAATTTGCAGGACATCTGAGCTGATGGGAGAAAGCCAGATGTCATCAAGCAGCTCTTTCTGGAGAAAGGCGCTAGTTTGGCTGCCCATGCCTGAGAAAGCACAGAACAGGAAACATGTCACTTGTTATTGCCTGACAACTGGCATCTATCAGAAATGGCCTGGCACTCCTTATCCATAAAATTAGAGTCTGTTTAAATGTACAGTGTTGAAACCATGGAATGATTTGCTACATAATCTCTCTCTGCTTCCACTGAGACAAATATGAGGCAAGCTTTTCCGTTCGGTGGTTGACTGCAAAGACAATCTTATGAAATTTATGCTGAATGGAAATAGCCCAGGCATAGTAATTGTGAACACACATTTACCACACCAAGTCAAACTTTGATTTTGATTCCGTTTCTTTTCTGAATATTGTCATTTTACTGTATGTATGAAAGGCCAGTAGCTTTGTAGATTCACATCTGCGCATCTTATGTGATTTTTTTTTATCACTACCACAAGATTTCATGTGCGTTAGAAGTCTCCGAATGATGGACAGACTTGTTCCATTACTATCTACACATGTCATTATGTTGGTGGTAAGCTGACATGGCCCAGGACTGTTTATCACTGTTGCCATTTTTAAAATCTTTTCAAGTCTGTGCAGCTCCAGGGTGATAACTATTGGCCATTTTGCTGCTGCACTGCCATTTAATGAATCGTTCCATTGCCCGGTGGATAACAGAATGAACAAATGCCTTTCTGTGTTAGTGGCTGCCACTGCCTATCCTATCAGATAATTAACTTTTTGCAAATAGACTGTGCTGACTACCAAACAGAGTAAGCCTGCAATTAGAATTACTTATCTGTGTTCTCTTTTTTTTTTTCCCCGACAGAAGAAAAACAAACAAGACAAACAAATCCAAATTTCATAGTTCTTGCTCGGCTGTTTTCCCTCTCTCGAATGGTCACACGCGGTTTGGCCCCAGATTTGTGTATTCATAAACAAATGAACAAGTAATGAATGAAGGGAGATGAAAATTAAGTCTTATTGAAAGTGAAGCTGGTGTATTATTTTGCATCAACGTTCGACAACCTCAGCACAGATGTTCAGAATTTCCAACAGGAGGTCTAGTGTTTTCCACCTGTCTAGTTTTTTTTTCTTCCTATGGGTAGATGGTCTCGCTCCAACAGTGCTGCAATTCAATATTTATATGTTTCCTTCTGTTTGCTTTCCACAGTAGAGAGGTAGGCTTTCATGTGTCTGAGTTGCCACAGAAGTGTTTCGGTTCCAGCTTTTAAAGCATTGGGGGCTGTTTGAACAAAGCCATCTGTTTGAGTGGGCCGTTTTATTAAGTGACAAACTGGATCCCTTTACCTCGATAATGTGTCTCATGGGAGGAGACAGCAGCTCCCATGTATGTGTGCCTGGTATGGAAAAAATGCTCAAAAGATAAATCTTGAAAGGGATCTCAATCAGTAGATTTCCCATTGCAAACACAGAAGACGAAACCCTATACAACAACTGTCTAACAGGAGCTATACACACTGGAAGTTCTTTTATTGGCCCCAATTTCCACAAAAAAACAGTTTGGAAAGTTAACAAATGGTACATTGTGTACATTTGGTTCACCCACAATTATTAAAATAAACTTTGTCTATTCTCTATCTAGTTTCAATGATAGAGAATAGCCTTAGATAAACCTCTTTTTTTGCTTCTTTCCAATTGGTGGTCATTTCTTCCACCAATATTCTGTGTTGTTACACACCAAAAATAGAGCCATTGACCCTTTTATGCTGTTCCATAAAAGAAATACGAGTAGCATATGGTAAACACCTCACACAATCCCTTTAAGTGATGGGCTGAAAGTAACACAACAAACTGTATAAATAAACAGAAATGTGTATTAAACACTTTATTCTTGCTTTATCGTTTTGCACAGCTAATACTTCATTGTAATGCTGAACAGTCCTATTTCCTCTGTAACTATCTCATGTTGCGGGATAAAGACTGGGCCACTTTATATCCTCCCTACATACCTGCACTGCACCTGTAGGATGATGCAATTTACAAAAGGCAAAAGTGAGCACAAAAGCAGCTAATGCTTATGACAACACTTCCTAAAAGGTACAGCTTTACAAATCACATGACCAAAGAGAGACTATTGTAAAGTCTTTCAGTTTGAAACACAAACTGTTGTTGCTCACCTTCCATTTTACTGATGCTGTTCCCTCATTTAAAATGTTCTCTCAATCCAGAGAGAATATAACACCCATGAGACTGTGTGCACATGTGCGCCAAAGGTTTCCATGCCATCTTGTCAAAGTATCTGTCAGTGCGTCAAATATGGGACTAGAGGAATAACACCTTCCTTTTGAAGCTGTTGTCCTGCAGCGCTACGGATGAACAAAACTGTTCATTGCCTTGTAATGGAACTTTCTGTCTGTTCCATCAGTAATTTTTCAAACTATATTGGGGTGAATTTCTTGAATGCACGGGCTGTAGCATTGCTGCCTTTGAAGCTGTGTTAGAAGTGATGATATGCATTTATTTATTCTCAGGAGACAGTGAACAGCTTTTGAGCCAATCACAGACCCTGACCCTACCACAAAATGAACCTGCAACCTTAATGTTCATATGCATCCCTAATATTAATGTCTCACATTAAAAGCATTCTTGTATATTCCATTGAATTAGTTTTGCATAATGAGTGTTATAAATTTCGCTTAGGAAGCACATTTAGGCAGTTGGGGAGGGGGTAGCCTTGTATTATAAACTTCATTATGTGTGACAAGCAGCACAATATTGATGGAAAAACGAGTCCCCATCATTGCACTGCATTAAAAACTCTGCAGTGAATTAATGTACTATTCCTGATCCTGTAATTAACAATCATTCGGGGGCCATATCCCTTTTCAAGTGATCACTAATTGCAATAAGAATTTCAGCTTCCATTTAAGGCAAGATTACCGATGAGCATGCAATGCAAATCAGCCAGCAGTTCTAATTAAGCTCCGATTCTTTTCAGTCTTCCTGCCTAAACCCTTTGTGAGTGTACACAATGTGTAGTTTGTTTCTCTGGCATTACAAAAGACTAAATTTTATCATAATGCTGCAGATAGAATGCTGTGTAGCGTCCCAAGAAACTGGTCCATCTCTGCATTTGTCCTGTTGATTAGCACTTGTTCATCTACTAATCTTATTTTTTGTTTTGAATATTTTTACATTGTTAGTTTCTCTTAGTTTATCTTTATCACTACGGTAGCAACCACCATCTGTGTTTTTTATTATTCTTTTTTTTCTTTTTTTCTTCATCCTCCCTAGTGTTTGGTCAGACAATTCTCAGCCAAAGATGCACGCAGTTCAAGCCCCCAGAGAAGCTTGCTTTTAAAATCACATAACGCCAGCTGCATTCACAATTATTATTAGACAATGTTCTTCATCTGAACCCATAACAATGAAGTGACTTAACGGCTTGTGTGAACACCTGAAGCATGAGCTCCTTTCAGTCCAGTTTGTGTCACTTACTGCCAAACAATTCATCAATATTACAGTTGATATGCTACATCTTAAAGATGTCGAACAAGGTTAATGGCGTCTTCAAATGGTCCTTTCTCCCACTTGTATGTCCAAAATGGAGCAGGGTATTTGCAGACTGCCACCCAATGTGTTAGGATTAATTATCACCCTCCACAACCCCACCTCGCCCTGCAAGTTAAAGATTCAGAGAGGAAATGGCCCCTTTCATGCAAATGAAATTGAATATGTCAGTCAGTATAATTGTGAAAAGCGAGCAGTCTTGGACTGGTGTCTGTGCAGAATAGGGCTTCTAACAGAAAGTTGGTTTAATAATGTTCTTCTCTCCACTCTTTGATTGGTGCTTTTAATCACACTTTAGTCTATGTATGTGGGGCGGCAGTAGCTCAGTGGTAGAGCGGCCGTCCTTCAACCGGAAGGTAGTAGGATCGATTCCCGCTCGCCCCACAGTCCATACTGTCGTTGTGTCCTTGGGCAAGACACTTAACCCACCTTGCCTCCAGTGACTGTAACACTGGTAATGTAATGTAAGTCGCTTTGGACAAAAGCGTCTGCTAAATGAATAAATGTAAATGTAAATGTATGTATGTGGAGTCATGATGATTTGAAATGTTTGGGCCATGATGAAGTTTGGTCTGTGATCTACTGGACTTGTTAGCTTCAATCAAGAAATGATTTCTCATACTTAGTGGTAAAAAGTTAAAAGTTATTTTATTTTTTTTACTAATTTGATCAATCAGTAGCACTGGTGTTTTAGACCATTTTAGACAAAAAACAGTATAAAGAACTTCTTTCTTTTAGGTAGTGGTGAATATGAACAATGTTACAAAGTGACCTCAGGGAAACTCCGGCAAAGGTACACATCACTAACCTTTGTGGTTTGTCACAGGCTTTACGACTTGTGTGCTGGTGACAACTTAGCACTGGAAAAACACTAGCGCAGTAATAATTCATGTAGATTGTGAGTACCTCTAACTCAATTGTCTTTTATGTATCATACAATGTTCTTTAAACAGCGATGTCTTTTTTCTGGTAACACCTCATTTCAGAAGGTGTTCCATCCCTGCCTTATGCATCAAATTTTACTGTTTTTGTTTCTGTGCATCTTTACTGCAAAAGTTTTTTTAATATATTTTTTTCTCTGGTTGATGCACTATGACTTGTAAATACAAGGAAAGCTGCCCTTCTGTGACTAAAACTTGTTTACAAATCAATGCTCATTGAATAGAAGATGTTTGTTCACACACCATATCCTTCAAGTTGCTGTCAAAGCGCCAGTCGTGGCATTGTTTTGTGGCAACCAAGGTTTTAATCAGCCTCTGTCTTCCTCCAGCCATACGAGGAGTCTACCAAAATGGATGTTTGTCAGCAGCCGACTTAAAATGGGGGTATGATGGCGATATCAGCGGCCATGTCTGTGAAAACACCATTACCTCCATGTCACGCTTCAATCACTCCCCATTGTGCAATGACTTCCCCCCGCCCTCTTCGCCTCACCTCCAGCGCTGATCTCCCGTACATGTCGTAGCAGTCTATCACAGCCGCTGCGGGAAGACGCACTGAGCCGTAATGGATGGCCCCCCGAGCGAAAACAGGCCCAATATCATATCAATTACCCATCAGCCCCCTCTCGGCTGGATGCCAACACGCACCACACCCCAGCCAAGTCAATGAGACAAGGTGCAAATGCAGATATAATGGTGCTTTTTGCGTAGTACAAATGACACTGTGTCAACCCTGCTGTCCACCTGTCAGATGTGTTATCCAGAGTGTGTGTGCACAGACGACCGTGCACGTGTCGCAAGGCAGTCAGGTAATTTCCTCATCTCATTTGCCCAGTGGAAGCCCAGCTGCTTGCCTGTTTATCTGTTTGCCCTTTTGATTGCTACCCACACATCTTATGTTGCCTCTTGGAGAATCCTGCAGGTTAATTTGTCCCTCAGTTAATATGCTTTTTGTTGCTGCCGCTGGGCACCACAATCTGAAAGGGGAAAGTCTGCACAATCACATTCTCTCACACCCAGATGAGGTGATTCACATCGTTGGTGTTACTGCAGCTGTGTGGCCTCTAATGGCCTGCTCGAGTGATTGATAAAAGGCAAACAGTTGCTCTACAGCGGGACAGATGGAACCGCCACTCCAGCTTCTGAGCAAAATACTAGGGGTCTGACATAGCACTACCATTAGCACATTATTACTGCTGAAATTGTAAGCGCTTTGATCATCATGATAAAGCCAGAATTTAAATCTCACAATCAAAATCTCATCAGAGAGAGACAGGTTCCTTTGATTATAAATCAATTACTTTCATGTGTTTTCATTTTTTACTGGTGGCAACTGAAACTACTTAAGAAAAAAGAGAACTGTTGAAAGGCAAAGAATTAAATGTAATCAAGAAATTCAAACTGATCTTTCTAGTTAAACTGAAAATGAGCACATGCTTCCTGTGTGCTGTAGTGATGTAACTAACCATTACAGCACATGGAAATCTCCACACAAAGCAAACACTGTTCCACTGTCTCACCTCGACTCCCCAACATTTTTACAATTTTATCCAAGTTGTCTTCACACTTGACTTGCCTTGCTGAATTGAGGGACCAGTTAGGAGCAGCAGAATGCACACATTGCCAATCAGCTCAGTGCACAGCCCTTATCAGGTGCGTGCCTCTCATATGTGTGTACAAAATATGTGGGCGTACAAAAAAACGTTCTAAACAATGGTGTTTAAAGACTACTGGGTTGGATAAGCTTACTAAACAAGTTTTGATAGTCAACAGTGGATTTGTGAGATTTGCAGTTTGGAAAATTTTGTTAAGTGAAACTGGTTGATAAAGTGGTGCATGCCTTGCCAAGTGTACTCCAGACAAGACAAAGATAAATATTGTTACATTCTCATTTTTAATTTTATATTTGATCATTTAAATTCTGTGCGTGACATAAAACCTTGCTACCAAGCCCTCTGTCCCTTTTAACTTGTGATCTCAGCTCCTGATCTGTTTCCACTTGCAGTAGAGTCAATACAGTCTCCTGTCCTGACCTCCACTGACAATCCTCTTAACAGCCACATGCTGAAATCTGCAACTTTGTTCCTTTGCGCGGTGTTTGATAAGAGAGATTAATTACGCTGTCTGCACCCCTTCGCATGCAACCTAACTATTTCTGTTATCTTTTATTTTTCTCTCTCTATCCAGCACCACCAAAGTTTTTAAGAACCCCCAATGACCAAACAGGCGTGCAAGGAGGCGTGGCATCCTTCATCTGCCAAGCTACTGGGGATCCACGGCCGAAGATTGTGTGGAACAAGAAGGGGAAGAAAGTCAGCAACCAGAGATTTGAGGTATTAGGTCTATTGTTCTGATGTAAAATGCTCGACAAAATGGGAATGCTCCAGCACTGCTTTTGGCTCCGCTTGCACATAATCCATTGCGCCAAACCACTGACTTGCCACCACGCATTAGCCGCCCCTAATAAACTTGCTGGCTAGTCCTTTAAACATCCATAAGATATAATGAGGATGTACACAATAAAAAAGCACAGATTTGTAATCGCATAAAAAGAAAAAAAAAAAGAGCAATTGGACGGCGAGAAACTTGCTTGTGGTGTGACCCAGATACCTACATTAGCATCACAGCACAACTGCCAGCGTTATGCAAAGTGAAAAGGAAAATAGCTTTTTCACTTCAGAAAGCCTTTTGCTTTGTGGCATTTTTATCTTAAAGCATGTTCTGCCCTTCATTTTTTGGCTGGGCCTTTGCACTTGGGCTCAATACCCATTAAAAATAACAAATCATTGCAGAACACTGATAAGATTTCTATTAATTTCTGTGTCAGTCCTTGGAACTATCATGGTGTCATGTTCTGCCCTCGCTGCCATTTTTGCTCGCTATTATAGCAGCAAATGGCCCTTTTTTTTTTACATTCCATGCACACAGGAATCTAATCTTATCAGAGTTCATCGTGTTTGCAACGCTCATACTGAATGCTAACACGCTAGTTCTCATTCCCATGTTGCCTTGCAGGGTTTGCTAGCTGCTCCCATTCCATGCCCATTCAATCATGCAATGCTGCTTCATTTTCTAACAAAAACGCATTCCTTTTATAACTCTCACAACTTCCTTTCTACTTCACTATGCTTTTACTATGAACAAAACTGTTTTTTTGCCCTCACTTGCTCTCAGCTTGAACACCGCTAGCTTGTAGCTTGGCCGGGAAACTGTTGAAGTGTACAGTTGACTAACAAATGCTCAGATATACTGTGGACTTTGAACTGTTTGTAGGTCTTTGTATGTACGAATGTGTGTGTGTGAGTGGATGAGTGTGAATGTGTGTGCATGTGAGGCTGAGGTCTCAGGCTTATTTTTATTCAAATCTACCTCTATGCTTAAAAGACATTGAGTTATGACACAGGGCTTTCTAAAATCAGTGAGTATATGAAAATTGTAGCATGCAAGAATTGCTGAATAAGCTATAACAAACACCTGTTTGTGAACATTTTATGTGTCGTCCGTCAAATACAGTTGGTCCTGT
This sequence comes from Perccottus glenii, assembly GCA_024416835.2. Taxonomy (NCBI): domain Eukaryota; kingdom Metazoa; phylum Chordata; class Actinopteri; order Gobiiformes; family Odontobutidae; genus Perccottus; species Perccottus glenii. The sequence goes on along the minus strand of CM044546.2, from coordinate 14,673,122 downwards.
CTTTTGTACCACTACCCCACTTCATGGTACAATTGTCCCTAACTGTTTTATCAAGCCACCTTTACCTGTTTGTGCTTGTTTCTGTCCCATTAACACAAGCCAGTGTGATGCATTATAAAGGATAGAGTGTTAACTTTAAGAGTGGGACACATTCTGATTCAAATTCTACAGCAAAACCCCAGCCCTGAGTAAAACATTTTGGAAGGCCCATTCTTAAAGTTAGTCAGCCACATTGATTGTTTTTACCCAGATAATGCAGTGCAACACAGAACAGCTCAACTATTTTTACTGCTCATTATTTCTGAATACAAAAAACATACCTACCATAGTTTAATATATATTCTCTGCCAGCATCCAGATAATATAATAATTTAGATAATATAGTTCTTTGTAACCCAAAATACATAAAAAAACTACAACCAGAATCCTCATAGATATGTACAAAATATAGAAGCTTTTGTTGTCATAGGAAGCTCATTGTGTCAATCACCATCAGCCAAATGTCTTTTACAGTGTTGTTTTGTTTTAGTTTTCTATTGTTTCATTTCTGTGGAAGGTCCCTTACCCATTGTGAACAAAAAAATCTCCTTTAACATATCTTGTCTCTCGCACCTGCAGGTGATTGAGTTCGATGACGGCTCTGGTTCAGTGCTAAGAATTCAGCCATTGCGCACGCCTCGAGACGAAGCCATATATGAATGCGTCGCCTCCAACAGTGTTGGAGAGACGAGCGCTACCACCAGACTCACTGTTTTACGTGGTAGGTCTTTTTCCACAACCCCCAAAAGAAAACCTTCTACTAACATGCCCTTTCTCTCCCAGCTAACCCAGGTAAGCCGGCATTTAATTGTTTTGTCTGTCCTGTCTTCTATGTTCCAGTTTCTCATATTTGCACCACACAGTGAGATCTAATTAGACACTCTGGTTACACTCACGTTGTACATTCTATCTTGATAAGATTTAGTCCATTAGCCATTTACCCAAGTAAGTTTCCCTTTCTAAGTGACTTAAGTCATTTGCATACAGATTCCTGACACAATAATTAAGATGCCAGTTAAATTATGCAAATAGGCATCCATTTCTAGCCTGTGGTATTTTAATGGAACAGCTCAGCAATAATTTTTAAATCAGTCATTTTTCATCTCTGTACTTCAGCAATGATATTCATGCGACCATGTAACATGAGAATAATTCTTGTGATTAACCAGCATATGTTGATGATGGCTGACTGAAGCGGAAGACACTTTTTTCAGCTTTGGTTAATGTGCAGCACTTCTCCACACAAACAAGCAACACTCCAGGCAGGAAAGGTCAGCCACTCTGTTTACTTTTAGTGAGCAGAAAGAATAAAAGTCAAAAAACAAATATCAAGGAGGTTGACAAGAGCCTCCTTTATAATGAGCACTGAGCAAAATTTTATCTTGATTACACACAGCATTCTATTCAAAGGCAAATATGTGGTGGCCCTGAGTTCAAAAGGCTTCATAATATCTCTCTAAAACATGACTTGTTTGGCTGTGAATAGAGAAAATGGCCTTAGAAAAATGCCTTAGGCTGCCTAAATGAGGTGTGTTCCATTATGTGCCACAATTACACAACATGGCAAATGAGTTCCTATTGAGAGGGGTGCTTCCATGCTATAGAAAAAAAAGCTGGCTCTGCGAGTCTCTGAAGCACACCCCCCCTCTCCCTGTCCCCACTTCTTATCTCACCAATGAGCCAACAAAAGGCCCTTTGCACTGTCTCCAGAGGCCGATTGAAAGAGAAAGGTGGCACATTCACATGCAGCTTTCCTCTGTTTACTCTGGAGCGCAAACTGAGGTGTGTGTGTGTGTGTGTGCACATGCAATATTCTGCACATTTCCTTTGCTCTGTCTCTATCATTGTGTTTCCCCTCTCACTCACTCACACACACACAAACGTGCACACAGGCGCAGCAATAGATTGCTGAGGGACAGGTTGAAGCTGCTCTCCCCGGCTCCGTGGACTAGCATTAGCATGTTTATTACCATTTCCATTTTGCTCTTCTGCTCACGCTCCTTTCCCATCAGTGTACAGAAGGTGAGTACAGGTCGATCACAGTCAACAACCACGACCCAAATAAAAAGAAATAAACAACAGGAAAATGCCCGTTAAATTTGGTGGCGCTCAGTGGGTAGGCCGTCCTTCAACTTGGAAGGTAGTAGGATCGATTCCGCTCACAGTTCATACTTCGTTGTGTCCTTGGGCAAGACACTTAACCCACATTGCCTCCAGTGACTGTAACACTGGTAATGTAATGTAGTGTAATGTAAGTCGCTTTGGATAAAAGCGTCTGCTAAATGAATAAATGTAAATGTAAAATGTAAATGTAAATTTGGCACTTGATAAAAGAATAAAAACAGCATCATGTCGTACATAATATATATGGGATGGAGCTACTGCCAGGATGACCAGAGGATGACTCTGGATCAGTGTGAGCTTGAAATGAGATGATACTACGGCAGTGTACTGTAGCAGCAATCTAAGGTAACTTAGGTTACCATGGGGATGCGCTATACATTATTTACAAGATTAAATGGCTTTTTAAGAAACATCACATACATGAAATAAATATTACACTGGGATTTCATGCTCCTGGCCTGAATCGAGCAGTTCTTTCACTTTACTACATCAGCAGAAGAAGTAAAAAAGTAGTAAAAAGTCAAAATGTCTCCCCTATAGTGACATTACTGGAGAACCATGTGTTATCCAGCAGTTAAATAAATAAGCAAAATACAACAGCAGGCCTAATACATATAAAGTGACTGTTCATTTAGTTCATTTGGGCTTCAATGGGCTGTAGAATCGACTGCGTGGCATCTGTTGTGGGACGCTCCCTACAGGAGGCAATGCCTAATTCCATGAAGGAAAAGCAGTTCCATGAGGGAACAAGAGGTGACAAATCCAAAGTGAGCTAATATTAATATTCTGATGGGCGTTCAACTTGATGGGGAGTGCAATTAGTAATGAATTTTGAGGTTTAGAAAAGCGATTTGTATGAAAGATGAACTCTAAAACGTAATCATGTGTAATCTGAGTAAAGCTGCCAACCCTCCACAAGAGGTACAGGTTTCCCTTTTTTCATTTTCTGGCCTGTGCCGTTTTGATTAACTACTGTATACGGTGGCCTGCCTCATGTCTTTGAATTAAGGTCGTCTCGATTTGCCTTGCAATTGAAAATGACTGGGAGGGATCATGAAACAGAGGAAGAGAATGAATGTTTTAAACTTGATTCCAACCATTAACCAAATAACGATTCAAACTATAATTTTTTCTCTAAGGTTGAAAATGTATCTCTAGACATCTCTTTTTCTCTTTTTTTTACATCAAAGTTCTGTCTGTACTAGTTCCATTAGAATGATGTGTGTATTTGAGTGCTACAGTTCATGATTTGAGCATGATTAAGGATTTATATTGCATCCTCATACTCCCATTATGCTGTCAACAGCCATTTCCTGTGCCCACACACAGGCGTTGCAAACTTATGCAGCTGTGCACAACTTGACAGTGGGAGCGGAAAATGGGAAGCCGCTCCCCTGTGACGGAAAAACAGAATGCATCATTTCAATTTGTATGGGATGGTGCGACGGTACGATCAAAGCCTTATGGCTGAGACGGATCTTTCTGCAGACAAAGAAATATCAGTGATTATTCATAGACGGGCTTTGTTTAATGTTAAAAGCTTGCTCATTATTATTCTGAGGAGGAAACTTATTACATCTTCAACAATTAAAACTGCACATGAAGGCCTATTTTGGACAGTTGCTCCATTCATGTTATCTCATAATGCATTTGCTGCATTTACAGATTACGACGGACAAAAGCTGCTCCACTATACCAAATTACTTTAAAGATAAATGCTGCGTCAGCTGTCTCGCACTACTGGAGCAAGGGATGTAGTGGGAATGAAGCAAGTGACCATTGTAAAATTACTGTGCTTGTGATCAGTCGCTTGAAAAATGGAGCGCAGGGGGCACAGCTCCATACAATTCATGACTTTATTAGCGGGAGCTCTACATCCAGACCTGAGCCGCCACATAGAACACTCAATTTAGTTGGGAAAGCATACCTTTTCCCTAAAAATATTCACCTATAAAATTCTGGGATCTTTCCATTCGGTATGTAAATAAATGTCACCAGCTCCATTTGCAGCTGTTTTTTATAGCAGCCACAGTTTCTTTAACCCTAAACTAACAGCCACAAAATTCTTCTCCCACTAGGGATGTAACGATTCACTCAACTTTCGATTCGATTCACGATTATGATCTCACAATTAAATTTTGTTAAAATTTTCTTTGTGGAATGAGTTGAGACAGATTAGAAGTAATCAAGTGCCCTTTTACTATTTCACAAATCTTTTTTCATCACCGACTTGGTACCGTACCGTAAGTCAGTTCCAACAGTCAATTCCAAATGTGGCGGCACAGTGGCAGAGTAGTTAGCACTCCTGCCTCACAGCAAGAAGGTCCTGGGTTTTATTCCCATCCAGGGCAGGGCCTTTCTGTGTGGAGTTTGCATTTTCTCCCTGTGTTTGCGTAGGTTTCCTTCGGGTACTCCGGTTTCCCCTACCACCAAAAACATGTACAACAGTCCCCCCTCACACATGGGGCCAGGACTCCCCTACAAAAGAGGTTTGTAATCTCAGTGGGACCTATTAAATAAAGGTTAAAAAAAATATATATATATATAAAAATTGTTACCATATTTATTTAAAATATAGGCTAATGTTTGTCCATGTTTGTCTATTTGTAAGTTTATAAATAAACCTAAATAAAATCATACAATTTAATTTGCTTATAAGGCTAGGTACTTTGAATAAGGTGGCTCAGTGGTGAGAGCGGTCGTCCTTAAACCGGAAGGTAGGCGGTTCGAATCCTGCTCTCTCCACAGTTAAAACTGTCGTTGTGTCCTTGGGCAAGACACTTAACCCACCTTGCCTCCAGTGGTGTTCCAGCCGTGACACTGGTGAATGGAACCTTAATGTAATTCGCTTTAAATGAAAGCGTCAACCGTAAATGTAACACGGGAGCATCTGCTAAAATGACTAAATGTAAATTAATAAGTGGATATTAAATAGGGAAGCACCGATACCGATACTGGTATCTGGTATCGGCCTCGATACCACATTTTCAAAAGTACTCGTACTCGTTAAAAGTCCCCCGATACCGGGGTCGATACCACGGTCTGAGAAATGTCTATGTTTGAGCGGCGTGTTAGGGGTTAATCACAGGCGCCGAGTGCCCGCCCCCAGACCCCGGCTACAGCTCAGAGCGGGGAGAACGAAGGAAAGATGAGACATGTCAGCCGTGTGGAACTATTTCAAAGTGAATGAAGACAAAACAAAACAAAGGCGGACTGCAAATTGTGCTCAGCTAAATTGTCCAGAGGAGGCTCAAAAGGTAGCGCATTTAACACAAGTAATTTAATCAAGCACCTAAAATCCCAACACGACAACGAGTATAAAGAGTTTACCCACGCTTCTAAACCAACACAACTCACACTGCAGCAAACTCTTGCAGAGGCGAGAGAAAATGTCCAGAGACAATCCACGTGCTGTGAAAATAACACAGGCAATCATCGAGTACATTGCATTGAGTGACCAGCCACTTTCGGAGGTAGAAAATGTGGGATTCATGCGTCTCCTCCATGTTATGATGTCCCAAGCCGCCGCTACATGACTGACACGGAGCTGCCTAAACTACACGACTCCGTGAAAAAACCCATCCACAGCCTACTGCAAGCCTCCTCTTCGTTTAGTTTCACCGCGGATATTTGGACAAGCAGTGTTTGCCCCGTGCCTTGTTTTTTTGTTAAATTATATGACTAAAGCTGTTACCTGTAAATTTAAATCATGTTTTTTTATTAAGTACTCGGTATCGGTATCGGCGAGTACTGAAATGCAAGTACTCGTACTCGTACTCGTTTTCCAAAAAAGTGGTATCGGTGCATCCCTAATATTAAATCTGAATAAAATCTAAATAAGTGGATATTTACAATGTAACTTAAAATCCCCAATAAATCTGCCTATGATGAATAAGACCTGGTTAATTATTTAATTAATGTGTTGAATAATTAGTTCTTATTAACTTTAGCAGAGACCTAAAACCTCTTTAGATCAAACCCAATAATAAACACTGGTCTCATATTTTTCCTAAAACAGTAGAACTTTCTCAAAACAATTCTCATTTCTTCTTTTTATGCATTTTCCCCTATTATTTATTAATAATATAAATAATGTACCTGAATGGAGCAGTGTCCCTAACGACTCTCCTGAGCCTTAATGACTCAAAATCAGGAGTCACACTTCCCTTTCAGAGCCAACGACCATGAGACCAGAACAGCCTGGTCCATCAGGTTTGGTTTCAGGGGAAACCCCTCCCTCTAGAGATATAAGGTCAGCTCTCTTACCAGTTGATCTCAGAAATGAGTCTCTTGGAATTAGAGACGAAACGTCTTCACCTTGAAAACTTAGTCCAGATGCTTTTACTTGAACCTTTTTTCAAGATGTCCTGGATGACTGAGAACCTTCACAGACATGTATTAACAGTAATAATTAATGTGAGGACCAGAAGAACTTCACAAAGGACCGGATTTGGACCTTAAGTTGGACACCCCTGCTCCACACTCTTAGTGGCTGCAGCAGAGACTCACAGAAGGCAGCACATGATGGTGGATTATGTGCTTCTGTGAACATTATTACATCTTTCTGACAAGTGCTTCAAACAGGTGAAAACCTGAAAAAGACAGGTCTGACTGTGTTTTAAAATAATCACTTATGGCTCAAGGATGATTCAGGAACTCTGTTTAAAGTTTAGCCTCTTTGCTAACACAGATTACTGCTCTGTTCTCCACCGATACATGACTTTTTGTTTTTGAGAGAGTAAAGCTAAGCCTCAGACAGTCTTGTTTTTGTTGTGCGATTGTTAAGTCCCTCTCGTTAAGGCCACGCAGAGCCGACTTGGGCCGGGACCAGTCTGTGCACCAGGAGAGATACAGACAGTGAGTAAGTGAATGACTTTCACTGGTGGATTTATTTATGCTGCCAAACTTCTAATTTGAATGAGGAAGAGACTTTCTCAATATCAACATCCACACTCTCATCGCCATGCTAGAAACTGTTTGCAACAACTTGTTGAAAGTGAGTTTGCAGTAAACAAAGCGGCCCCTGTTGTTTAAAACATGAATCGCGATTGAATTAACTTCACATATGTGAATCGATTTTTAACCGGCTCACGGTTAATTGTTACATCCCTATCTCTCACCTCAGCTAACAAAGATAAATGGTGGCTCAAGTATCTTCACATCCACAATTCTTTTTAATATTCATAGGTAGATTTATTGCTTGGATTTTAGACAATAATACTTTGATGCTATATTGCCACCTTTTCTCAGCCATACTTCACAAAACGAGGGTGCACAATGACAATTTATTTATAATTGTATCTAAAAAAATGAAGCATGCGCGGACAGTCGGAGATCAATTCTGCAGAATTGACAGAGACAGATTGACAGAGATCTTTGGAGAAACAAAAAGATACCCCCTTCCTATACATTACAGCTTCTTTAATAATGGAATCAGTCTCTGTGTTCTGTGCAGGATGACTTTAAAACACAACCACTGCCAACTGGATGGATTCCAGTTTAGAGCCAACACAGCCTGTGAAGAAATATCTGCTTTGTCTGCAGACACTGGACTGCGTTCTCCACATGATCAATGATGTCACACTATGTGGTCTTTGACTTTGAAGAAAGGTAGACACAGCTTGCAAATTCTTGAGTCTGAAAAATAAATTAAAGTTTAGCAAAGTTTTATCGCCACAAATGTTATGCTAATACACATTTATTGAGTCTACGCTACAACTGTTAGCACCAATGACGCAGCTGGTCAGTTTAAAAAAGCCCTGAGATGAATCATATAGTGTGAGAATTATTGGTGTGTGGATGACAAAGTCTAGATAGTATCTTTGATCTTAGCTGCTCTCCAAACTAACTTTCCACTAGATTAATTGGCTACTGCTGGGTCATTCTAAATGTATCTAATGAGCTTGAAATTTTTTTAAAGATCCGTGAACAACCTTGGAATGTGCAAAAGCCATGTGGCAAGAATAGAATTTTTGGCTGTAGTTAATAATCTCAACATGATTACGTTCAGTATATCAAAGGTGACTGAAGGGACTATTTAACTGCTTTGTGACAGCACAGAGACATGCTAATAAATACAAAAAATCTTCTCATCATAGGGTTGAGCTTCAAATCTTGCTGTCAAATTCTGAAAACAAGTGGGTTCAATATAGTAATTTCCATAATAAATAATGCCACCCACTGCCTGCTGTGACAGCCATCTCTTCCAATAGTCACTTTGGGAGAATGGCTGTCTGCTATAGTGAAAAGCCAGATATAACCCTCTTTTTCCATTAGGGCTCTTTAAAAGCCAAAGGGTCCTCTCTACTTGATGTTAGCAAGCATGAATAATCTCTATACTTTCCTCTCCTGTAACAAGCTTTTAGCTAGATAAATTATTGAAATGGCTGGTGCAAGGTTTTTCTTTTCTCTGGAGAATATGAACGGTTTCCTCAGGAATGTACACCCCCTGTCTCCCATAGTACTTGTCAGATGATACATGTTAAAATGGAGTTTTCAACACATGCACATTTCTGTCAATGCGGTTACATGCCGGTAGAGAGAACCAAATTATTGCCTTAGTCCGATTATACCGTAAGTATAACTTCTGTATTTATGCAAATTATCCACCAGGTACTGATGGTGGAAAGTTATATTTTATATTTATGCTAGACTGTCACGTGCCCTTTATCACATGACCCTCATCTCTTTTCAATTGCAACAGCTGGGTTCTCACTCACTAATGCCCTGACAATACAATTCTGCCCAAGCACTCAGCTCCGTCTACTTCAATATGTAAATAATATATGTTGAACTATGCTAAAACAAAATAAACAAAAATATACTATACATAAGTTGAAAAAAAAACTGTTAAAACAGAAAAAAACTAGACTGTGCTGTGCTGTGATATGTACAGTTACATAGTAATAAACGCGTTCTTAGTTTGTTGTGTTTACAACTCGCCAAGACGGTGTGTAATTGTAGATATTTATTAGTAACTTGATGACTACTGCGCAAATTAGTCTGGTATATTAGGATTCAGCGCTACAAATGAGTGGGGTTTCTTTTATCCTTTTAACAACGGCTTAATGTTGTGAAATACTAAGGACACATGAATTCAGCATCACTTCAGGCAGACGCAGCACTTTGGTTCTCTCTCGTGCATGTGACAAGGTGTGAACTCCAGCTGCAAAGGCTTAATCAAGCTATGAGCTTAATTGGAGTAAGGTCTGCATGTAAACGTACTGATGGTGGAAATGCTTAAAATGAATAATATTCAGGAAGGCACGCACACAAACAATGGAGATGGTGTCCTGTCAGTAGGACAGCATATCTTTTCACCGTATAAAACATTTTGATAATGGTTTTCATAAAAGGCCTACTTTGATTACATAGATTACCTGAAGTGAGCTCTTGTGTGCACAACCAATATGGCAACAGAAATAATCAAAAAAAGGAGTTGGGTCATAAAAACTGGCATAAGATTCAATGACTACTGCACAGTGGTTAAGCTTTCAGCCAACAAGAACCAATGCAGGGTTCAATATGTTTCTTAAAAATCTTGAAAATCCCTGCCAAAACATTAGAATCAGCCTGTTAATCAATCTGACCCACCTGCTTACAATGTATAGTACATGAAGCTTAATGAAGCAGGGCAGCACCTCACAGCTTTGCCTTCTGTTTCGTTTCCTGCCTGATAAAAACACTCACCTGTTCACCCATACAGATTTGGAGCCCCTGTTGTCTGTGGCCTCTGGCCTTAGCCTCAGTGGTAACACTTTATTTTACACTTGATACATTGTCTCTACCTCATTAAGTACAATGTAGCACACTGTGTAACAAACATATGTATGTAATAACATGTAACTACATTGTACATGCATACCTTAATCCTAAGGTATGCATGAATTATGTGTACTTACAATATGTAAGTACACATAATTCAGTTATGTATGTACTATATAGTTACATGTTATTACAGATTGTTACACAGTGTGTTATATTATACTTAATGAGGTAGATATAACGTATAGTAAGTGTAGTGTAGAATAAAGTGTGACCACCCCAGTTTCTGGCCTTTGAAAACAGATTTTTGTCTCATGGTTATTGCATAGTCTCCATGACTAGAAGTCTTTTAGTTAGTATTTTAGAGCATTGGCTGAATAGGAAGCATCTCAAAGGATGTGTCTTTGTTCATATATTTCTTGTCACATCCTCGTTATTTTTGAATGCATAATGTGCCCAAGAGGAGCAAATAAGGTTTGACGGACTGTTCAAAAGTCTTTCAAAGGTGTGTTTCTTAGACTTCAGAGAGAATAGAACACATCCATCTTTACCACTGGGTAAATAGCTCAAAGAATTGTCAAATAGTTTCCTTCTTCCTGCTTTGAATATTACTAATAATAATAAAAAAATAATGCTGATGGCGGATAAAATGACAAGAACAGATTCTCTTTCCACTCCCCAAACTCAGAATAAATGGACCACTGTTTTCTGAAGTAAATGGAATCATTGCTCAAGGTAACAACCAGCAAATGGAATATGCAAAGTGAAAGCTCAAAAAAAGAAAAAAGGCTAGTGGTGGTAGAGCGGGTAAAAGGCAAAAAAAAAATAAGAAAAGAAGGTAGACAAAGACAGATTAAGGTATAGTTTTTGACACAAAGCATCTTTTACAACCTGAAGCAAATCTGAATACAGGTAGATGGAGTCAGAATGAAGGCAGGGCGGATGAAAGACATGATTATATGTAGAGCTAATCTGGAAATGACTCTTTCTTTACCTCAGGTGATCTTTACTCAGTATAGTGCATCTGGCTGTGCTGACTGGAGTCTGTAAAGCAAGGTGCGGGGCACAGGGAAGGGGGGCTATTTGAACGTAAATGTAGCTTTGTGCCTGGCTTCCTGCCTGCCTTGCTGCCTGCCCAGCCAGGCCTGTAGAGAAAGGCCCTCTCTCCGCCCTTCCTGCCTCATCTCTTCTTTTCATCTCCGTCTTTACCCATCCATTTTAGCACTAGCCCTAAGGGGCATCTGACGCTAACACACTCTGCTTTCATTCTCTTCTCCCCACTCCATTCGCTTATGTTGTAAATGGAGGAATATCACAGCTAATCCGTCATGTTTATGAATGACACAGGGCCTAGGGAGAGTTGGGGCGCTTTGCCAGCAGTGGCATACATCTCTGTTGCTTGCCCTTTGCTTGGCTGATCCAATCTGCCCCAGCAGCAGTGCTCATAAAAATGTCTCTGGGGGATGGCAGAATCATTGTACACTAGAACTTCTGTGGTTCTGACCTGGATTTACCCTCAAATTTTAATCAGATACAGCTTAGACCCATACTGTTGGTATATAGAGCGTTTCTTCACAAAATGCTATTGTAAGGAGGCAATTTGCCACATTGGATTGTTATTTTATTGTGGAATAGATCGCTCATGCAATTATTGTCTCTGATAAATAACAACAACAACATTTGGGTATAGTAAAAAGTGAAACTATTGGACAAATTTCACCAAGTCGCCAGTAAGTCAAACTTATAAAACTCCAATGTCGTTCAGAATGAAGAATGACTTGGATTGTTCATCTGTGAAGGTTTTTCTCGGAAAATAGGCAGGATGATTAATAGATTGACTCTACCATGGTTCCCTCATAATCTCAGGCATTAGGCAACGGTTTGTTAATGACAAATAAGCTGCATTCAATTAATTATACAATCTCAAAGGGGATTTATGGAGGAAACAATCAGTGCAGGGCAAAGGGGGAGACAACGCTATTTTTCACTGCGACAGAGAGCCATGAACTCTGGATTATGGGAGCATTCTATGTCTCCACCTTCCTCCCTCCAGTGTTCATCATTATACAGTTCCCCTCCCTTTTTTCAATCCTTGGCAACAAGAGGGAATACATTTTTAGTCTTTACTTGAAACTTCTTCGTTTTCTGCCTTCAGGTTTTAGCCGTTTCATCCAAGTGAATGTATTTGTTCAACAAATTACTGAACTACCTTTTTAGAGGAATAAAGCAATCGAGACATAATGCCACTTTGTGTTGAAGTGGGTCTGTTCCTCTTAAAACTCCATTACAGGAAATTGGAATTAGGAGTTTGAGCCAAGTGCATGCATCCACAGTAATATTCATTAGCAAGCTCTACACCTGTGGAATCGACTAATAAAACAAAGTGAAAATTATTTTCCACTGACTACCTCATGTGGACTTGACATACTGTGAACGCTTTACTTGGAATGTAACCAAAATCCTGTCCAAACTCATATCTTCTATTTGAAGGGTTTAATAGAGAACATATTTGAATTCTGACTTGTATAGCTTTTACAGAAACATTGCTATTCAACCTCAAATTCATTTAAGGTTTGCCACCTCAAAGTGTCAATAATTCTTCAAAACTATGTGATCCCATACGTGAGATATGACAGTTCATTTGGGATTTGTGCAAACTTGACCCGGAAAGTAATCATTTTTTGCCACAACAATTTCTCTAACCCGTTTTTTGTAGACTTCAAAACTGAAAAAGATGGCCCGTGGCATTTTTGTTCGCACACAAGTCTCTTTTAGTTTGAGCAATAAGAGAACCACACCAGTCTATGTTGATTCAGGAGCACAATAAGAGTAAGTGTACTTCGTAAGCACACACTGAAAGGCATAGTCAAGATGATGTCGTTTGTCTCTTATTATTAGATTAAACTAGGAAATTGAGCCAATGCAGGTTGTTGGAAATGCATTTATTAAGTCTAGCCCGGGGGATGCTCCAGGGAAAAAAAGCTAATCTTATTTGGACTGGACAACACATGTGGCAAACTGCAACAGATGAATCAGTGTGATAAATACAGCGAGGGCCTTGCTGTCAGACCTCTATTATCGGCAAAGTTTCAAGGCTTGTGTTGACAGTGAACAAGAAAAATAATAGAAGGTATTAAAATGTCTGGGCCCTTGGTCAAAAATATACATAGGGAGAAGTTTGGCTTTACAAAAGTTTATAGGCAGAATGATGAATGGAGGGTTGAGTCAGGCAAGTTTGTCCAAGACCAAGAAAGGGTTTAACCAAGCTGTAGGTAGCTGATAAAGCAAACGGTGGGCTCAGATTTCGAGCCAGTCAATCAATGTTGCACTGTAAAAAAAAAAAACGACTTTAACCGCAGCAGAGTGGACCTCGCGAGTGGGACAAGGAAATCGGCAGCAACGTGATCAAAAGTGGCGAGAGAGAAGCGATGCGGAGAAAAACCGAGCAGATGCCGTCATTGAATTGGCACCAAATGAAATTGCTGCTTGCCTTTGTTAATCAAGAGCTCTTACATTTGGTTGAGTAATTTTGTTTGTGCAAAAACAAAAGCATAATTAACAGTTCCTCTCTCATGCCAAAGTAAAAAAATAATTGAATATCAGCTGAATGGGAGTTGAACAGAACATTTAGTTGAAGAGGATTCAGGTCGGATCTATTAACTGGGCTTGTACTTCTGAGAACTGTCAACAATTTATAATGGACAATGTTTCTTTGCTAATGGGTTCTACATCAACATCCTATTCTATGTCTGAAAACAAACCTCGAATGACTTGGCTGGTTGACTTGCCTCACCTGTATTATACATCCAAGGCAATTGTTGTCCATCTAAGTTTACTATCTTAAATTCTTTCTAAGCTGTAAATGGTTAACGATGAACCTTTTTTAGCGTAACCTTTTTTGAAGCATAGAAAGTGCTCTAATCAGTTTTTTCTACCTGAAAATTATATGCTTTAGAGTGAAGGGAAAATGGCTTTGGTTGGCGCTGTTAAGAGTAGACAGTGCTGTCACACTGCATAAGTAATGCTTTTAGTACTGACTGAAATCTTATCTTGGAAGGGCATCATAAATCTGATTTCTAAACCAGAGATAAAGACTTGAGCGCAGAAATACCACGTGTAAAATGTTATATTGTTATATTGGAAGCAGAGTGCCCCAGATTCCCACTCTTCCATAATCCAGCGTCTTAGGTTTAGGAGGGATTCTGAAACAACAATACATCTTCACACACACTTTTCTCCACTGTGCTGCCACAGCAAGTGACCTGTGACAGCCTCTTTGAGAAGATTGTATCCACTCACAAACGTCCAACAAATATATCTCATTATGGCCGGCAGGGATTTTCCTCAAAGAATAACCTCAGCCACAGGGTGAAAAGTCTCGTTCTGCTTGAAAAGAAAAGGGTCGGACCAAATCCAATCCTGTGCAGCAACCAAGCAACTAGAGCTAAAAAGTGACTGGAAATGTTTATGTTTGGCTTCACTTGGAAAGCATCAAAGGGCAAAGGGGTGTTAAAAATCTGTGTTCTGAAGAGATCATTTTGTGGCTTATTATTGTTATTGTGTCATGTCAACATATTTACATATTTATATTGTACATTTTATATTTTGAGTGCTGTGTTTTTATATCTATATACATCTTTTTTTCTGTGTGCTGTGTTTTTTTTTTTTGCTACTGGCTGCAGGTACAAAATACATTTACTATGTTTAACTGTCCATTTTACAAATAAAGCTTATCTTATCAACACTTTTTTTTCACCAATTTTCTGAAAACCTCTCAGATTTGCCTTTCATCTGTAGAATTTGTTTCATTTTACAATAATGTATCATGCAGAGGGATGTTTACAATCTATTTGATAAACAACACCATTACAGATAAATGTAAATGTCAAATGTCACTGTGGACCCTCTTATCCGAAAAGCAGTTAGTGGTAGCCTTGTGTGAGCACAAAATTTATTCAGCTGATAAAACATGCCAATGTTTGTGGAGCTAGGGGCACAATTTTACATGTTTGAGCTGATGTTTTTATTTTTGATTAATTGAACATATGGCTTCAGACATAGGGCAATTTGATAAAACTAAACAGGGGCTGATCACATTTGAATGCTACCTTTATCTGTTGAGACTCGATTAGGTTTATTTAATTAAGGCTTCAACAAGCGGCAGCACTAGCTGGGGTTTGTAAGACAAGTCATTACACACAGCAGGTTTTTGATGTATAGCTGTATTTGTTTAACTATACCATGTAGAACATCAGGTGACATACTGTAGGTAACAATACAAAATCAGCTCAAATTGTGATCAAATTTGAAATTATGATCTTGACCACTGCTGTGGTAAATCTTGTGTGTTTTCCTTCTACTCATATTTCCTGTGAGTGATCAATAGATATAATCTACTAATGGTTTGCGTTTATGTCCAAGCCTTATGTCATCAGTTAAAATGTGCTCACTAAAGTATTTTCTGAGCCAATGTCCTCTTTATACACATTGCATACTTGGCACCATATAGTCATATAGCCTGATAGCCTGGCAGTGGCTAATGTGTGCAAATTGTCATTGGGAGTCTTTTTATATCAGGCACCAGTGCTCAGCACTTCTCAGGAAGGTGACTTCAGCATTTCTCCCCCTTCCATCTCATTTAGTGTGGAGATCCATTGTTGAATATACAGCATGGGCCTGTAAAGCAGAAACTGCCCTTGTCTTAACTTGTCCTTGAGATTGCATAACTCAGCGAGGTAGAGTAAGAAAATGGAAAATTTTAGCATTTAAACCTTTTGTACCCTTTTAGCTTTGCCTGTCATATTTTATAGGTTGCTTGATTCCAGCATTTTGACATATGGAAATGATTGCATTAAAACAGCAACTGATCTGACTTTAACTCCAATCAATATTGGTTCTGGGTCCCCATTGTGATAATTTACAGAAAAACTAAACTAATATCCTATTAACTAAACTGACTGCAGCTAATTAATTATTTAATTCTTTACTTTGAACACTTTGTCATTCGGCAACTTGTGTAAAAACACATATGAAACATGTGATTCAAATTACAGTGATTAATCTGGTTTAATGTTGGTCTCCTTCCTTTGTTAGGAAAATGCTGCAGCAGCTATTTTGATGTGAGTTGTTAACCACAACCAGCTAGCAAATGTGTTATATCCCCTACTCTGCCTTTTTAAAAATTTACTATCATAATGATAATTCACTTTATAAAGTGAATGAGCTCAACTTAAAGTTATAAGAAACATGAGAACATTGAGGCCCTGGTGTTTCATGTAAGTAAAGTTCTTAGATTTCTAATGGTGGATGTCATGACTTTGTGGCCATTCTAGATGAGCTTTAATGCACGAAGAGGCAATAAATTATGTTTAAAAAAAAAAGACTGGCAGAAACCTTTGTAACAGCCCATTGATTTTAAATGCACTGCCTGAAGTCATATCTGCTAGCTACACTGGAGTTCAAGGCTAGCATCACGTTTTGTAAAAAAGAACAGGCTGTATTGTGCCCTTTGCACTCACGAGTCTTGTTTTCATATATTCTCCACAAAATAAGTGCGTCATTCTCCTGTTGGTATACACCAACCATAAGCCAGCATAATGTTCATTTTAAAAAGGCTATTTATAGTTCAATACAATGGCTGTCATGAACCTTTTCTTTGAGCACAATACAGAAACATTATACAGTCCACCAATTTAGATTTTCTAAAGGACAACTAAATTATGATCAACACTTTGTATCAGAATATATTGCCATTTTGCGAGTTGCTTTTTAGTGCGCATGGTTTGTCACATCCAATTATTACATCCAACACACATCCACGCTTTGAGGCTTGCTCCAAGCTGTGGTGTTTGATCGGGTATACTTTCACTTTTGACTCACTGTTGAATTGACTAATTGTCTGTTTGACCTTCAACAGGCTAAAGTGGTTTGAACAGGACCTACATTTATTTTCAGTCGTTCCTCCCTGTTGTTGTTGTTGTTTGTTTATTCAGTCAAGCGGGAAAGAAAGAAAAAAGTTAAAGAAAAGAGTACGAGAATTCCAAACAAATATTTATTTAAATAATAAAGTCAGTCTAATAGCATGTTACAACATGTAGTTTATCATTTATCATATATATTGTGCGTGTTATGTTTAAAAAAAGTTCAAGCTGGGACACAAAGTTGCATTAGAAAGTTTTGCAGTTAAGTATAAAGTCACTCATTTGTAATACCGAGAAGATTTATCCATCGAGTTGGTTTCCCATGCCAGATACCCAAAAGCATTGTTGGAAAGGGGCCACAATTGTCGTTTGGCTGTGCAGGCTACGGCATTTCAAAGCTGTTTCCTGACTTATGTCTCCTCATGAAAATTTAATGAAGTAAGTCTTTCCAAAAAGGTGCTGTTTATGAGAGTAACGAAAGACACTAATTAGCCGTATCACAACAGGAAAAGTAAAGTCAAGGTGTGCATGAACGTCATTCAAAATAAACCGGTCTGCTTTTGCAGAGGAAAACTAAACAAACCTTCCAATGAGCCGGGCATTTTTATGTGAAGGTAGAGGAGTCCTCTCTCAAAGATCTGCTGGCCAAAAACACTTTTAGAGCGTTGAGCTTCAGGCAGGGCTGCTTTAGGCTTTGTCTTCCTGAAAGGACTTCCACAATTAAACACAACGACATTATCTGGTCTGGCATCTCATCTTACACAACACAGCAAAGCCACCTGCGTTAGATCCAACAACATCAAAGCTGCACTTCACTGAATACATCAAACTATTACTCCTTTCATACAGTCATTAACCTCAACATGTTTTGTGTGTTGCTTTTCCAAATGTTTTAAGGCCTTAAAACAGAACACACTCTTCTGCTATCTCTTTCTTAACTTTTTGAGTCACTCTTTGTGGGGCCCTTAAGAGAAGTGGGTTCTTGCCAAACCTGACATGGACCACAATGTCTTGTGTTCTTGCAGAGGACCAATTGCCCGCTGGTTTCCCCACCATAGACATGGGCCCACAGTTGAAAGTGGTGGAGCGAACACGCACTGCCACCATGCTCTGTGCCGCCAGTGGCAACCCTGACCCAGACATCTCGTGGTTCAAAGACTTTCTCCCTGTCAACACCACCAACAACAATGGCCGCATTAAACAGCTCCGATCAGGTAGGTTTCCTTTACTTGAAGCTTTATTACCTAACAGGGATGTTATTTCTCTGATCTGCTCCCCTGGTGTCTCCACTCTTCTGTCATATGTTTCTCCTTCCACAACTTATCATTTGGATTTTAATTTTGTAGGTAATGGCATTGTTTCTACAACTTCCTGTCCCCTACTCTCTGTACGCCCTGTCTGTGTGTCGTCTGTCTGTGCGTCCCCTTTGTCTTCCAGTACTGTCATGGCCTTATGGTTTTGGGATTATTGCCCCTGTTCTGTCTTCACTGGCTTCTTCTCTTAGCTTCTGCCCTCATTGCTCACTGCTGTGACTTTTTGCAATGAATTATGTTGCTCTTTTATGTTGTATTCTTTCTTTCCACTGCATTGGTGCAGTGTTTTTTTAATCCATATTGTCATTTATTTTGTCTTATTTATGGAATTAATTCAACATTCATTCAAAGGAGTGATACATGAATAGGGTAATACAGACAAAACACAAAACTTAAAAATCACTGATTTCACCATTTGATGTGATATTTTTAAGAATGGCTAAAAGTCCAATCCAGTTATTTGGTTGTTTTTCTCAGTTTCACAACTAAAAACTGAATCATTCTGGACATTATTCACAGTAGTGTGTAAATGGCATACAGCAGCTTTGCCCTACTCCTTGATTACTAGATCTAAAAGCCCTTGCTTTAGTGCTAAGGCCCCAGCTTCTATTTTCTTTGCCTGCAACTTATCCCAATATCCAGTTGTTCGCCCTAAAATACATTTTAGCATAAGCTAAACTATTTTGAGTCTTGTATGTTTGACCACCTGTCTTCACAGATTTCACAGCTGTCCTTTGTTAATCCGTGTTAATTCTTGTTAACCTAACTTCTGGCTTGTTTTAACAGAAATGTGTAGAATTAACCCTTATTTCAATGTGCCTTTGAGTTGAGTAGACTTGATAAAGCTTTAACGAAACCATGTAAACTAAACTTAACATTTAAGAATATAATCCTATTCTTATGCTGTCTTTCTTCTCTCTGTATTTTTAAATCTACAGAATCCTTTGGTAAGTGCTTAGCTCCAAAGCACACATCACCCCACTAATTTCCATGTTTCCAACAACTATTAAAATGCATGGCATGGACTGTACTAACTGAGAGTTTAGGCTGAGGGTACTACTAGGTAGACACACTGTCCTCTCACCAAGTGTTAAATGTCCTACCACTGCCACTGCCGCATCACTTTAGCTCAACATGGTTAGCACTGAAGCATTAGCATAGCAATAACTATGTAACCTAGCCTTACATGTCTGTTACTCACTCACTGACCCAGCTACTCACAACTCACTAGAGCTTTTAAGACCAGCACTGTAGCTATGGAAATGTCTGTTGTGTTCAGGGAGGTGGCCAGTTTTACATACATAGCTCAGGTTAACACTAGGATCAATTTAAACAAATCTGCTCTCACTCATATAAAAGTCCTCAGCCTTCTGTAGATGAACTTCAGAAGCCATTGCCACTCCCAAAATGGCACCTCCCCCTGGTTTACCACTGTACAATGCTCTCTGACCTGATTTCTCTGATGAATCCTGTCTTTTTGCCAATTGACTTGAGCAAATTTCTCTCTCTCTGTCCTCTCTCTTTCCTCTAGTACCTTTATTTACGTACCCTGTTAAATCTAATTTGATTCTTCTTCCAAAGCCCCCAGCCTCTATCTACGCGTACTAATGCTTCTTCTTTCTAATCTTATTTGCATTCATATTATCCACCCAGGTGGTACACCAATAAGAGGTAAGAGTGCTGAACTGACGTTCACAGAATGAAAATAATACAAATTCATTCTTGCTGTCAATCCATCCATTCACTTGAATCACCTCCATTTTTGTCCTGTTTACTAAGTCCAAATCCCATTACGTTCATCAGGACCTTTCTTATTTGTCCTGTTTCGTTTGACTAAATTTGTATTTCATTTTTTGTCTATGCTTTATTTACTCCTTTGTATTCTGGTTTCAAGAGCCTGTTTAGCTCAGTTGCGATATGCTTGCCCTGGCTCAAATAAGCATATCCAATGACAATTATTTTTAAAGTATATTTTTTTCTGTCCATTTTTGATTTCTTTTTGGCCATAGCGAATCATGTGTCCCTCTTTTTGTCCAACTAAAACAACCAAGCATTTTTCCCCCTTAGCTGTTCTTGTTCAGCACTAAAAGTATGCACAGATGCTGTGGAATTACGCAGGCATGCTGAAGACAACATTGCCTCTCCTCTGCTTTTTTCTCCCAAAGAATTCTTTCTATCTTTGCAAGCTTTTTTCCATTTCTTCTATTTGCTTTCCTCTCCTGTACCTCTACAAAAAAGCCCAAACAACCACTTTTTTGATAAAGTTGATAAAGGTGCTTTTTTTCTCTTTCACCTATTTTTCTTACTTTTCTTGGGTTTGAAGAATATTTTACTTTTTGACTTTTTTTCTTCAGGGTTTGGGAATGTCAAACTGTAGAGTCTGGCGAGGACCTGATTGGCTCATTTTTGCCGTGTGATATGGAGCTGGAAAGTTGTTGATGCATAAAGCCATTTTTCCTGGGTCATGTGACACCACACTGCTGATCCCATTGGTGGATTTTTATGGGTGTCTTTTGTAGCTGTTACAGCTAAAGCAGTGGTTGGTTACCTTCTTGTCGGCTCAGGCTGATATTTTGAATTTTGTCTTCTAATACAATTGCATTTTATTTTTCAGCTAAGGGTTGTCAGAAGGTTGTAAGTTGCGACATACATTTCTTGCTAAGATTTGCATGTCAAAAAACTTTTGTTACAGAGGGTTATATGTTGGTTTTGCTTTACATAAAACTTTAATATTTTTCAATATGTGAGCAGCATTTTTCAATTTTTGTATGTGCTGCCTTTTTTGAACAAGGCTTCACATAGGTGAAGTCCCAAATTGTCCAGGTAGACTGATGTTAAACTTGATCTGTGATTGAATATGCTAAAATTCATACCTAAATTTCTTTCTTTCAATTGTCTTCCCTGTTATGCTGCTTTCTTATACTGTAAACCTCTTTTGTTTGATCCATGTCTCCCTAAAACAGAATCACTCATCCCCATATTGACCAGTCCAGTGACATGTTGTATATACCAGGGCTTGCCCCTATGACTCCAAGTGAAATTATTTTTGACATTGGCTCTAGGATGAGTGTCTGTTTAGATTTCCGTGTGACCAGTCTTTATCTACAAAGCCCAAAATAATATGTGTTTTATGTTGTTTTTAGTTCGTCATTTTCTTTTTCCTTGTTACTGTAGGTTGATATGAGAAGCAATATATTTATTTTGCAGTGTCTTGCATGATTACAATTTGCAGCAAACTCTCACTTATAGTTGGATTACAGTCTCCACTTTGCCTCAGCCAGTGGCTCAGGCTGTCATAATGATGAGGGGTTTACCAAATAATAGACTGTACAGACAGATTTTATATTTGTGCAGTTCTCAAACGGTTGACTTCTCAAGCTGTAAGAGCAAAGCAAAACTATAAAAGAAGGGGTTTTCTTTTTATTTTTGCGTGCAAACCTGATGCACAGCCCATTTTAACCAATCCTACCCCTTTGCCCCATGTGTTATTCCCAACCAGGAGCGCTGCAGATAGAACATAGTGAAGAGTCTGACCAGGGCAAGTATGAATGTGTGGCCACCAACAATGACGGAACCCGCTACTCTGCTCCTGCCAATCTATACGTCAGAGGTAGGAAACACATCAACAATTCATGCATGTGTATGTCTAAGATTATTAACTTACTCAAAAAGTGGAAAAAAAATTAAATAGAAGCTTTAAATTGGTCAATAAAGTCTGCAGCAACCTTATCCTGCAGTGTCATTGTAAGTATTCTGATTTGGTTTGTACATTTGTTTTGTTTGCACTCCACTTACCTGCACTGATTTGATCCTAAACAACTGACTCTCTGACTGTAAATGTTCTGGTCCTTATTTACCCTAACACCAATGATGAAACTTCTCCTGGTACTAAATGTCATTGGAACTTGAACCGAGGGTTATTGGTGGATGGCCCCTTCACTATCAGTCCTGATTCTTTCCCCCGACAGTGAACCCCTCTAGGGCTCCTCCTTCTATACTAGAAGGACATCTAGAATAATATTATTACATTTAACTGTCAGCTTCAACATCATTTAGAATTTTAAAAATGGTATAGTAATGTAAAAAGTTGCATTTCTATTTTCCACATGCATTCATATTTTTAAACCTTTTAGTTAAAACAGAACAAAACTAATGATGTTGAATTATCATATACTAATATTTTAAGTGGGGTTTAACTATCTGGTTTTAGCTCTGCTTTTTAATGAAATAGCTTACTAGGGAGATTCTTTGAGTCTCCCTCTGCCATCAACACTAAGCTACAAGGTCCTTCAAAGTGTTGAAGTGAATCTGGACACCTTAAACACCTTTTACTCTGTGTTTTCCTTGTTTTTCTCCTTATTTTTTGATTTTGTTCTGCATCAAAATTCCTCCATTCCTCAGAGCTGCGCGAAGGTTGGTGTTTTTACTTTTTGAACACAACACAATAATTTTATGTGTACCACAAGAAATCACCTTTTTAAAATATCCAGATAACATAATCTAGGTTCATGACCATCATTTTAATTTGATCATAATTTTTTCTTATTTAATTCTGCTGGAATTTCTACTATGGACAGCCATAAACCTTGTTGCACATTGAGTCCGTGTTCCCATTGAGAATGCCCCTGGTTCTTGTCACAGTGCTTGCCTGTCTAAAATGTGGTGCATGTTTGCATCTTTGAGGCGGGTCCCAGGACCAACTTTGCATTTGTTGGATGGATCTATTTGCATGTTTACCTGTTAATGCTTGTACTGCCCTTCTCTTTGCCTAACCCTGTCTCCTGTCTGTGTCCCTGGATAAAAATAAATGTAAATAATAGGGTAAAGTCAAACTATCAGCCGTCTATGGCTCGTGCTTGTACAAATAGAATAAAGAGTAACTTAAACGTAAAGCTTCACAAACACATACTGTGCATATAAGCTTCTCTAAACTGATACTACCCCAGATGGCCACTTAAATAGTTCAGTACTTCTTAGAAAGAAAAGTATGTTAACACAGAATCAATAATTTACTGTTATTGCCTATAAAGTCAAGTGCCAAGCTGTAAATGTAACCAGGCCCTTGGAGAGTACTCACTTTCAACGGCAAAGCTGTTTCTACACAGGAAGTCGTGAAAGAATGATGCGGCGCCTCCCACTAAACATGACAAATGTAATATGCAAATGAGCAGGATAATGTTGTGTCTATGGGGAGCGTGAGCCAATTCGGTATTAATTAAATATTGAAGATGAGATGGTTAATAATGCAAACAGTTCCTCTAGATTTCCTCCTCGAGGGTTGTGTAGGCTTGTGAAGTAGTATTAAACTGGATTCTACATCAGGCTTTCCTAAAGACTCTTTACTGAATAATTACTTTATTGGTATTATTCACATGGCACATGAAATGCATCACATTAATCTGTGTAGAAATATGTTTAACAGTACCACTATCTCTGATGTAGCTCCTTGAACGCCCTTTTGTCCTTCACCAATTCCATGAATTTCATGTTATCAGAATTAACCCAAAACTATAGATCTACTTCTGCTGCCTAACCTTCAAAACTTTGTTAGCCACTACATGATAGCTCTATTTCACTAACCCCTGTGCTTACACTATGTATGACCTTGTCCTTTTGGTGCCTCTTTTTCCCTGCAAACCTGTCTGCTTAGTGAACTCTTCCCTTTGTAGGCCTCAATGTACACTAAGGATGTTATGGATTTCAGTTCAGTGTTGCTTTTGAGTTTTGTGCAAGAATTGGCTAGAACATAAAAGCAGGAAGAAAGCATAAATCTTCTTTGTTCCGTGTGAAACTTCTATGGAGTATTATCTTGTGATGTGACAATGTGATGCGGCACATTACTTCACATCAGCTGGAAGTACACAGCCTCAAGTGCTGTCCACTCTCCAGTCCTCTGTGCGGTTCTGTTTATTTGCACCAAAAAGTGATGCAGTATTTTATGCATGTGTTTGTGTTAATCATTGTGACCACTAAATCATAATCTATCTGGATATACAAGATTTCAATTACGTATGACAATGACTTCTCTCGGTTTATTCTGTTATATCGCCCATGTTTCTTTTTCTCATGTTTCTTTTCTCTTGCAGTCCGCCGAGTGCCCCACGCTTTTCTATCCCACCTACTGACAATGAGATCATGCCGGGGCAGTGTCAATATTACATGTGTGGCAGTAGGCTCACCCATGCCGTATGTCAAGTGGATGCTTGGTGCTGAAGACCTAACACCGGAGGACGATATGCCCATTGGCGCACGCGTTTTGGAGCTGACCGACGTCCGGCAGTCAGCCAACTACACTTGTGTGGCCATGTCCACGCTCGGGGTGATAGAAGCAGTGGCGCAGATAACGGTCAAAGGTAAAGCTGCTTCCTTATTTATTATGTTAGCTTCAAACTGAGGCACACTTATTGTGTTGTATCTCAATCTGCAGATGTACACACAGAGCGTGCAGGAACTGGTGGCACTACTTTAAAGAAAGTTATTTACTTCTCATCTTGCGATAAGTCATCTATGGGGGATTGTTGAAAGCTTTAGACAAGCCCCCGCACTAGCCTCACTGCATTAGATGTTGGATTGAGAATTTAGAGAAGTGCTTATCTCTCAGCTAGAGCTCACAGTTTTTCTTAGCTAGCAATTGAAGCAACGTGAAAGGGGGGTAAATGCAGTTTGTATTGTTTAGTGTCTTCTGTAGGCAGGGCACTTATCGTCATGTAATCATATCCACACTGCTGAAAGACATCCCAGATTGGTGTCAGCTTATGCACGTATACGCACAGGGCAGGGGAGCACACACACAGCTCAGCTTTGTTTTTCTCTAGACATATCATACACATTAGTTACAATATAACTGTCTGGCACTGAGCTCCCCAGAAGCACAGATCAGATGGCATATAAAGACAATGTATTGCTCTGATATCGTTTGCCATGTGCTACGGTGTGGGGAATTAAAGCAATAAATTTACCTGTTAAATTATTAAAGTTATAAACACTAGGAAATGGGAGATTAACGGCAGCACTGTTCCCAGCCTGGAGTAGGCCACCATTTTGGCACATGTATTTGTTCAAATACAATGTTTTCCTTTGGCAAATGTAAATGCGGAAAGTGGAATAACATGAAGACTATCAGCCTCCTTTAGGAATAATGTACAGTACAGTATATCATCAATACTGAGTGCAGCAAGCTAGTAAATTAATGCAGCCAATATAATTCAACACAATTAAAAGAAGTCTTTATGGCTTTTAACGTTGAATTAATCAGTCTAGGTTTAACTGTTCAATATTTGGTGATTCATATTTTTATTTATATTTATGCAATGTTCATAATTGCAGCATTGCCCAAGGCTCCAGGTGTCCCTGTGGTGACGGAGCGAACCGCAACAAGCATAACCCTGACATGGGACTCTGGGAACCCTGAACCTGTATCCTACTATATCATTCAACACAAGTCCAAGTACTCAGATGATATCTACAAGGAGATCGATGGTGTAGCCACAACGCGCTACAGCGTCGGGGGCCTCAGTCCTTACTCCGACTATGAGTTCAGAGTGGTGGCCGTAAACAACATCGGCAGAGGGCCATCCAGCGAAATCATTGAAGCCAAAACAGCTGAGCAGGCACCTAGCACGGCGCCGCGGCAGGTCAGAGGTCACATGCTGAGCGCCACCACAGCTGTGATACACTGGGACGAACCAGAGGAGGCCAACGGGCAGATTATGGGCTACCGTGTCTACTACACCATGGACTCTACCCTGCATGTCAATCTCTGGGAGAAGCAGATTGTCCGGGGATCTAACTTTGTTACAATCCAGGGCCTCATCCCCAACAGGACATACTACATAAAGGTGTTGGCCTATACGTCGGTGGGTGACCCGCTTTCTCCAGATCTACAGATCATAGCCAAGACAGGAGGTGAGCATGGGTGGTTGTTTATGCTCAGTGCAAAATTACAGATAAAATTAATTTGCATGTTTTTGCTCTTAGACACTGCGACAGTTGTTGGGAGTGTCACATTTTAGTTTTCACTATATTCTCTGATCATCATCCTCATTAGTGTGTTGTAGTAGTTAATCAAAGTTGCTCACACACAAACAACAGGCAGTCATTATACCCCTTGATCAGACCAAGCTGAAAAAGTTTACAATACACAAAGTCTTTTGCTACGCTATCACAGCTTGAAAGACTACAACTTTTGAAAGGCAAAGTGGCTCTAGTTTAAAGATTTTCACCACAAAGTAGCATCTGTGTTCGTCTTTAATGGTTCTCTGAAAATATATCAAAAATAATGAATGCACCCCCTCATTCTAATTCCAGTCCCCTCCCAACCAACTGACTTCAAAGGAGAAGCTAAATCCGAAACAAGTATTTTACTTTCATGGATTGCCCCAGTGCAGACTGGACAAGAAAATCAGATCACAGGATATGAACTCATGTACAAGAAGAGGGATGACAAAGAGGAGGTAATTATTTGTTTAAATATTTGGCAAAGATTAAAACTGAAGCTCCTTTTACAACAATATTTGAGCTATTAAGGGATTGGCAATAAAAGATGAATGAATGTCCATAAAGCTTGAAGTGTAAAGCTTTGTATCCTCTATTAAAGATGTTACAAAGGTTTATGGCATCTGACAGTCTGCCACTCTTTGCACAGAAACGCATCAGCTTTGAACCCACCACCACATACCTACTGAAGGACTTGAAGCCCTTCACAACTTATACTTTCCTGGCTGCTCGCAGTAAACATGGAGTGGGAGCTTACACCAATGAGATCTCTGCAGAAACCCCACAGACACGTAGGTCTTCTTCCTTATCTGACAGAGTTTTAAACTGTTTGGAAGGGAACACATTTTCAAATGCATTCCAAAGTTTGTGTGTGCTGCAAAATCCCCCAAAAGTGATAAAAATGTCACGAAGGTCCTGAGCACTGATAAGAAGAGTTAAATTTTTGATGCATTTGAAAATAGTGGAGATGTAAACATCTGAGGTAGTAAATAAGTGTTTTGAAGTCTACGTGACCATGCAGTATTCACTTTGAAAAGGTTGCATGGACAGCGTACACAGGCTCTCTGTGAAGTCAGGAGACAAGGTTATAAAAACTTTCCCTCTACACCGTTGTTGTGAGAAAGAGAAATGACTTAAATGAATGATGGAGGCTTGAATTATGAATGTGGTACACACCATAGTGAAATAACAGGACATGATTGGTCTATAGGACGCCTTGTCTTTTGACATTACACGTCTGCCACAAACAAAGCATAAACAATATTTCACACTGAGCTTTCTATGGAGCTTTTCTTAACTTCAAAGGGTTTTGTACCTATGTCAACACTGGTTCTCACATTAAATAAAAGTGAAAAACACTGGACAATCGCATCATAGAAAGCTCAAAGAAGTATTCACTTTGTAGTTAGGGACCTTTTTAACCAGACCACAAATTTATCCAACAGTAAACTGTTCAAAATGTGGACTTTGTTGATTGTTAATCTAAACTAAATTGAGTTTATTTAATTTGATGTACATAAAGTCAATCTGGGGTCTCTAAAAGACAAGGGCAGAGATCAGGTAGGTATGAAGCTTAAGTTTAAACTCTGTCCAGAGGGTAAATGATGAAGTGAATAAGTGCATGCTAATGTTATCACAATCTAATAAATGAGACCTGTCTCCTTGGGAAGTTCTCTGTTGTACAGTCAGGCTTTTACCACAAACCAACAGGCTTCGGAAAGGTTGGTGACAAGATTTCTACCTTAAACTAGATTTAAGCATCAACCTTTATGTTTTTGGATTGATGGTAACTGCTTGCTGAGTTGGTTATCTCTTAATTTGGTTTAGAATACTTTATCTTTTTTTGGTTATTTTAAGTTATAATAAGATTTGATTTTAATCAAGTGTCAGTCAAATTTAAATCTAGTGAAATAGTAGGATGTATAAATTTTTTTTTTATTTTTTTATTCTATGATGAAGGTAGGTTATGTATTGAGCTCCCTTCCATTCATCACCATTGTGCGCATTTTGTGTTAGTTCTCTTTTTTATTTAGTATTTCTGGTTTGAGTTACACTTTTATTTATCCTCATGTGTCTTTGTGCTTTGTCCTCATTTTGTGTCATTTTTTCTTTTTCCTTTTTGGTCGACACCATCATCACCCCCATCAAACCAAAACCTGAAACGTCAAATCAAAAACACCAAACTTAATCAATAAATAAATAAATGGCCTCATGCACTCCCTAAAACTTATCCCCGACTGCGCTAATTGGAACACGCCAAACAGAGCCTTCAGGACCACCTCAGGACATCACGTGCTTTAGCTCCAGCTCCACCAACATCCTGGTAAGTTGGCGGCCACCCCCAATGGACTTACAGAACGGGATCATAACCAAATATGCGATCCAGTACACTGCGACAGATGGAGAGGATACAACCACGCGTCAGATTGATGACATCTCGCCTGAAACCACACAGCATCTTTTGGAAAACTTGGAAAAATGGACAGAGTACCGTGTGACAGTGACTGCTCATACAGATGTGGGTGCAGGACCGGAAAGCCTGCCACAGCTTGTCCGCACAGAGGAGGACGGTACGTGCCCCAGCTGCTTAACCTACCCTGCCAAATACTAACAACCTCCGCCTCTTTCTACAACCCCCCTCTTCTTTTCACACCTTAGCTGCCTACTCCAAATACAACTTTAGAAAAAGTTTCAAACTTTTTTTTTTGTTGCTCAAACTGCGACTGTATTTTTTTAAAGTTTTTATTTTTTTATTTTTATTTTTTCAACTTTGCTGCTCAATTTCAACATATGGTATGGCTTTTTTCAGAAGCCGGCCTCTAACTTCCAATCCCAACTGTCTGTCATTGCAGTGTTTTTGAATGGCAGCATTTTTATAGAACTGACTTTTTGAGGCGACAAGTTCTAGACAGTGGGAACAAAAAAAAGGTGGAAGATTTTTCTGAAGGCCATTTTTTTTAAAGATTTTGCCACTCATGTGATACAATCATATTGTATTCATTTTTTCCCCTGCTCCATAGCCAAAATTCTTGAAGTGCTTCAAGCATTTGTTACACTTGAAGCCCACTTTTGGCTCCATTTTTCTATTTTGGCAAAACACATTTTTATTCCATGTTTTGAAAACCCACTCATTTTTAATGTTTCAAGATTAGGTCAGTTGTCAGACCTGTTTTTGCTGTTGTTTTTTCTCCTTACCATTGTTGAAATATTGATGTCATGCAATGCTTGTTGCAGTTTTCTACAATTTTGTGATTTTTCGTCACTGCAGCATTTTGTACTACAGCACTGGGGCAGAATTTAAAGCAAAGGTGAGGGCTTCGCTATAATTTTGACATTTTTTCTTCTATCCCATGATGTTCCTCCAGTTCCTAGCGGGCCACCTCGTAAAGTTGAGGTTGAGGCTGTCAACTCCTCATCAATTAAAGTGATCTGGCGTTCACCAACGCCCACAAAGCAGCACGGTCAGATCCGAGGGTACCAGGTGCACTATGTCAGGATGGTTAATGGAGAGCCCACAGGACAGCCAGTCATCAAGGACATCCTGATTGATGATGCCCAGGTACAGCACCCGCCTCAGCCAGCACCTCATCTCTCACACACAGAAGTGCTTTTCCTCTTGTACACAAACTCTCAAACTCATAGTGAATTGATCTGCTATTTAAAACTGTATATCACAATGTTTTAAATCTAAATCAAATTCATGCACAAGCAGCACAACAATCATAGTATATGTTTTATGCATTCAGACAAGCTGTGTCTTTGGCCTGATCTCTTTCTCTTCTCTTTTCTTTCCATAATGATCATCATGATCAGATGGAATATGATGATTCGACTGAACATGTGAGTAGTTAAACATAAATGTCATTTTTGCTGTCCATTGTGTGTGTATGTGCATTTTAGTCGAAGGTTGGCTTCCATCCTTTTTTTTTTTCTAAAAACGGGATCCTTTGACTCACCATTACATTTAAGTAGAATTCTATTGATTGTATATTAAAGGGTTGAATTGTGTCAACTGCCAATGGCATTTTGGTTTTTAAGTCTTTTAAAAAGGCTTATCAAAACTATCCTTTTTGACTTAGGCATGCCCCAATTTCAAGTATAGACTGAGAGAATGTGTCTGTTCCTTGTGATAATTATGCTAACGTCACACACAGACACACACCACTTTTATCTCGCGCCTATTTTTTATTCCTAATTTTGCAAGTCAGCAAGTAAATGTGCACTAAAGTCCCATTTCTTTATAGGAAATGATCATTCCGGAGCTGCAGGCTGAGACCACATACTCAGTGACTGTGGCAGCATATACGACAAAGGGCGATGGGGCACGCAGCAAGCCCAAACTGGTCACCACCACTGGTGCAGGTAAAATGACCATCACTGCTGAAGTAACATTTTTCAATAAAGATCATAAAATTTATGCAGGTTAAAATATTATTTTCTTTTATTGAGTCATACCCACTGGTCAGAATTGACTTCTGTAATTATAACAATGAACTAAACAAATGCATGTTTTTGTTTTTATTCTTTTAGTTCCCGAAAAACCAAGACTAATGGTCAGCACAACCAACATGGGCACAGCTCTCCTTCAGTGGCATCCTCCAGCCTCAACTCATGGGCCCCTACAAGGCTATCGGCTCAGATTTGGTCGTAAAGATGTAGAACCTCTTACAGTTATTGAGTTCCCTGAGCGGGAGAACCACTACACAACCAAAGAGATCCACAAAGGCGCCTCATATACATTTCGCCTTTCTGCCCGAAACAAGGTGGGCTTCGGTGAGGAAACGGTAAAAGAAGTCACTACAAATGAGGATGTTCCAAGCGGCTACCCTCAGACTATTACAGCAGAGGGCCCCACCACATCCACCGTTCAAGTGAGCTGGCAGCCAGTTTTACTGGCCGAGCGCAATGGAAAAATTGTGAAATACGCTCTCCAATATAAGGACATCAACAGCCCGCGGAGTCCTTCGGAACTCTTCATTACTGCCCCCGAATCAACAGTCATCCTTGATGGCCTTAGGGCAGATACCACTTATGATATTAAAATGTGTGCCTTCAGCAGCAAGGGCTCAGGCCCTTATAGCCCAAGTGTCCAATTTAGGACACAGCCTTTGGATCAAGGTAGGACCAGTCCCTAAACCCTTTTAGCATCTTTATAAACTAGCTCTCCTTGCACCATTTCGAAAAGCACCACTTTTAGAACTCTGACATATTTCATGACATGTTATCCTCTCCTTGTTTTCCCAAACATAACAATTTAAGTTACATTAAGTAAGTATGTGTGTGTGTCTAAATGTTTTGTCAAGCACAGATCAGTCGTTTATTTTAGCTGGTGTTGGAAGGAAGGTAAGATGACAGTGTTGAGTTCAGTGTAGCTCTGATTTCAGTTTGATCTGAACAAGGAATTGTCAGGTAAGCACTGCTGTTGGACTGCTGGCGGTAGACTTAGAAACAGGAGAATGTTGTGTCTAAATCATCTGCTCCCCCTTTCTTTTAGCAGTGTTTGCAAAAAATTTTCATGTGAAAGCTGCCATGAAGACATCTGTTTTGCTCACTTGGGAAATTCCGGACACCTACAATCCGGCTCAACCATTCACTGTGAGCATTATGAGCCTTTTGGTAGTTTTTATGTAGAGATAATACTAAACCCAGGACCACAATGTATAGACAAACATGAGTCTCATCATCTTTTATGCAGATCCTGTACGACAATGGCCAGAGTGTGGAGGTGGACGGGAAGCTAACGCAGAAGTTAATTATTGGTCTCCAGCCTGAGACACAGTACTCGTTTCTCCTGACCAACCGTGGCAACAGTGCTGGAGGTCTGCAGCACCGCGTTTCCACCATGACAGCTCCAGATGTACTACGTACTAAACCCTACTTGATTGGCAAAACCAACTCTGATGGCATGGTGACTGTGGAGCTACCGTCAGTGCAAACATCTGAAAGAGTACGGTGGGTAGTATGTGCATACGAGGAAGTGAAGAGTGGAGGGCTGCCATACGTAAAGATTTTAACAGCCTAGTAACCTGTTGCAGAACCTGAGTTTGAAATGCTGTAAACCTCTTTCTGAAGCCAGTAGAGAAAACAGTCCATTAAGAGATTCTATCCTACTTTTTTAATGCTGCCAATACTAGCAGTATCAATTCATATGGAAAAAACTAATCAGTGTTAGCTTACATAAAAAAGTAATACTCATTTATTATTTTAGTTAGACAGAAATGTAGCTTGACTTAGTTAATGTGAACTCCTAAGGTCTCTGAAGTCCTCATGGCATTTAAACAAAGCCCAAGTTGTCAGAAAGTCAAAACGCACATTCGATTGTAGACTGAAGCTTCAAACCCATCTAGTTTTTTTTATGTTGCTGGATGCACTTGGCCCAGTGTCTCCCTTGCCAGAGCTTAAGCTAATGAGTTTTCCATTACGCTGCCACACTGCCTCCCTGGCTATTGCGAGCTTGTGCTGTGCCCAATGAGGAAGCCCAGAAAACTCTGGCAAAGGCCTTTATCTCACTTGCCACCCCAATGAAAGGATGAAATCCCTCTAATTCTCCATCTTTCCCATATTCTTAAAGGTCTTCTAATTAGCCCACGGGGGGCTCAGTGAGGTGCAGCCACATTGCCTGACTTCTATGAAGTAAAATTAAATGAAATAGAAAACATACAGTAGCACTAGTCAAGTGAGAATACTTGGCATGTTTTTTTCTTTGTATCTGGTCCTCTCGAATATATGCAGACACAACTGATATATATTGTTTTTACTCCTCAGAGTTTTGGCCTTTATCTCTTGGAAATAAGCTACATTGACAACAAGACTCTTTTTTTTTGTTTAATATTTTATTTATTTACCAGACTGCACTTTGTGTTGCAGGGGATATTACATTGTGGTAGTACCTCTGAAAAAACAGCGCACTGGCAAGTTTTTCAAACCATGGGACAATCCTGATGAGATGAACTGGGAGGAGGTAGGTTCAGAAACACTGACTCAGATAACTGAGTCTTTAAAGTGTGTTTGAAACCAGATTTTTATAACGGTGCACCACACATTACTTTTTTTCCAAACTGTAGAAAAAAGCTGTGGTGTTTGAGAGGGCAGGAAGAACAGGGGATGAGTCTCACTGATTGACGCAAATAGCTGCAGAGAGCACTGTTCATATGGAAATGAGAACATGGAGTAGCCATCAAGTGCTCGGCAAACTCAACCCCCCTCCCCACCTCCCCTTTTCTTTTTGTGCCTGCTGTAATTACCTGAAGAGCTGCATCAGGCCTTCCTATCTTTTCTCATTCTAAGCAAAGCTAGCCTACTGTGTGCGCACAAAACACTTGACAAGTTTTATATTTAACCAGTTGATATAATTCAGGAGCTTCTGTGCACCGCATTCATGATTAAGCATGTTAGCAAATGAAAGCTTCCTTGGCTATATACTGTTCATGTGTATTTAGTGTCCCTTCAGAAGCAGGGTCAAACACTAACTAGTGGCTCTTTGTGTGCTGCAAATACTGTATGTACTAGGGGTGTAACGGTACACAAAAGTCACATTGCTGTTCGGTTTTGGAAGTTTTGGTTTGGTACATTTTAGTACAGTGTCGGCACACAAATTTTGACTTGTACACTTGTCTTTGCCTGTTATTGTTTTTGACGGGGAGGTCAAAATGTTCCAATACAGGAGACCTTAATGATGTGGGAGGGTCTGGCTTTATGTTGAGCGCACATAGTTTATGAAGAAAATAAAAATAATAATGCAAAGAGAACAAACCAGACAGAAGATGTAGATCAACCTTATGATGACTATAGGGCTGCGCACTGCTCAAAGTCATGTGCTGCTCGCGGGCGCTCTGCAAAACAGTCCGTCGCTTAATAATGTTTACGAATGGTTACGTTTGGAGGACAAGCGTAAATTATTTTAAAAAATAACTATTTATTTTACCGAAATGTGACACCCCTAGTATGTACCTTTTCCATTTGGTATCTGGAGTTATGGTAGTTATTTCAACTTCAAATTTTAGGAAACACTTTTATTCCTACAATCCTTCAATCTCCCTCCAATATATTAAGATTTTAAATATTTATTTTGTATACCCATAAAAACACATCTGAAAGCTAAATGAAAACACTGTCTCATCTGCCATTGGCTTTCCAGCACATGGCTATAGGCCTATGTCTGTAGCCTTGACCAATTGCCCAAAAGTCACCCCTCTGTCAGAATTTATTTGTTTGTCAATATTGGCACTCACCTTTTCACAACTTTTCCCAAGGGCAGCTAGATTTAGCCGTGTTGACAGGAGAGATGATTGAAGACATTATCGGGCAGTACCAACAGCCCCAGCCAAAACAGAGCACACACAAGAGTGCACGCACTCTAATGCGAATGACAGGGGCACGTAGCGCACACACAGGACTCAGAGATATGGAATCAGCGCCAAATAACCAGCGAGGTCTGATCAACATAATTATGATCCGCACTTTGTACTGACTGTTTAAAGTGCAATTATATAGACTGGGATGAAGGACACGCACTTGATGTGTTGCTTTCTGCCAGTTAGTTGGATTATTAGAGCTAGTTGAAAGCTGTGAAGGAATATTTGACTCTTAATTAGCGGAAAAATCTGAATATTTAAAAAATATACATTTTATCAAAAAGTACTTTTGTTTCCTGACAGACAAAATAAACCTATCTATTTCTTTGGTTTGTTTATCTACAACTATTTCTTCATCTTATACTAGATAAATACTACAAACAAAATGTAAATTTAGGGAATCATTAAATATCTGTCTGCAGTTAATTGGACACAGCCAAAAGACAAATTATAAAAATGTATTTGTCTACATGCTTCAGAATCAATCTTTCTGATTGTGTCACACTGAACAAAAATGATTGAGCCATGAAACTTTTGAGTTCGTCTTTCTGTTTGATGCTGCTGGATAATGCTCAACTGTTTTATATGCTGGAAATCCACACTATCTTTTAATCAGAACCTTTTGTAGTCCAAAAACAGATGAAATAAGTCATTGATCTTTCAGTAACGCGCTGCCTTTGCAATCAGCGGATTCTGCTCTGCAATCAGTGGAAAAATCTCAGCAGCAGACAGATTTTCATGTGTGTGCTGAAAATTCTTGTGTGTGTGATATCCGATGTACCTGTTGCTCTTTACTGTAGCTGCTGAAGGAGATAAACAGAACAAGTAGAGACTTTCGCTTCCGGAGGCAGGCGGAGCCCAAAGCCTACATCGCAGCCTACTTCAAAGACCTGCCCAAAGACTTCACCCTTGGAGACAGCAAGAGCTACGGAGACTTTGAAAACAAACAACTCCAGAATGGCCAGGAGTACATCTTTTTTGTGGTTGCCGTGGTGGAAATGTCTGAAAATGTATGTTTGCCCCTAAGATTGTTTGTTTTTTGATTGATTGTTGTTCTTATATGTGAATCAAGTCTTAAACCTGGTTCAACAGAGGACATGAGCAGATCAACTGTTAGCAATTATATGGTCTTTGTACCGTAACCTGTAATCCTACACAGAGAGAGAAAATTCCATTATGCTTCGGGGTCGAGGATTTTACTTGTGGTCAGATATGTTACTTTAAGTGCTTGTGAGGGTTTAACTTAGAAACTCAAAGCTGCAGCTGGCCCAAGACGCTGACCCCGACTGCTTTAGGGAGAGAAGCCCCTTAAGACCATGGCAGATCGCAGGAATAGCTTGATAACAGGGCCTGTGTTTAATTGCGTCCTACGTGCAGTCCACCTTATCTTCTCTGCTGCACACAGTGTGTGTGTGCCTGTGTCCAGTGTGGAGCCGAGAGCAGACAGCTGCATGATTAGGCGGCTACAGGCGAGATGATGGATTTGATGAGCTGTAGGCAATAGTACCACCTCGCACTCTCTCCGCTGACCCTCAGTTCAGGTAGAGCAAGAACCGTAATGATGGACAGAGGCAGATCTCTCATTTGCCCACTGAAGCATATACAATATTTCCTTTCCCAAAGACCTTTTTATCTTTTCATAGAATGTAAAATACTTCACTCAAGTCTCCTGTAAAGGAGAGGTAAAGCAAAACTGAATTGCTTTTTAATTTGTATTGTATATGTTGTGTTTCAAAGACTTGTTAATTGAGTAAATTAGCTCAAGTCTTAAAGTAGTGCTTTGAATATATTAGTCACTTTGGCCATAAGTCACTTCTTAAGCAGGCCAAGCTGCAGAAAGTCCTCTGTTGTTATGGCTTAAGGGGTTCACTGTTAATGAAACTTATTACTATAGAAATGTAGTAATAAATATATTTTAAATAAGATTAATTACAGGTTTAATTTAAGTGTTAATATGAACAAATGCTAAAATGTTTTTATTTTTCTTATGTTCTTTGCTTTTCCACTTAGATTATGTATGCCACCAGTCCCTACTCAGACCCAGTGGTCTCTGCAGACATTGACCCACAGCCAATCATTGATGAGGAGGAGGGTCTTATCTGGGTGGTGGGCCCAGTGCTCGCTGTTGTTTTCATCATATGTATCGTGATTGCCATCCTCCTTTACAAAAGGTGAGAGAATCAAAAGACAACCAAAACTACTGTCCTCACAAATATGACCTCTAATAATCTGAATAATGTATTATCACAGAGCTGGTAAGGAAATAGTGCAAGTCATAGACCTATGTAACCATAATGATTTATACATGTAGCACTGAACGTATGAATATAACAACATCCATGCAAAGTTGTATTCTGTTAAACATTTATACTGGCAGCACACAAACACATTCTCAGTGCAAAACTAAAGATGAAGTTATGATTTTAAGGCACACAGGTCTTTAGACAGTGACCTTTGTTCTTAACACACACAGAAAATGATATCTTGGACAAGTACACTGTGTGCATAATTATTAAGCAGATTCTTCTCCTCGGGAAAAATGGGCCAAAAAAGAGATTTAACTGACTGAAAAGTCAAAAATTGTAAAAAAGTCTTTCACAGGGATGCAGCACTCTTGAAATATCAAAGATATTGGGGCGTGGTCACAGAACCATCAAACGTTTTGTAGCAAATAGTCAACAGGTTCGCAAGAAACGGTACGAAGAAAAGGTGTAAATTAACCGCCAAAGATTTGCGAAGAATCAAACGTGAAGCTACGATAACCTATTATCCTCCAGTGCTGCCATATTCAACAACTGCAACCTACCTTTGAGTGTCCAGAAGTGAGGTGTTCAGTTCTCAGAGACATGGCCAAGGTAAGAAAGGCTGAAACCCGACCACCTCTGAACAAGACAGATAAGTTGAAACGTCAAGAATGGGCCAAGAAATATCTGAAGACAGGTTTTGTGACTGATGAGATGAGAGTGACTATTGATGGACCCGATGGATGGGCCCGTGGTTGGATCAGTAACGGACACAGAGCTCCACTTCGACTCAGACGCCAGCAAGGTGGAGGTGGGGTACTGGTATTATTAAAGATGAGCTAGTTGGACCTTTCGGGTTGAAAATGGACTCAAAATCAACTCTCAGACCTACTGCCAATTTTTAGAAGACATTTTCTTGGTACAAGTGGTACAAGAAAAAGTCTGCATCTTTCAAGAAGACTTTGATTTTTATGCAAGACAACGCTCCATCACATGCATCAAAGTTCTCCACTGCGTGGCTGGCCAGTAAAGGCCTTAAAGATGAAAAAC
The DNA here is from genome assembly GCA_024416835.2 of Perccottus glenii. Taxonomy (NCBI): domain Eukaryota; kingdom Metazoa; phylum Chordata; class Actinopteri; order Gobiiformes; family Odontobutidae; genus Perccottus; species Perccottus glenii. Next base: position 14,635,320 of record CM044546.2, on the reverse strand, counting down.
TAATGACATGGCCCCCTTCTTCACCTGATTTAAACCCTTTTGAGAACTTTTGGGCTCTTCTTAAGCAGGACATTTAAAGTGAAGGTAAACAGTACACCTCTCTGAACAGTGTCTGGGAGGCTGTGGTTGCAGCTGCACAAAAAGTTGATTCTGACCAGATCAAGAAACTGACTGACTCCGTGAATGTAAAGCTTGTGACAGTTATCAAAAGAAGGGTGGCTATATTGGTCACTGAGTTTTTTTTATTTTTTTTATTTAAGAAATGTTTATTTGTAAATTTTGAGTTTATTATTCTCACTTTAACAGGTGAAAATAAACAAGTGACATGGTAAAATCTTTGTTTTTCATTTAGTTGTATAATAATTCTGCACACTAATAGTTGCATAATAATGGTGTACATTCTCTTAAAAAAGCCCAAACTTCCCTTTTACTACTTAAATGTTCAGGTTTGAGGGTTTGTTAACATTTTGGATTGACCAAGAGCACTGTAGTTGTACAATCACAAAATGTATCCTCAAAAATACAACTTGCCTAATAATTGTGCACACATTGTACATCGTAAAAAACATAGCCATTATCATCTGTCAACACTTCAAATGCACACACAGACATTTTATTCTAGTGTGCAGACTCAAAGTTACTCCCACAAATCCGTCCAGAGGACTGCTAATCATGCTAACACCATGTGGAGTTAAGCACTTACACACTGAATCCAAATCCTCAATGGTAGGCAGACCTTGTGTTACTGTCACTGCTCATCAGTCAAGCACATGAGGCCAAAGTGTCAGAGAAGCATCCCTGCCGAACTGCCTCGCCGGACTTTTTACTACTGTTCATTCCACCTTTGAGCCTGACTTTGACCTTTTTTGGCCTCAATATGTGCCAGGATTCACACACACACGTCTTTTAGATTGTTTGTGAGATTTATTATCTTAAAACTTTATTAATAATAATGATAATAGATTAGATTTATATAGTGCTTTTTTCACCCAGGGGACTCAGAGCGCTTAATAATCTTTAATAATCACTTTATAATCTAACAAACATTTTCACATTTGATAAGCCTTTATTAGCATGTGGCTTTATAATAATTGAATATGGTTTATTCTAGCTTTTCTTCAGAACTTTATGTCCTTATTCACATATTAAGAGTTTGTGTGCTGGGGCTATAAACTTTCTTTTGTGGCAGACAGATTTACACATTGATTACAGAGCCTGTGTCACTTCCATGTTACGGAACATTCAGTGCATAACCAGGAGATATTTTATCAAAATCATTTTCAAATGTTACAGAATGTTCCTGACAACCCCAAGACTGCATTTTGAGCACAATTCCTAAAACGAAGCATCACTTGAATGATTGGTAATAGTTGTCCCCTACCTGAAACAAAAAATCCCCCCCGCCTAATGTTGTGTCAATATTTCTTTTCTTTGCCGACCAATGGAGCAGCAAACCAGACAGGTAAGAAAATAAGAGGAAGAGAAGCAACCCTTTGACCACACATTTACACTTTAACACTACGATGTACTGTATCCACTAATCTTCTGACAGAAGTCAATATTTGATTCACAGAAAAAGGGCAGAAGCCGAAGCTAGGAAAGGAAGCCTTCCCAACAGCAAGGAAATGCCACTGCATCATCCCACTGACCCTGTTGAGCTGCGGCGTCTCAACTTCCAAACACCAGGTAAGACCTCCTTGTAAACTATTTATCTCATTTAGTGTGAAAGGAGAAGGAATGCTAATGCTGCTGATTGCTTGCCCAAATCAGCACTTCATTTCTAGCTTTGATATCATCCATTGTTCATTTACAACCACTACAGCTGACATTGAATCCTAACTCTAAGGTGGGCAATGGGACAGGTGCAGAGGGTCACAAAATGACAGTGTCCTCCCAGGAGACATGTCTCACTGAAAAGTAAAGAGGAAGAAATGTTAGCTTGACAGTTTGGTGGCAGCTGTCATCATCTAGTGCACATGGGCCATCGGGGTCATCGAGACTTGTCAGGCTTACTCAGAGAGGTCCAGTTCTGCTTGGACCGTATCCTGCTGCTTCAATTTACAAGATGCAGCACAGTACGAAGTGAGGACAATATGAAATATGTCAAGGCCATGTCTGGTATTCACTATGCGAAAAACCAAAAAAAACGATAACAAGCTGTGAAGTGCAGTGTTTACTGGCGCTGACCTTTAGTGCTCAGGTGAGGAGTGGTCACTGGTCATGTGGCTGTTGTTCGCCTGGGGAAACAACAGAAGTCACAGTCCATTTATCACTTGGAATCACCACTATGGATCTTTGCCTCCGTCCTGACCGAAACACTTAAATGCTATTTTGAGTTCCTCTAACTGTGGGACAGGTACTTAGAGTATGCCAATACTGTAGGAATACCAAAGCCATCATTTGCAGGCCAGTTCGTATGAAAGGAGGATAAATTACCCCCTGCAGGCTCATATAAAATATGCATATTTATGAAAGCTCTTCAGTGATGTTAGGACCATTACTGGCTGTTTCATTCTGACAGAGGGGTATTTTTCCTTTTGGCGCTGAGTGGTCTCAACCATCCTTCCACTATTTCACTCTCCACTCAAGCCATCATTTTCCCTCCCCAACAGCTTTTCTGAGAGCCCATATCTTAGCTCTTTCTCGCTGCTCAAAAGGACTAAATATTTTCTACCACATGGCCACTTCCTTTCAAGTCCTGAAGCGCTGTTACATTAGACCTCCTTTCTCCACTGCTCCCCCTTCCTCTCACCTCTTTACGCCGCAATGGACATTTTCACGTGAGGATGCTTGATATTTGAGTGACGGCATGCTTGAAATGGTACTTTGATTGTCCCCAACGCTGAAAATGGATTTTGAGTAGCGGTCTGCAATAGAAACCCCTTTGCTGAGAGTGGGTGGGAAAATGAGGCCTAACTTCCATTAGCTAATGTCCACTTGTGCCAGCAAATGAAACCTCATTGCCATGTTGGAAAGAATATGTCACCCAACATTCTTAAGCTGGGGGACATTTTAATATACTATACTATTCTACTGCTAGCTCCCTCTTTGGCCTATTTTAACTTTAAAACGTTTTCTTATTGAACTCTCAAAAGATAATCATATACATTCTCAACTTGCCAACATCACGATAACTTACATACAATTTGGTATTAATGTCAGCATATTCAGTTTAAATCAAATGTCAAGAGTACGCCATGGTTGAGCTTCGCTTGCTTGTATGCTTTCTTACTGTTGATGGTAAGCATGGCCTTGAGCATGGTAGATTCTATGTTACTAATGTATGTTTGATTTAGATTGCTCATGCTAACACATTTTGTTTGCCATCTTCTATTTGTCAAGAACATCACATGGCTATGTCTGCAATGTAGTTAATTACACCGTTTCCTCCACAGGTTCAGGTCGTCCAGTCACCCCAGTAACCTCCATTTGTCAAGTTAGTTGGTCTCGATTCTGCATTTGTCATCATTTCTTTTTAAGCTTCCACTGCCTTCTATTTTTCCATTTCCCAACCTAATTCCATTCTCATCTGGTCCTTTTGGTGTAAATGCTATGTCATCACAGTAAGGTGGAGTTTGTAATTACAGCCTGAAAACATGCCATGGCTTAATCCAATGTCTACATTCGGCCTAACATTTTGGATTTGTTTCTGTTTTTCCTTTTGGGTCTGGGTTTGTGTCTGTGTTCGTGTCATGCTAACTATCAACTCCAGCCTCATTGCAAATGATGTTCTCTCTCAGTAGGGAGAGCTATTGGAACTGACTTCCCATACTGGCTTCAGTATCTTCTTTATAAGCATGACCACTGCTTTGAGTGAACAAACAAGCCTAAAAAGAAGCACCTTTCCATCTTCTCTGTTATACACATACTGCTTCTCTAATAATCCACTGTTGGCTTGTGCTTGGGTGTGACTGAATGTCTGATTGACAGGTATGGCTAACCACCCTCCTATCCCAGTAATGGACCTGGCCGATCATCTGGAGCGCTTAAAAGCCAATGACAACCTCAAGTTTTCACAGGAGTATGAGGTAATTCTCTAAAAACAGTTTTGGTGGATGATGCCCATTATGTGAGGATTTCTACATTCACTGAATTCAATCACTTTAAATAGAATGTGTGACTATCACTGCAGGCATTTTGGCATGGCATAGCAGGAAAAGCACATGTGGAATGAATAGCATTACATGCTTTACATTTTTAGTTATTAGGTCATGTTGTTATATTTAATAGCACATTGACATGTCTCACTGGTACATCAGAATAGATATAAAGACATCATTAATCATACTTTTTAGACCTGTGCGTCCCCCTAGACAATACAGTAATGAAAGAGAAAGATAGGAAATATAGTATATGTACTGTATATTAAAAAAAATATGAAATATATTATATATATATATATATATTAAAAGGTAAAACACAAACTTCTCATAAATAGACAGAAGTACTAGAGTAGTTAACATACTCCAAACTGCCTTATTGGACTAGAGATATTTTTATGTGATTTAAATCAGAGTCAGACACATTAAAAAGACAAGAACAATATTTCACTGTAATGTGAAATAGAATGCCATCTCCCTTGTTCTTAGATGTTACCTTTTTGATATAACATTTTATTGTCCATTTATTTGTGACGAGGGACCATTAGCGGTCTCTTTACAAGTTTTACAAAGCTAACTAAGGGCATGGATTGCACTCTGATGAACTAGTCTCTAGTGAGGAATCCTGCTTCGGGCTGTAAAATGTACTGTTGGTAGGAGACCGCCAATGAAAACACTGTCCTTTGACAATAATTCTTGTTGTATACTGTGGATACTATATATACACACACATGGACAAAATGTTGGTACCCTTCGGTCAATGAAAGAAAAACTCACAATGGTCACAGAAAAAACTTTATTCTGACAAAAGTAATATTAAATAAAAATTCTATGAATGTTAACCAATGAAAGTCAGACATTGCTTCTCAACCATGCTTCAACGGAATTATTTTAAAAAATAAACTCATGGAACAGGCCTGGACAAAATTGATGGTACCCCTAACTTAATATTTTGTTGCACAACCTTTTGAGGCTATACATATGCATATATATATATATATATATATATATATATATATATATATATATATATATATATATATATATATATATATATATATATATATATATATATATATATATATATATATATATATATATATATATATATATATATATATATATATATATATATATATATATATATATATATATATACACAGTATGTATGTACTGTATATAGATACATGGCTAACACAAGACATAAGTTTCTATACTTGTAAAGTCACATTAAACTATTCCAAACTTACAGCATTTTTGTCTTACATACAGTGATCCATTGACATGTAATGAAAGCTTTTAGAAGAAAAAGCATAATAAATAAAAGTTGTTTTTGTCCTCATAAAACAATAGTTATAGCAGAGCAGGTCTGCTTCCACCGTATCAAGCTGCAGTCAGCCCTTTAAGCCAACTATTTGTAGGAAGAAAATGTATTGTTAGAAACAAAAACAGAGAATTGTGCAAGAGACAAAAACTGGTTGAACCTTAAGGGAAGTATCCTAACTTTTAGGCATGACAAAAAGATTTGTATACATAATATTAATTATATCTATAGTGATTTTTTTTTAAATTTCTTTTATTTACAGTCCATTGACCCTGGACAGCAGTTCACATGGGAGCATTCGAACCTGGAGGTCAACAAACCAAAGAACAGATATGCCAATGTGATTGCCTACGACCATTCCAGAGTCTTACTCTCGGGTATTGATGGTATGCCACCCACTTCTCTCCTATCTACTGTAAGAATTGTACACAGAGACAGCTGTATCTGTGAAACCTCACGAGTCGACCGCACTTGAGGCTCTGAGAAATGGAGGCTATTTTTTAAACAGATAGTAAAGCACTGTTATCTTCACCACTTTATTGAAATACACATCTAAACAACACATGCTACTCCCTCAGAGAGCCTAAGTACTAAATAGTTAATGGGACTAAACAGAAATCTAAAAACTCTGAGGCTTTTTCAAAAGTACTCTTAAACAACATACAGCCAGACATGCACAGACTTAGACAAGGAAACTGGACCCTTTGTGCTGCCGAAGAGTAGACTTCAGTCATGGGACATAAGGGACTTCCTCTGTCCCTCTTCAGCTCAAACAAAGCCTTTTGGCAAGCCATGCTTCTATTGTTTACTTTGATTGGCTCTTTGAATAAAAAGGGATTTGGGATTTCACATCAAAATCTAAAGACGCTTTCTCTCAGAATTTATTGATGTGAGGAAGCATCGGTCAGATCTTTGCAGTACAGACGCTCTGATGCTTGAATGCGTTCATTAATGAATTTGCTCTCACTAAGGTCTCTTTGCCAAGTTTTCTGGCCACACAAAACACACCATTTAGATGGATTAAACAGGTATCTGTTCAAGTTATTTTATTCTTCATTTGACAAAGTTTATAGCTTGGAAAAACTTATGTTGTGTTTAGTATTTATGTTTCTTTGTATTTATGTGAACATAAACTAATTTTATTATTATATATTTTTTTTAATATATTTATTTATACATATTTCTATCTCATTTTTTTGTGTTGTCTAGAGAAATCTGACATTGTAACTATCTACTGCAAAAGGAAGAAAAGAATGGTTATATTTTTGCAGTGAGGTCTACAAATGAACCTTGAGGCCATTATTAATATACTACTTAAATTTATCATCATTATAATAGCAGTTCAATATTCCTCTAAAGATTGTATTCATTTTCTTTTTTTCTCAGCCCAAGTGCTGAACAACACTGCAGCAATGTTTATTTCATAATAAGCACATTGACAGAGAAAATAGGAAAGAAAATATACAAATCCTGACTGACAGAAGGCATAAAGGCAAAAGCGCATTAAACAACTTGCCTCATTCTCATTAAGCCACAGTAATGTCTCTCTTTTTGCTCTTTCTTTTCAATTCAAAACACACTGGGCTTAATTGTATTTATTCCTTGTCCATCACTGAATTGTGTGGCTGCTTGGCTGTGTGGACAAGAGGATGAGAAGGTGGGGGACAGTTAGAGAAAAAAAAAGATACAACGTGGGTGGTTTTAATGTGTTCATATTCCATTTACTTCTCTTTTTTTGTTGAATAAGTTACCTGGGAGTAAAGGGAGTCTGTAGGGGGTCGGGGAGGATAGGAGAGGCAGCAGTTGGAGAGTAGGGATTCTGGGAGACGTGGCGTCCATGCAGATGAGACTTATCTTGGTCGACCATGTGTGCATGGAGCCCCTAAACTGCCAGTCCTAAAGCATTGACTAGCTGTCAGCTCTGTCTCTTTCTCCGGGATTCCAAAAGGCTGCTGCGCCTTTCATTTAATATAAGCAAAGGGAAGCTGTGCCAAGAAGGGAGGGATGGAGCGGGAGGGAGAATTGTTTTGCTAGTTTTCTGTTGGTTTGTTTTTCTCCGTGTGAGGTGATAGACTCTTTACAGACCGGGCTTTATCTGAAAGTCTCTCACAGATATGGAAAAGGACACAGCTCTGTGGATTTAAATGTCTTGTTGATAGTAAATACTGAGGCTTATGCATCGCAAACACTGATCCAAATTTCCCCAAATGTTATTTTCTGTGACTAAACTGAGTCATATTTTAAAACACAGCAGTGTTCATGGCTGCAGATAAATAAAATGATTGCATGGAAAAATAGACAATGTTGTTATCAAATGGGGTTAGTTTATTACAATACCTTTTTTCAGCTTTACTGTCTAAAATCTATGGTTGTCGTGATATGACTAATAAGATGTCATTTACATCTTGCGTCACTTCTATATATAGGTATCCCTGGAAGCGACTACATCAACGCCAACTACATTGACGGCTACAGGAAGCAGAATGCCTACATCGCCACTCAAGGACCTCTGCCAGAGACGTTTGGTGAATTCTGGAGGATGATCTGGGAACAGAGGAGCGCTGTTGTTGTCATGATGACTAAACTGGAAGAGAGGTCCAGGGTAAGAGATCTATCTTTGTCAGACTTACTTTATCATTTAGGTACAACTTCCAAGACTTTCAAGTCAAGGCTATGACTATACAGCTGCACGACTACATTTCCCTGAACTTTTTTCCCCTTTCTTTTTTTCCACCAAAATCAAATCCCACACAATAAAGAGTCCCGACAGATGACAGCTTGGCTTGTTTCATTAGCCTACCCTGCGAAAGGCTCCATTGGGCAGCTGTATTCACTACACAATCCGTTAAGGTCATCCCAGTCAAAAGGCACTTCTCTTTCCTGCACGTCTTGCAGTCTTCCATTGAGCACATAAAGGCTTGCTGGGCTCCATAAGCTACTGACCTTCACACTCTCTGCAGCTCGTCTCAGAGCATAGCGCCCTGTTGTGTTAAAGGTCCAGGGAGCAGTTGAATCTCAGTCCCTTCAGAATGTAAAAGCCAATGAAAGCTACGTATACATCGTCAGTTGCTGTGTGACATGAGTATGATTCTTGGCTCCATTTGGTTTAATGTTCTCTATCACACAGCCTGATCCACTCTTATCATTATGCAGTTTGACAGCTGGAGTACATAATGTGCTTTTGTTGGCACTAACAGCTAGAGGTCGACCGATACATCGGTCGGCCGATGTATCGGGCCGATATTTGTCATTTTTTTATATATCGGCATCGGCCGATATCCGTGTTTAGTAGCGCCGATTTAAAGTCAGGCATGTCCGCGGAGCCCCGAAAAGTGCTGCTGCTGCATCTGAAGGACCCCATGCCAAAACTTTTGGACGACTCTACAACTGTCCTTGTTGATAAAGGTAAGGCTTAAATTCTGATATTTCCTTATGGACATATATTTACTATATATTACTAAACTATGAAGTGTTGCTTTACTTAGTGAAAGAAAAACTAATAGCATAGAACCGTCGGAAACTGGCATAATGCTACAGCTGGTTTAAGGTTCGCTTTAAGGACTATAAGTTAGTCCAAAACTATCAGCAACTTGCTTTCTAACATATTAGCCCCAATGTTATAAGTTCAGTTTTATTTTTCCTGTGTTGGAGTCGGAGAATTTCACTCTGTGTGTGGCGTGGAGAAGTTGGCAGAGCTCTCACAAACACTGCAGCGTGTTACGTTACTCCGCCCGCTCACAAACAGCAGCGTGCTCGGGAGACAGCTGTCCTCGAGCTGCGCAGAACGGTGACATTTGCTCGGAAGCATGGATTGATGCAGACAATAGCCAGGTTTCTTAAAGTGACGTGTTACGACCAATATACACGTCATACAGTTATTAACCTCATTAAACCTGTCTAACGTAACCGTCAAGAATGTCAGAAACCACTAAGGGTTTAGCGCCGTTTTTTTGTTTTTTTGTGTGTGATAACTAGATTATGGTAATTTGGTTTGTAACTTGTATCTGTTATCCAATCTGTTAACAACAAAAACAACACATTAGTGAATTGTTTTGGTTATTTTAAACTTTATCAATTAGAGTGCAATTGTTTTAATGTGTATTGGCATTATAGACTGAATTGAAAATGAAGACACTACTTAAATGCTAACCATGAATATTTATTTTGTTAGTAATTGCTGTCTGATGGCTGAACAAAAATCAAATCCAGTGTGGCAGCCATTTCACAGAGCCAACTCCAGGGAAAGCCAGGTGCAATATCTGCAATGGATTGGTGAGCTTGGGAGCTGAAAAAGGTAAAAGAAAAACACCACAAATTTGTGGAGTCATCTGCGTGTCACCACCTCCAGGCTTGATGATTGCACTAAAACTTTAATGTAAATGACAGTTTTATGATGGTTCAAGTCAGTGTTCAATAAATGATTGTTAAGTTTAGAAATGTTGTGGATCGACTTATTATTAGTGTGACATTTTAGCATGCAAATGAAGGGGAAAACTTCCAAGATATCGGCCCTAAAATCGGCAGCACATATCGCCATCGGCTGACCCTGACCTCTAAACATCGGCATCGGCATCGGCTATAGAAAAACCCATATCGGTCGATCTCTACTAACAGCCCCTGTCTTTTATATTAATCAGTGATATCATTCACAGGGAAGCACTCAAGCTGTCTTTGTACATTTTGCATATCTATAGCACTATTATGAATCAATTTAGAAACATTTCATGGCACCTGGTGTCAATGTTATAACATCTGCTTTGACAGTAGTGCTACAGAGTGTTATTCAAACTGGTTGGACTGTCCAGTCAGAGACATATTACAGACATTCACAGTCTAGGCTTCACACAGCATCACGTGACTTCTGTTGTGTTGGTTCTGATGGACCTAAAGCAATTCAGATAAAACCAATTGAACTGTGAGCTACTTATTTCCTCAACAGGACTAACAGTGTTTTTCTTTGGCAGCTCCACAGTCAGTGTTTTATTGGCTGCTCACTGGGAAACAAAGCTGTATACTAAAAATGCAATAAAACTGTGCCTGTTATGTGATTGGAAACTTTGGTTACCGTTGTAATTATAGAGTGTCAGAACAATTTATAACAATGTCAGATCCATAAATATATCTCGAACCATTTCATTGATTTAAAAATCCAATAGTCAGCAGGCACACACTGATTCTGGGAATTTATTTTCACATTGTTTGTTTACAAGTGTGAAGCCGTTTTAGAGCACAGGGCAGAATGTGTTTATGCTCTAATGGCTAATGTGATGTTTTTGTCCACTCCAGGTGAAATGTGACCAGTACTGGCCGACAAGAGGGACAGAGACCTATGGCCTCATTCAGGTGACACTGCTGGACACAGTGGAATTGGCCACGTACTGCGTCAGGACATTCGCACTGTTTAAAGTAAGGAACACTTGACAATGATGTTTTACACTGAGTGTGTGACGGAGGAGAGTGGTGGCCTCTAACCTTTTGTCTGTGTCTTTGTTCAGAACGGCTCTAGTGAGAAGCGGGAGGTGAGACAGTTCCAGTTCACAGCCTGGCCGGACCACGGCGTCCCTGAACACCCCACTCCCTTCCTGGCTTTCCTTAGACGAGTCAAAGCGTGCAATCCTCCAGATGCAGGGCCCATGGCAGTGCACTGCAGGTGAGATAAGGGCACACAAACAAGACTACAACCGTTGATTTGTTGTAATGAAGAAATCTGTACATCTAGATTAAAGTGTAAATGTAGTGTCTATTTACAACATGCAATGATGAAAAAAAGTAGGCTTCTTAAAGACTGATGGAAAGCATACTATGACCTGCTGTAAACAAATCATCCCACTGACTCTCACAGAGACATTTTAAATCTCAAGGTGTTTTCGACATCTCGGCACAAAGAGTACTTGTGTCATTGCCCTCAGCAAACCTAAACATTTCCTCCCACACAGCGGCACACAAACACACACAGACTTCTCGTCTTCTCTGCTAGCACCCAGCTTATCCCTTGGGTTATTGCATCTGAAACAAATAACTTTCACTTTGATGCCAACTTTACTTTCCTCAGCTATAAAAGAGGCCAGACTCCCAGCAGAAAAAAAAGGCACCAGGACTTAACACATGCTTCTGACTACTCAACAGCCATAGTTAATGTGAGAGATACAAATCTAATGTCAGAATGGGACAAAAAAGAAGGGGGATTACTCAAGAAGCAGTTTCCATTTGAAGAGTTAGTTGCCCAATCGCTTCAAATTGAAAATACTGACATGGACAATAAAAGAGAATGCAAGAATTAATGTCACTGTGCAGATGGGAGCTGCTAATTCCTCTAGCACACCATCAGATAAAGTCATTTCAGCTTTAAATCCTTTAAGTACTTCTTTACTAAATGTTTGACCACAGAGACTTCCTATATTTACATACAGGGAATTTGGTGATGCAAAGATATACTCTGTTCACAATGAAGGCCACATTTTTATTTGCTTCGAGAAACAATATAAAATGAGACTTGTCCTGCTTGTAATTAACAGCATGGCACATGGTCTCCTAAGCAGTTGATTAATTATCATATGCGAAGACCATGAAATATAAAAAGAAGTAATCAGAGACTTTTTATTTGTTAGAGTGTTAAGTGGTTCTGTATGGGGTAAAGAAGCAAAAAAAGTTTAAATGAGTTGCAAATGACTAATTGGAAACAGTTTTTTTGTGGGTTTTAATTTAATTGCCCTCATACAATCGAATAACAACCATGCTATTTTTCTTACCTGAAAATTACTGCATTTAATTATCATTCTTTTGTCATAAGATACTAAATTGTTCTATAGGCACATCATTTCTACATGTGTTCTCACAGTCAAGGGAGGGGATTTTATGCCCAAAAAGTTTTCCAAAATTGACTCCATGTGCACTCAAGAATACTTACAATAAAAGAATATTTGAGTTCAGTCAAATTTAATGAGACACTTTTATATGCTGGCATATTAGGTTTTGTGGTGGCTAATCATAATGTATCTAGAGTTCCACTGTGAGCTAGGTGAGACTGATGTAAATTATCCCTCTTAGCAACAGCAAAGGAGGTTTCCTGCTTTCTTAGTTCATTTTCTTTTCCCACTAACCCACAGGTCACCGTCTGTTTTCGCTTCTTTAGCCACAGGCCAAGCCAGGCGTTGTGAGGTCACAGAGCAAGTCAAAAGGACATGATTGAATGTTGGTGAGATCAGTGGCCTTATGCAGTCATTGGAAAAGGAAAAAAAAAAAAGTTTGAGCGAGAAAGTTGTTTTAGTTGCGTACTCTTGATGATGTTGCTCACACTAGTCTATTGTCAAAACTAAGAAGTAAAATGAGCTTAAGTACAATGTTAAATGGGTCAGAAAAAAGTGCTTCTTAGTTAGGCTAATAAAGAGGTAGCTTGAAACAAATCTCTAAATTCAAACACGATAAACACTTTTGATTTATTTGCACATTTTATAAAGTGCTGTGTTTTGATCATACTTATGGTTATGTGCATTCTAGCAAAAAAGTGGCAGGTTAGCTGACAGCAAGAGATTTGCTAACAATACACATGTAATTGCTTTCACTGCTGCTCACGCTTTATCTCCTCAGTGCTCATTGCAGCTGTATTTTATACCGCACTACTTTCTCGCCCATCCCCTATTCCCTTAACTCCTGGAAAGCATATTAGTCTGACACTTAATGTGTGTAGACTTCCAAAGCAGCTGGTCTTGACTGGCTGAAAAGGCAGTGTCAGGTCATTAGTGCAGCCAGTCCGCCAGCTCCCCTTCAACTGCCAAATGTAGCGTCGACTTTCTGCACCAGCTCACACTAACACTTGTCCATAAAGAATATGTCCATGCATTTGTGGCTTTTACATTGTGGGTGAAAACGCTTTGTGTAGTGGAGGCTGTGGAAAAATCTAACTTAGAAATGCACAATTTGAAGAAAACTGTCAGCATCTCTCTCCACAACACTCCACCCTGCACTCATCATCTTCCTCTGTCTCTCTTGAGCTGTCACTCTGTCACTAACTCTCTGGAAGGTCATCACTCTCCCACATCCAGGCGCTGAAAAAATGTCTTCAGATTGGACACAGCTGGGGCAGAGGGAGAAACTGCTGTGCATCCTGCACCTATGGGTTAAGGTGTTCTAGAACCCCAAGTGATATATTCCTCAAATATCCCCAAGACATGTCCACACAGGCCAGCTTTACAACTTACACTTTGCAACTGCGGTAGAAATGTGTGTGAATTGTGAAGAGGCAATGTCAGCCATTTTGAAAGTGATCAGCAGATCATTTGTTAAAGCCAATGATTCTCACATGCGTCCTTATTTCATCCCCACTGCAGTCTCGGTGCAGCATGGCACATTAAACAAACTTAGCTGCCGGGGATTCCTGCTTGACTTTTTCTTCCCAAGCCTTTCCCTGTTCCTTGGAGCAAATGAAAAACAAATGCTCCATCAGAAATAGAAGGCACAAGTGGATGGCTCACACCTCGTAGGCATGTCAGCTTAATGGATTGAATAACCTATTTACTTTGGAGAGCCAAGTGCAAGGACTTGTCTTGTCGGTGTTGTGCTCTGCGCTTGGTGAAGGAGAGTTACCAAACAGCGAATACTATGCTGTCATCCTCGCTGTAAATAAATTGTCATCAGAAACCATCTTTGTTGCTGAGGCATGCTCTATTAAAAATGTAATGTGCTGGGGCGTGCGATTCATTTGTCAGCAGTCTACAAAAGACACGGCTACATTCAAAAAGCGTGTCTTCAGCTGTCATAAACGGAGAGGTCAAAACTGTAAAACATTTCCCTCTTTGTCAGAGTGCTTTTTACACGCTAATGTACAAATGTGAATCTTAATGAAGAAACATGCCTTTCAGAGTCTCTTGCAAAGCTCTTATGCCATTTGGGTGCACTGCGCTAATCTAATGGCATTAATTAAAGTCAGCTGCACTTCTCCTAACTTGCCCGTTGCATTAATAAAGCCCTCCAAAAACCATACCCTCAAAATTGCACCCGTCTATTCACTTTTGTTGTGCATTTGTTGTAGTGGCACTTTTCTGAGTGCTGAGATAAAGGTTAAATGTTGCTGGCGCATAAGTGATTAGTCCTGATGGGTTTGAGAGCACAGGTGGGATCCAGAGGGGGAAGATTCAACTGATAAGCCAGCAGCAAGCCCACTGAATGCAGCAACTGCCAAGAACTCTTCTCCACACAGTGCCACTTCAGATTTAATTACACTCAGAGCCAAATGGTCAGTCCTACTGAGACACGCCTGGCAAAGAGTTTAGCTTCCTGTTTGGACTTATCACTGGGTGCAAGGGACTTCTTCAGGTGTATGTTTTAGCGATATGTCTCCTTTCACAAAATCAAACAAGAAAGTAAAGTGTTCTTATTGCCCTTTTTTGTGTCTGCAGCGCTGGTGTGGGACGCACAGGCTGCTTCATCGTGATTGATGCTATGCTGGAACGTATCAAGCACGAGAAGACTGTAGACATATATGGGCACGTTACACTAATGCGCGCCCAGAGGAACTACATGGTGCAAACAGAGGATCAGTACGTCTTTATACACGACGCGCTCCAGGAGGCCGTCAACTGTGGCACCACCGAAGTGCCCGCCAGAAACCTCTATGCCTACATCCAGAAACTGACGCAGATAGAAGGAGGGGAGAACGTCACCGGCATGGAGCTGGAGTTCAAGGTACAAACACACAGCCAAAGATTGGCTCATGTGAACCAATTGAACTGTTGGTCATGTTTGGTCTGCTGGACGTGGTTTTGCTGCTTTTTTCATCCATTAGGTCTGCAAGATGATATGGGGCCTGTGGTTTCTCCTTTTTCAGCTATTTGACTCACTTGTATAACCTAACATAGGATGAATTCCTAATTTTCTGGTTTCACCTTCTCAATGCCTCTTCAAATGAGTTCTTGGTTTACACATAAAATGTCAAACATAGGTTTTGACTCACTAGAGGACAGTTGCCAGAGCAGCCCAAGGAAGTGCATTTACAATAAGGGTACATTTCAAAGCCATCTTACCCAGTTGTTTATAGATTGGGGTTGAACTGTATTGCCTTCCTTGTCACAAACCTTTTATGCTCTTTAATAGACACCAAGAAATGATAAAGAGGTTAGATTGCACCACACTACTCTCCGCTCTCGTCGTTCCTGGGTATCCATTTCCCAGTCTTTTTTATCATAACATGCTACATGTTCTCCTGCTAAGGCATACTCTGATAGTAATCACTTGCGAGTCCCATACTTCATTTTTACATGAACAGTGTCAAACCACAATAAAATACAAACCAATAGTGTGTCAATTTCATTAGCTACTTAATCTGCTTTGGATTCTTCACACTCTGCTTGTGATTGTTCATAGGGCTCATATCTTATCTTGTACAATCCGCTGTGCGTCAAACACAGTCACAGGGGAAATAAAGGAACAAGAGCAACACCAGTATGTCTTGCCTTGTACTGTCTCACCAACCGGTGGATTTCTTTGTTTCATGCAGCGTTTAGCAAACACTAAAGCCCATACATCACGATTCATCAGTGCCAACCTCCCCTGCAACAAGTTCAAAAACCGCCTTGTTAACATTATGCCATACGAATCCACACGAGTGTGTCTTCAGCCCATCCGAGGAGTCGAGGGCTCCGACTACATCAATGCTAGCTTCATTGATGGCTACAGGTAAGTGCCAAAGTCATTTTAGTGCTACATTGAACCAATGGCAGTATAGTACCTATTACATATGGCATAAGATCTGACAAGTTACCTACGTGTTTCCACAGGCAACAGAAAGCCTACATTGCCACGCAGGCCTCTGGCAGAGACCACCGAGGACTTCTGGAGGATGCTCTGGGAGCACAACTCCACCATCGTTGTCATGCTCACAAAGCTAAGAGAAATGGGCAGGGTATGATTTCACCATGTACATGTACCATGAGCACATTTATTGTTGCATCTATGATTTTTGACTCCGAAGTTTGTGGGAATGACCACAATGACAGGAATGTGTGTTTTCTTTTCCAAACAGGAAAAATGTCACCAGTACTGGCCAGCAGAGGTCGGCCAGATACCAGTACTTTGTAGTTGACCCAATGGCCGAATATAACATGCCTCAGTACATCCTGAGAGAGTTCAAAGTGACTGATGCCAGGGTAAGAAAATACAAAACTTAACCCTGCTCCTTTAAATTTATAGTTTTCATAGTTTAATATTACTCACCCGTCTTCAGATGCCCTCAGTGTGCCCAGCTTCTATTTCTTTCATTTAAATTTTATGCTCATTTAGTGTCTGCCCTTTAATGTTTGAAATTCCAAAATGCTTGGATATAATCTTCCTTTGCCTTTAATGAAGGCTCTTAAACGGCTGGCTGCTAAATGCCCTCTGTCCAAATGTAACTCTGCAGGATTCATTAACTCCAAATGATGGCATATTTGTTTACACCAAACTATGGCCGTAAGATGAACATGAACATAAATATATATTTATGGAAAATATGACACGTGTCAATGTGTAAAAAAAACAAATGTGGTGCCGGCAGCAGAGAGCTGCCACAGTTTTAATTCCATCAAAGGCTTCCACAGAAACGTGGCTTGCGCTCTTTCCTTTGTAGTGCACATTAAATTCATCTCAATAGGATTTTTTTCCTTATCAAGGGGATACAATATCACATAAGTAATGCACTCTACTTAAAAGTTGATCCTGCAAACATGCTGTCAGGGATGGCCCATTAAACAAATTAACATCTTAAGTCTTTTCATTTAAAAATATTCAGGTAAAATGCCATGCATCTTAATGAGATCTTTTTATTCTTTCAACTGCTGCACTTCTGCATTTTTTCACACAAACCTGGTGGCTTTCTGGTATGTTTTTATTCTTATTTCTTGGTTTTCTGTGTTCCCAGGATGGGCAGTCACGAACAGTAAGGCAGTTCCAGTTCACAGACTGGCCTGAACAAGGAGTGCCAAAATCAGGAGAGGGCTTTATTGATTTTATTGGCCAAGTGCATAAAACAAAAGAGCAGTTTGGAAGACGGACCTATCTCGGTCCACTGTAGGTAAGAAACAATAATAATCCACTGCAAATGGAGTTTTCTGATTGATTCACACTTAAGCATTTAAAACATGAAGAAATGTCAAATAGCATCAAAAAGAATTGATGTGTATTCGAATGGCCTCACTGACCTTATGTCCTGTTGCACAGCGCGGGCGTCGGTAGAACTGGGGTTTTCATCACTCTCAGCATCGTGTTGGAACGGATGAGATATGAGGGCGTAGTAGACATCTTTCAGACAGTGAAAATGTTACGGACACAGAGGCCAGCTATGGTGCAGACAGAGGTGAGAGCTTCTGTACTAATTTAACCCATGTTATACTGTGCATGCTGGATGAGGGCCTGTTACCAGCCTTCGTTTTCTGTTTAAATCCATTCATAAAAGTCATTCTTGTGGCAGATTAACAAAGCATGTCCCTGTTAAACACTGCCTCATTTAGTTTTCCAGGTTTTTAGTTCTCCAAGGACAAGTTCACAGTTAGCAACCATGCAATATCAGACTAATTATAAATATAAAAGTACAATGGGACACAAATGACACAAAAGGCTAGATCTTCAGAAGCTAAAGAGCTGTGTTCTTTGTTTCTAGGATCAATACCAGTTCTGTTACAGAGCTGGCTTGGAATACCTGGGAAGCTTTGATCACTATGCAACGTAAGAGACCAGTATTGGAAGACAAAAGCAGAGGGCCCTTTGGAAAGAAAACCCAGTGAGCCTCTCTACTGAGCCATAAATTCCTGCTTGAGAAAGTACTCCTTAACTTCTTGCTAACAACTCATTAAGTGTTGGATGTGCGACATGACATGTCAAAAAATGAAAAAGATAATTCCCAGAGGACCAAGTATTATCCAACCCCAACAAAACCTTGCCTTGATGAAAAGTGAGGGAATCCTGACTGTTGAAGCATCACATGGAATTACCTTTTATTTTTTGCTTCAAGGATTCATGTTGGGGCTCATAAAACTGAATGAAACCAACACAAAAAAGTAAATGAACAATAACATTGTCAGAAATGCATCAATGATTATGAACCATTATGAGAGGCATCTGAGGCACACAGAACTGCTGGGGAGAAAAACTCAATGCACATTGTAAAGAAAATAAAAATCTGTCTCACAATCAAGTACACACAAGCAACCCATCGAAAAAGAAGACACTGCTTGGTCCACGACAGCGGGACAGACTCAAGTAATAATACTGAATAAAACACCCCTTTTCCTGTCACAATGTCCATCATCAAAATTTGGGAGAGGGTAACGTTAAAATAATCTATGAAAGAAATAAAAATTATTGATTTAGTTTTTTAGTACTTTATTATACAGCTGATGTGCTTTTTTTGAACAGTGCAAATTTCCTTTTTTACACAGATTTATCACTTGGAAAAGAATGATAAAATGTATTATGGATTTTTTTTTTCAAGCTGTAGAACTGTTTAGACGTATGTGCTCTTCGGCAGAGAATCTTTTTCCTCTTTTATTTTATTGTATTTTCCTCTCATTTTGTTGCACTACTTGTGCAAGGAATGGAATTCATTACCAAAATGTAACAAGTATTTTTAGTTGAAATCTTTCTGTTTTTGTCCATGATTACTCCCATAAGACAAACCGGGCTTTGTGGAATCAACAGGGATGAGCAAAGTATGAAGTTGCTGCTACAATTATCTTAGTTCTTCCATGTTAGAATGATGTTTAGAAAGAACATGTTGGATTCGATACGGATATTCAAATATATGTAATATATATATAAATAAATAAATATATGAAAGTATAAAATTCTAAATATATTCATAAATGACATTATTTATATAAAGATGTATTAAATGGCAACTGTCTAAGAAAGTTTCCAAATTCTGAGTTGTGTATTAAGGGGGAAATGAAGAGATTTTTCACTGGAATGCACATCGGTAGGACAAAACTGTATTCTGATTCAGTGCATATTTTCTTGTGCAATAAGTGTGTTTTTAGATTGGGATTTTTTTGTTTCCCTTTGGTATATTGTTCACTCCTGACATTGTGTTTCCATGCAAGCGAGGTGTGGGGGTGGGAATGTCAGGTGCCAGTCTGGGCATCAATGGGGCGTTCTCACCCTCTCATACAGTCTGTAATTAGAGTCACAATAGGGCAAGGTACAAATACGTCACCATCTTGTGGTTCCTCAAACACGTCAGAGAACAACTTTCAGTTTTCTTTTTGCATTTAGAGTGCCTTATATTTATGCCTGTTCTTTAATGTTTCATTTAAACAATGTATCATTTGAGTAATTTAGACATTAAGTGTAAATATAAATGTAGAGTTTATTTACCTATAGTATTCTTTTGTCATATGATGAGATTATATATGCAAATAAGAACATTTCACAAACTTTTTTTTTTTTTTTTTTTTTTTTCATTTTCAGTGGCCTTATAGTGGCTGAATGAATTAGAAAAAGTTGTTAATACTTTCCTGACCTCCTCAACAAACATCAAGAGGACGCAATAGTTTCCAGACATTGACTCTTTTTTGTGTTTTGTTTGTCTGTAAATCTCAGCATGCATTCAGGCCCTGGGTTATCAGTCTGACATAGTTCTTTTGAAGGGTTCATTATTAAAGAAGTTGAAAAAGATTGCCTAACATAGGACATCACCAAAGGGTTTCTTCTTCCTGCCTTAGGTTGGAACTACAGACATCTACAGAGAGCAGATTTAGAGAAAGACAACAAGCAACACAAACATTCATTCTGTTACTCTGACAATCCTCACAACTGCTCATGTCTCACATACATGACTTAACGTAGGAGACAAGGGGCGTTCGCAGTTTTTGCTCAGTTTCTTTAGCCTATTTGATGGCTTTGTGGATGTGCATTCCAGGTGCTTTCTTTCCCTTAACTCAAGCCACTAAGTCTTTTATTTTTGTTGTCTGGATTACTTTTGTCATAATTGTAAAATCGAAGTGCTGTTATTCATCGTCACAGCGGCCAATGTTACATTCTGGGTCTAAGAACATGTTCTGTTTCTCATGTCTTGTTTATGGTTTGTCACATGCATGGTGAAACAGGGCCGGAGGTGGCCTGGTAGGAAGATTTGCACTTTCTCTATCTTTGTACTATGCACTGCCCTATTGATTCTAAACCCAATAATATATTACTTGAACCCATCTAGAAAAAAATTCTCCTAAACGTTCACGTTGTGTGTATGTAAATAACACAAAAAAGGTTATCAATGACAAAAAAAAAGACAAAAAAAAGTTTGTGGCAAAAGAGCATCCATTCTGATGCCATGGTAACTCCAGCAGATGACTTAAGAATCAGTCCCCCAACCATCTGTTCTTGTGGCTTTGCCATTCAAGCTTGGAGTGTCATTAACAGAAATAAACGTTGTGTTCTCTGCTCTCTCTATCTATCTCTCTGTCTGATGCATAGACTGAAAACTAAATAATGAAATTGTAAAAAATGGCTTGTTAAAAAGATCATACGATTACCTCTGATTAGTTGTAAGCGTTTTTCTGAATGAAAGGAGTGCTTTTTATTTTCATACTTCGGTTCCTTGGTGGCGAAAGAAGTCTGTATGAAAATCAGTTCTTTGCTGACACAAGTTCCATTTGTTATAAATGAATTCTATTAAAAAATGTCAGTGTTATGCATCGGCGTTTCACTTGTTTCCCTACCACCTCACTTTGGCTTGAAAAGACTGATGAAGCTATTTTACCCCCTACTGGTCTGGGGCCAACATATTATCCACAGTTCTCTCATGAAAGGGGAAATTGAGCCTCACCACATTTGAATAGATTTCCATCGCTCTGGTTTGGCTGTCACTGATGTCAGCTACAATGAATCATCAGGGGAACCACTGAGTGAAGAAGTGCAGCCGTTTCCAAGCTGCCTTGTTTCAACACACACTTTGTTCACTACTGACAGTGTTGTGACATTACATTACACTAAATCCAGCAATGTCGCATATCTATTACAATTATTTTGTTTGGAGAAAACACACCCTCAGATACTGAGAGCAGTAATGCTAATTTTAATGGGGTTTAAAGACTGTAGAAAACTTGCTCGTTTTATCTGATACCATGAATGACATCACTTGAGCGTCAAAACCCGGACCCAGCAAGTATACTTAAATAAGTGAACTTATTTTGTGAATATGGAAACATGGAGCATTGCTTTACGCTGTAAATACTGAGGCAATACTTGCATCAATGGACCCTGATGCCTAGTACATCTATCTAAGAACAGCTCACACAAGTGGCTGGAACACATTGTTCTTATTCCACGCAAAGAGGCTCATACTCAAAAGAGGGTTAGTGAGTGCAAAGCTAACAAAAAAAAAAAAAGAGCATTTGTTTTAATTTGCTTTAGAGGTCACATCAAATTGACTCGATGAAGGCCTTTCATTTACAAAAGCATCTGTGTTGCTGAACCCCTAATATTGCTCTTTTTATGACAACAACCCACACTGTACTGCACACATAGTGCAATAACAAACATTTCAAAAAAACAATATAAAAGGCCTGACAGCTGGGAAGTGTTTGCAAGTCAATAACTACCTGCCTGGAGAATTATTCTGCAGCCATACTCCGAGATATCCAATTAGAAAATATTACTTGCTATACCAATGACAGATGCTGTCAGGTATGACATGCAGTTCTGAAGATTAACATGAAAAGTTTTGATGTACCACAGAATGTTAGATGTCAGTGGCGGCAGATGAGAGAGATATAGATGTAGTAATAATAAAAGCTGAGAGGGGCCAGAGAATATGTGTCAAACAAAGGGACATCTCATATTGTTCATACTGTACATATTTCTTTCTCATTTATGTATCCAGGATGTGTGCATGAAGGACCTTGGAAAAAAAACTCCTGGTGATGGTGAAATGTTGAACTTCCTTGCCCCCTCATTAAGCATCAAACCTGTCAAAATGCCATGCACATTTTCCCTCCATCCTGGCACATATTTCGGACATGACTTTCCCAGTCACAGTGTGCCAAAAGACCATTAAGATCGCAGAGACCATAATGAGGCTGGAATAGACAGACTGCCCTGAATAGGAGAGTATTACATTACCAGCCGCGCACAATTGCATGTGACATGTAGGAAAATGTTCACAGATTACTGCATGGCATGAGCAATTATTGCCTTCTCTTGTTTCTGACAAATCTGATGGAAATTGGTTAAAATAGATTTCCAAATTTCTTGAGCAATCGCGCTCCAGCAGATGTCGGCTTCACGAGACAAAGGAATCCAACTAAATAAGGAGCTCTTACTGTCATCAGCTTTTATTTTTCACCGAAGACTGCACCTCAGATGTGTGGAGCAGATGTTCCTTCTTTGTCTCTCAGCAGTTTTTGCCCGAATTATGAAACCAACCAGCCAGTCACAACACTGTGCACAAGCCATTCCTCATTTATCTCTATTCCCTTTAAACAACGGCAGCTTGCCTCGTTCCCACAGCACACTTCTTTCCGCATCAGAAATTTGAATGAAATAAAACAGGTCCAAATGAACCAAGGTAGCAGTGGAAACATTCTGCACATGTTTTAATGAGCCTATCAGTTATCAAACAAAACCAAATATTACAGATACATACAATGTGTCCAGTGTGTTTGTTCTAAATAATATACAAGGACCTGTATTGGATTGCAAGATCCAATCAAAGATTTTTTTTTATCAATATTTACATTGGGCCTAGTTGTTGATCTGTCCTATCACTTTATATTGATACTCACTCTGTTCTGGTCCCTGTGGTCTTTCTGATCACTGTTCAATGCATTGTTCTGCTCTGAACGGAGGTAAAAATGAGCCGACAGATTGATACAAGATTTTGTCCTTCGCTACTTCATATAATGTTATTCATTAGTGCATACATATCGCCATTTCCCACATCCACACTAAGCAGAAAGATCTGTGGGCACATAAAAAGACCCCCCCCCCCACACACACACACACAAACACACAACCCTATAAAGTGGATTTTATTTTCCTTTAATTACAAGGTAAAGAATTCCCAGTTTTATCTTTTCAACATGCTTTACGATGTGAGGGCTTTCGTTTTCTCAAAGGGCGCAGAGCTCACACCCTTGTCCCCCATCTACTGTCACATAGAAAAGTTCATATTAAAACTCGAGAGCTGAGCAGCTGAGTAAACACACAGTACACTTCTGGAGTCTTGGTTTGACTAAAGAAAAGGCACAAAGCACGCCGAGCGGCTCGATAGAAAGTTTTAATGACACGTGGGGGATCCTCAATCAAGTTCAATGACTGTGGATTTTTGGAGCCAATGCTAACATTAACATCGCTGCTGCTTCAAAAGAAAGAGACAGCTTGACCTTTAGTGCTATGACGCCGTGAGAGCAAACACCGGCTGCTTGAACAATGCATTAGCGAGATGTCTTTTCTTTGAATCGCTTATTATGGACGTGGGAAGTTAAACAAGAAGCATCAGAGGTAATGGAGAAAGATGGAGAACCAAAAGAGTGAAAAAAGTAAGAGAAGAAGACTAAGGAATGTAGCATGAACAGTTGCCGCAGTCTCAAACCTCTGAAGGTTAATTTTTCGAGCTCAGCGTCTTGCCAATAGAGTGAGATCAGAACCTGTGTTGGCCGGCCACCTGCTTTCCCTCCGAAATGTCTCTGCACCTACTCACCCGGGAGTGGACATGCATTTATGTAGGCATGTGTCCCCCTCGGCTTTAATGGCTGTGTGTGTACGAGCAAAACACAACATTCAGCAAACCCAAGAGTATTGTCTGTACAAATAGCTAAGAGTCTTTACTCACTGGTAAATACTGTATGAAGAAAATAATTGTCTCTTGGGCCTAAAAATCACACCAATCCAAGGAAACCAGTTACCTCTGAGTCCTCACTAACAACTGAAAACATCTAGTAGAAATAGGTTGGTTGAAGCCAGTTTAAGTTCAGAGCACACATCAATTATCCTGTCAAACCTGGGAAAAAAAAAAAGGTGGGGAAATAAAAATTACGAGCTACTCGACAGGTTTTAGCTGCAACCTAAAGCAATAATGGCACCTTGGCTTTGGTGCTTGACTGCAATCTTTTCATACGCTGCCACTTCACCGAGGGGATAAGTACTAAAGGTATATTTGTCGTGACCTCCGAGGACACTGTGTCAATTATTGTGGCTATGGTTGTGTAGAGGACTTCATTCCTTAATCAAAATAAATGGCCAGGGCAGCAGAAAGTGAATGGAGCTAAGCCCCCAATATTCCGCCGAGACAGGGAGGGGGGTTCGGGCCACAAACAAATCCATTACCACGTGGTAAATAGGACGCATCAGCACTCTTGCTCCATTTAAATGGCTCACCACCCCTGCATTGGATTCTTCCATTTTTTTTTTTTTTTTTTGACGCACAGGCTGATAGGAAGTCGCCTTTTTCACCCCACAGTCAATCTTACATAATGCATTGTGATGATAAAACTCTTGCCGCTATCTGAAAGTGGATGTGACTAACCCACTGTAATGGGAAAAGTCAGCTTCCTGCGTATAATAGGAAAAACACAAAGGTTCAAGCTTTAATACAATGTTGTGGCCTAATGTATTCTTAAGAATTTCACAGAGGTGCGGGAGGGGTATAATTAAAACGAGCCGTTGTGGAATTCAATGTTTTTTCCCTCCGATCTTCTTTTTTTCTTCAGCAGCTGGTAGCCATCACTGTCAGGATGTGTATAATTTCAGCTGATAGTACAGACAGTTTTTTGCTCAGAGGCACTAGTTTTCTCACAGCAAGAGTGCTTTTAGGGGCCTCCTCGTATACAAGCCAGGCATTCATACTGCCCATCTCCTTCCTGATGTCTTTTTCACAGCACTTTGGCTTCTGAGCGTGAGACACAACGTTTTATGAGCACCTAGCAACACAGTATAAAAAAGGAATGATTTTCAACAGTTGGGTTAAAATGGCTTTAGAGTTTTGATGAACTAACTGTGGACACTTTTAGTTTTTCTTTTCTGTCTCTCTGTTTTGGACTTTGTTCACGTGTGTGTTTTTACATTGTTATTTGAAAAAAAAAGTGGTAAAAAATATATATATATATGAAAGAAAATGACAGAATTTTAAAATGGTGCTAAACCAATAACTACTTGTTTTGCACACTGTATATGTTTATGTTTTTAATTCCATTTTGCACCACTTTATATAATTTACCTAATATTAATTAATTTACTCCTGTTCTTGGGTTGTTGATGTGAATCGTTACATTGTGTGATTTTGGAGTATTTTGCCACAAAATTAATTTACAAAAGTGGAGCAATAAAAAAAACTTTGAACCAAAACAAGGCTCAAGAGTTACAAGGTTAAGCTACTAACTAGATCATGCATTTATTCATTCATTTACATTTATTCATTTAGCTGACGCTTTTATCCAAAGCGACTTATATTGTTCTAATGTAATTACCAGTGTTACAGCCACTGGAGGCAAGGTGGGTTAAGTGTCTTGCAACGACAGTTTGAACTGTGGGAGAGTGGGAATCGAACCGCCTACCTTCCGGTTGAAAGACGACCACTCTACCCACTGAGCTACTGCACTCATTTATTATCCAACCTTCCCTTGGGCCTGTTAATCGCAGGTCTAACACATACAAACCCAATTCCCAAAAAGTTGTCAGTCCGGTTGATACTTTTATATTTAGTGTTTCCCTTGAACATCTCATAAATGTAGTTTCTATGTTACAAATCGATTTACAGTGCTGCTCTTTTTCACAGTTCATGTCGAACCACTATCATCGTCCTAATGTCTCAGCAACAACCAGCTGCTAAAGCGTATCTCACACCGAAGGCCACATTGTCGCCAACCTCTCGCGTCGGTGGTACATTCCATTTTCTGTGCCATGCGGGGAACCCCACCTGAAGCCATTCAGCCACACATATTGTTGTAATTTAAACAACATTTAGCAGCACATTTGTCTGCAGAGCTGACGTTTGTGCGCAGGGCAAGCAATGTACTGCCTTTAGATGTATGATAATGAAGGCTTACATCCTGCCGCATGCTGGAGCCAGCTCGAGAAGACAAATGAAAATTTGTATCCACTTCTGTAAAATGAGACAAGGCGGCAGATGGAAAATTGAAATGCATACAAAATGAACTGCGTCAAAAGAAACTGCCGTTATTTTATGAGGAGTTACAAAGACTTCCAATCAAACAATTAATGCAGTACAAGAATTCAAACAAGCTTATTTCAAGGTTAGAGTTTTAAGCCTGTCTTTTGGCCTGTAATACATCGAAATAAGGATGAACCGATTCCCCAGAGAGCGGGCAGAGCAGAGAGGAGGCGACGGCTGACTGCTACTGCTCAGGGCCATACAAGAGCATTTAACTAGCAGAGATTAACTACTGTATTCCCACTGGTGGCCTAGATGTCCTGGTGTAGCGCCTCGGGGAGCACAGATAACACACAGGCAGCCGAAACGAGAGACGAAGAGACGAGATGGGGGGAGCGAGTGGTGTGCGGTGGTGACAGCGCTGGTCACTGAAGAGTACTGTGACAGGTGAGACACAACAAAAACAGCCTCCCTGCTTCTGTTGTTTCACATCCACTCCAGTGTGTGGTGGGAGGCTCTGACTTTAGTTACGACTTCAGATTAAGATCCAAACATTTGTGAAAAGGAGCGTTTTTGTATTAAAACGTTAAAATTATACTTAAATGCTACTGGTCAACCTTTTAACTGTCTCCAGAAAAACACATACTATTTACTTTATTTATTTTTTGTTTCCCCAACAGCTTCATTGTTTTTTTTCTAAAAGACCCTTCCACATGCAATGTCAAAAAGACTTTGCAACAAAAGCAGCGGTATTTTGTATAGTTATAGCCTTCACATATTATTGAATAGTATGTATGAGAGTAACTTTACGCGATAAACATTTGTAATGATGTCCATACCTTTATGTAGGTTTCTCACATCTCTGTTTAATTGTCTTTCATGTGGAAACACAAATCCCAAAACCATGTTGTATTGTTTTCGTTCTGTAAAAGTCAGCAAAGTAAATGCTCATGTAGAAGATTTGAATATCCACCCACTCACCTTTCTTTCTGAACTATTTACCCTTTTTGGTCTCCAACGTCCCTTTGTCCATTGTAATGTATTGCTGTCTGTTTAGCTTCAGTGGCCAAAAGGCATATCATTTAAGTCTCTTTTTATCCCCACTACCAACACTGGGAGATGTTGTTATAGCCATTTATTATATAGAGATAAACACCAGCTTTAATTTTGTGCCTCTATATTAATCTCACCCTTGTAAACTTCAAACAAATTGCTTATGAATTTTATATTAGTCTGTCAAATGTCCTATCCTTGTTAAGGCATTGTTTGTGTCTGTCCCGACAACAAACAACCATTCCCTCATACTGTAAATTAAAGTCCTTAAACAAAATATACTCACACATTTGGAGCATGTATCAAAAATGTATCATCCCAAATTCATATATAATAACAGGTGAAAAGGTTATGTGGGGTCTCTCTCTCAGAGGTAGAATTCTGTCATAATAATTGTAGAGCAGCTGTGTTCTCAGCTCAATTTGTTTGCTCCTGAATACTGTCTCTTATTCCCGCCGCTTGTCGATGTGCCCAACACGCCAGCCGTCAGTCTAACCCACTCGGACACAAGACTAAAACGTCTTCCAGTTGCTCCTGATCCCACTCGTGACGAAGGTGAAGGCTTGTTATCATCCATTACATCACAGCCAGCCCACTGGCGCTTAGGTGATGTATACTGTATATGCCATCTTCAAACAATTGGAATATTTGACTGCTCTGGGCTTAATGATGGCTTTGTTGCAGTCTCAGTCCTTCTTCCAAGTGTCTTGCAGCAACTAAAACAATTAGGGCCCCCAACCAGGACTGTGGACCCCACTGTGGGCGCACTGCTGAGTTGTTTATTATCTCAACAGCTTGCACTGTAGGCCTCGTCCATGTCTCCAATGTGCTAGCGGAATATACCAATGCAGGAAATTCTCAGCAGGACTACTTTGTCTTTTTTTGGCCTCCTAAACCACCCACAATTTTCTCTGCCTCTTCTCTCTCTGCTCCCTTGCATCCCCTCTCTGTGTTTCTGGCTGGAAGTTGAGCCAATCGTTCTGGATGCGCTCTTCTCTACTTGTGATGCACAGCAGAGCGAGAAGCACAGGAATATGGCAAGTCTCCAGCACGTTGCTTCAGAGGAGTGTGCTATTTTGTATGCAGGCAGGATTAGCCTAATTGAAGTGTCAGCCTGAGAAAATTGTGGATGCGTGCAGGTTAATGTCTGGGTACAGCAGAAGCTTCACTCATCTCAGCAATGATGAGGAATTTGGCGATGGTCGCAGGCCTCGTCTGATAGTGTGTGCAGATGTACAAACCTCACCCCATTGCGACACTAATTGTAAAACCCAATATCCTGTGTGTTTATGATGCTGAAACGGCAAGGTGGAAACTGTTGGCTATTTAATGACTCCACACCCTCTGACCAGAGCATTAACAATCCACCATTAAAACAGCAGTTGTCCCGGTACTTCACTTCATGAGAAAAACAGCTGATGAAAACGCAGCTGTTTCAAAGTTTTGAAATAAATTGAGACTCTAGGCATTATACCACTGTTTAGTCAATGGCTCAGTCCCTCATTTTTTATTCATTTCTGATTAGGTTTTGAAGAATAGTGCAGTTTAACCATACTGTAACCATAACGTTGATTTTACATTAGTAATAGGTAATACTATATATAAGCATGTGACTTATAGGCTTGAGTGTGTACAAAAGATGCTACAGGGCGCCTTCTACAATAGTAGAGACATTGTGAATGAGAACAGTTGGACATTTAAAAGCTGGGTAATAAACGCATAATGGAAAAATGAAATGATAAGTACAACAGGCATAAATATTTACCTTTCTTCAGTGGTTTTGAACACAGTACATATCCTCCTTTGTCTTTGTGTATTCAAAGAAAAAGAGAAAGAGTGGAAAGCATGAAGAGAAAGAAATCAAATCCCCACTGACAGAGCAGCACAATTTCACCACAGTGTGGATACACTCAAGCTATGATTACCTTGTCAAGGCATGGGACCAAAGTGATTGCCTTAAACAGGCCTCGCTCACCGTGTTCACTTGTACCCAGCAGAGACAGGGTTGAAACTGCAGTACTTTGGCGGGACTTGTAGAGAAAAAGGACGGAGTAAGCTGTACCCGGAACAGCATGATTCGATTTGAAACAAATACCAATAGTTAATTTCACACTACACTTGGCCTCCAGTTCTCCTGGTGAGACCTACAATCAGAAATCACACATACCTCAGGAAGCTACTTTTCTGTTAATTTAATGCATCCCCTTTATGAAACAATTCATGAGCCATCCCATAAAGTATAATCACAAGTGGCTATGATCTCATGCAATGTAGGATTTTCTTTAAGTCAATTAACTTAATGTCAAAGGGAATTGGATTGGTCCCTTTACTCATGTCCCCCACTGAGTGACCACATCACATGGCCACCATGCAGCAAATAATGCTGAGTCATGTGAATCTAACAATGAGGTCAGCATCCACAGTGCCTCAGTTTCCTCTGAGAGGTGCGGTGATCAAGGTAAAGACCTCTGAGGGTCCTTCAGCACCTCGTGACAGCTCGGCCCAATGTCACATATACGACAATGGCTTCTGCCCCATCGCATCAATAGAGTACTGAGTTACAGTAGCAACACACTTTAAAGCAGAAAGCACACTTTTTACATGTTACAAGTAGAAACGCAGAGAGGTTGTCTACAGTCTATTACAGGCAAATGACATAGTGCAAACACAGGTCACAGTCCATTCAAATTCAATATAAAAGCCTGAGATGTGGCAAAAAAGCTTTTGTAGTCACATGGCTTGCTTAATAACATTTGCAATCTGTGAAGCTGAAAGCCTTCAGCCCACTGTGCATTAGGTAAACACTTAAATGACAGTTAATTCAGCCTGATGAGAGAGAGTGGGACCAACTAGTAAATACTTAGTACAACTGTAGCCTGCGCCTTTTAAGCAGAAAGCCTGGTGCAGAGTTGGCACCGGCCTGCGTGGGACGGATTAGTGTCTTCTTGTTTATCGCGCTTTAATAGGATTTGATTTTATAGATTTTTTTGGCAGTTCCTCCTCCTCCAAACACACCATCTGAGGGATGAGAGATATATAATATGGATTAAGAAATGGTTTCTGTGAGAAAACTGTGTCTGCTGATGTGCTCCAGGAAGATATTATCCTGCCTTTAAACTATTTATAACTACATATATATTAAGAGTAAAAAATAAAGACTCGATGTTAACATCCCAGATCTATCAGATAGAACTGGAGTCCGGTGTGAATCCCAACAACAATAATATTGTAAAATGTTGTGTTAGCTGAACAGAGCAGAGATTACAGTAACATTTAAACACCCTAATGCCAAGCGTCCCATTCAGAGAATAAAGAGACCAGAAAAAAATAGGTGGACAGCAAGGCAATACATTTTTTGAGTTGTAATTCTGTTGTCCCCTTTCTAGAGATCTTTTGATGTGAAATTAGTATTTTAAGTTAAGTAACTATGAAACTACAACAACCTAGTGTTGGCTATGGTTACTGCTAACTTTCTATAAAGCTCTTTTTTTTAATGTATAATACATTTAAATGCCCAAATATCTTTGGGTGTGTGCATGCAGTGGATGGCCTCAGAGTTTAAAGTGCTTGTCTAAAGAAAACACCCTACACCTCTACCTTTTAGAAATACAATGCTTTGTTCTCAAAAATCACTTGTACATAGTAAAACTCGTAAGTTAATTAAATTATTAAAAAGGACAGAGTATAAATTTTAAAAATCCATTTTAAAGCACAAGGCTGCAATATATACCATAAGCAGAACAGCCCAGGTTTGGAGTGTGGCTTTGAAAAGGCTTTTCTGACAGGAAAGACTGCAGCTTGCAGACACTGCTTCACTTATCTAGAACAAGCAGGCAACTGTAGGCATGTTTGGATTATGTGCTTAGGAAAACACACCAGAAAGTGCCCTCAGGAGAAACGCTGACAGCTCTCAGCTATGTGTTCACATATTAGGCTAATTATTTGAGTGGATGATCAGGAAACACTTGGAGGACTCGGGCTAAAATTAAATGTAAATATTCCAGCATGTTTTCCTTGGAAGCTGAAATTTAAAAGCACAGTATTGGGATGCAGTGTAATTCTCGAGGGTAATATTTTGGAATGAGACATTGGCTTTACTATTTGAAGAAGAGGTTTTCACCCTTTAACGCGACAGTCATTTTATTGCAGCCATTAAACCTTGAAGAGCCTCAAGTTGTTAACATGACAGAAACAAAGACAAAAAGTCCACATTAAGTGGTGCTCTGCCATCACAAGGATAGCAATACAGCAGCCAGTGTATCATTACAAACAGTTTGGAGTGTGTTATAATTTGAAAAGCCCTATGAGCTCCGGGTGTCGATTAAGTTTGGACACTGCACAGATATAATTGGCTTAAGGTGTCGTCCTAACTCAGTAAGCCTCCGAATGCAACCCATTAGAGATATATTTCCCCCCTTTTGGCCTTGCTCTTTAATATAACGAGGCAGTAGGAGAGCATCTTTTTCTTTGCACACTTTCAAACTTTTGTCATATTTTTTTTACCTTATCTGTATTAATTCCACTGACAGCCCGCAGATAAATTCAGAGCTGTCTCAGAGCTACAATGACAGCTCCCAGAATTTCTTTGTGGCCAAGCAACACTGCTTTTTTCCCCCTCACCATAGCATTGAATTGGAAAACACACCTAGTAAAAGCTATCTTTGATTCATGAACATTATTTAGGCTTATGTACCTATGCAGTGGTGTGTAATCACAACAAAATGCCACATAAATGCACTCGAAATAGGAGTTTTACAGTTACTAACGTGACTGCATACGTCCTCTGTATGAGCAAAGAACGAGGGTTAGTGGAGTAGAAACAGCAGGATTAAGAAAATAAAATAAATGGAGGTTTCTCAGTTCATTTGCTGCAGTATCTCCCAGCTCCAAAAGGAAACCTATCCTCTATGTAACATGTCAAATCTTTGCTCAGCAGTCATCAAAATCCTTGTCACATCCCTCTCTCCCCTCAGACTTTTAGAAACTTTCACATTTTCTCAAGAACATAACAAGGTTGGACTTTTTACCTGGGCTATTTTAAGCTCCACTCATTTAGACAAATATCATTGTTACTTTTTAAGGTTCTTTGTGGAACTTTCACTAAATCTCTTTTTTATTAATTACTCTGGAGTAAAAGCCAACTGCAGTTTCTGACACCCAGGCTCCTTACAGGTTTACGGGCACTGAGTCTATTGTATTACAGCACACTGTGGCTGCTGTAATAAAGGGGAAAGAGACGACAGCACACTCAGTAACACAATGCTCATCACAAATGATAGCATCACAATGATAAATGTAATCGTAAGAAATCCAATAGATCCTAAAGGCAATTGATAGTGCCACTAGTAGCCTTTCATTTTCATAAAAAAAAATGTATTTAACATATTTATTTTCTACTGCTTAGTCCCATTAGGTGTCACAGGTGACTGGAGTCTATCCCAGCAGCTTTGGACCTGAGGCGGGGTACACACTGGATAGTAACCAGTTAGTCGCAGGGCTGACATTTAGAGACAGACAGTGACAGACAACCATTTACTCAGTAGCCTCAGTGCCACTGTGCCTCCACGGTTTGTCTTTGGTCATGTGACTGCAGGGCTAGGTCTGATAAAATACATTGTGAAAAAAAAGAAACTTGTTGAGTGTAGCCCATTGTAACTGAGTAAGAGTAACTTTACTTCTTCACACATCTACTCAAGTAAAAGTAAAAAGTATGATGCAGTAAAACTACCCTTAGAAGTTTTTTTTCAAAAAGTTACTTAAGTAAATGTAATGTAGTAAATGTAACTTGTTACTACCCACCTCTGATTATACCTTTGCAAGGAAACTAAATTCAACCTTATTAGGAGCCCCTGATCTTCTGTTTTAGTGTTGCAAATACAATAACCATCCAAGTTTAAATAAATTTGCAATAAGATTAGATAATACAAAACAACCTCTTAGTGTATAAGTTAAGAGCCATGTAATCTTCACAATGCTGTATGTTGTTGTTTTGCTCACATACAGTATATCACCTTTCCCTAAGGCTCATTACTGCCGTTATTCTCAAGTGTGAATCAGATCAAATAAAGCACTGTAACATACGCTGGAGCATTTTCAATAAAACACCTAATTAAAGAGTCAGTGTTGTTGCAAAAATTGCCCAAGTGCTTTTTCTTTCTTGATTAACATGACGTGACCTCCTAATGAGCCGATATTCAATCCACTGTTTACGTCTGTGTGCTTTTTTAAGGCTCGCTCTGGAGTAGACCGCCACAAATTGCATGATGTATTGTATTGGGTGGATTTTAGCACCTGCTCTATCTCACCACTTTAGAATTGACTGATGAAGTATCTCAAGAAAATAAATCCAACTCCCAGGACTTTTATTGCTCTGGTTGTTGTCCAAGCATATGGTCACCATCATTTTGAAAAGAAATACAGGAAATCCTGGGCTCCATTCAAAAATAAGCCGAGAGCAGCTGCCGACTGCGCGCTGGGAACAAGAGGTAAACTGAACGGGAGGACAATCACGGCGCAGGAAAGCAGGCAGTTTGCCCTCATGATGTCATGGTCTAGTCCAAGTGTAACGTTAGCATGTGAGTGGGAAGCCAAAGGTCTGTCAGCTCTCAGCGTTATTCAGGATGACACGTGCTTAAGAACACACCATGACCCCACCGTCGAGGAATGGAGACTGGGAAGAGAAGAAAAAGGAGAGGAGGAGGAAAGTGGGGGCAAGTGTTCATAAACTCTAGAAAGAGGGGTATAAGGAGTATGTTCTATCTTCTGACTATGCCCTGATTGTGATTTTTATATAAAATCTATGTGCAAAATGTCATGTGATTCTATCTCATTATTTCCCAAAGACTCAACAAACCTTCAGATTGAAGCCATACTCATAAACCTAGCCCTAAAAATGCACAAGATATCATGATGACAAACTAAATCTGTATGACACAGCACAAGTATTGGCCATATTTAGAAAGACCGTAATATGGAACAGACATTTTCAATAAGCCATGGTACAACTTTAAATACATTTTTGATGATGCCTACTAAGAAAAACTACACAAATAAGGACTTGTATAGTCAGTGCCAGGAGAAAGCCACAGTTCATTATGGGCTGTGTATCTGAGGGATTTGTGCTGATCGATAAACCTAATAGATGTTCATCCCCCTAATACACACTGGATCTTCGAACTCAGTGACTTTGAGACAATGGTTCCTTCAGATGACAGGACAGATTATTGAACACACTGTCTTGAACATTGGCAGCGGTTACAATGTGTATTAATATTCATCACATGCAAATTATAAATAGTCAAAAAGGAAGATTCTAAATTAAACCTTTATTCCTAATGAATGTTCTTTTGGAAGCAGAAGGATCAGTCAGAAGTCTTCCGAGCTGAAACTATAACGATCAAGAGCCATTTCTAAAAAAGAGGATGCCTGCTTTAACCAAATATTTTAATTGGGGGGAATAATAACAATGCCAATTAGCAGGTGCAATATTCCTGTGTGTGGAGCTGTTCAAACTGGGGCAAAAAGAAAATGGTGCAGAGATGTAAAAATGAAGGGATGTAGACGAGACTGCAAAGCTGCTTCCCATCATTTACCAGTGGATTGTGTACAGTGTTTAGTGAAAAGTTTAAAGAAGCAGAACTTTGACCTCTGCAGTCCAAAGAAAGGGTTTGGGGAGCGCCTACATGTGGTCTTTTCAAAGCCATTAGCTTGCAAACATTAGCCACTGTATGTACATAAGAGAGTTGGATTGTCTTGCGGGGAATGGAGGGAAAGAAAATCACATTAAAAATCTCATTAAAATGGGGTAATCATGCTTTGCCTCAGGACTGGGGAGGGAGGGGGGTTCAGGAGGAAATGCTTACAAGTTGAATCAGCCCGGGGAAGAATACATCTGCTTTTGCTGCATGCCTTAATGCTCTGGAGTATTATTAATGTTGAGAGGAAATAGATCCCATGTGGTAAGGTGAAAAAAAAAATGGATGTTGCCTCTTCTCACCCTGCATTAGGTCATCAATTGATTTACTACTGTGGCTGCTTCTTGTACAGTAAAACAAAAAAAAAAACACTGTTGTATTCCCACAGTGGATGAGGCAGGTGGCTCGTGGAAATAAAGGGAGTGCGGGGGAGCCATCACTTCCATAACACTGACGTGTCTTCAGCTCATTTCTCTCAAGTTTGGCCCCTCAGAGACTAACTATAGTATCTATGAATGGCAATATATTTCAAGCCTTTATGGCTCTGTGTGGAGTTTTACAAAACTTGCTATTAATGACATGAAGGAGATTTAGTAAAGTGCAGATTGTTTGGGACTAATGTCAGGAACTATTTGTAAAGTAATTGCTGCTAGATTTGAACTTTGTTATTACAGTAGATTCAAGAAAATTTACAAGTATGTATTTATATCTTTTTTTAAGTTTTGTACCTGATAAAATGAGTTTTGAGAGAGAGATTGGACTTGGCCTGAAGCAAAAAAAAATTGATTTAATGTGAATGAAACCCCAATATTTAAACTTGCTCATCTAATGTGCTATATTGGGGCGGCAGTAGCTCAGTGGTAGAGCGGCCGTCCTTCAACCAAAAGGTAGTAGGTTCGATTCCCGCTCTCCCCACAGTTCATACTGTCGTTGTGTCCTTGGGCAAGACACTTAACCCACCTTGCCTCGTATGAATGTGTTAGAATGTTGATGGTGTTGGTCGGAGAGGCCGTAGGCGCGGAATGGCTGCCACGTCTCTGTCAGTCTGCCCCAGGGCAGCTGTGGCTACAGATGTAGCTTACTACCACCAGTGTGTGACTGTGGAGTGAATGAATAATTGATATGTAAAGCGTCCTTGAGCTCTGGAAAGGCGCTATATAAATAAAACTATATATATATTATATATCAAACTATATTATATATTATACTATATTATATACTATACACTATAGTATATTATATACAGTACAGTACTATACAATATTATATATACTATATTATACACTATACTATAGCCTGTACTATACTATAATGTTGTACAGCACTTTGGTCAATCTCTGGTTAATGTAAGGTGTAAATACATTGATTGATTGATTGACTATACTACTGTATGTTGTTGAGTTTGCAATACAGCATGGTTTGGGTGATAAACCTTTCTGAATAGGCAATAAACAGGTCAAGGATTAGATTGGACAAGGTGTTAAAATCTGTGTCGTTTTTTGACAGTTGCTATAATGAGAGTTTTTCGTCGATACAAATAAAACAGGGGTTGGCAAGCCGTACTTAAGTCTTGTAATATGATGGCCTCACGTTCAACAGCTAAACATTATTTCCTATTCTACAAAAGTAACACCTGTGTTTTGGTTGGAAAACACACTGTGAGAAGCAGCAAAGCCCACACATATCCCCCACACCCCATAGTTTTCACATCCACAAGGGTCAAGCTGAGTTAAATCAAATAAAGTGCGCTAAAGGCATGTTGTACAGAAAACACATTTCCTGCTGCTTGTTCTCTACTTATTCCTGGCGTAGCACATTTCAAGCCTTCCTATTTGCTTTGGCCTCCGGGAGGTTATGGCCACCAACAGGAATTAACAGGCACCATATGTTTCTCTGTAGCCTTGTATCTTCACCATTTAAGGAGTACAACCAGGCAGAGAGAAAAAGAAAAAAAAAAGGATTCATTTCATGCTGTTGAAAATGTTTCCTGAAAAACAGAATGACTTCATCACTCATGAGAGGCAAGAATAGAGCCACTGTGTTTAAAGGCAGGTTTTCCCTACTGAGCTGAGGCAATAAAGACATCAATCTAGCTAGCTTTGTTTTTCATTACTGGATAAGACGACAATTTCTTTACCCGTTGTTGGGAAACGAGAGAAAGCCAGAACAGAACATACTGTAATTGGCTTGTAGGATCTTGTCTATACTTGGACTAAGATTCTCAGCTCATTGTGATGTGGGCAGAGGTCAGGTGATGACAGTCAGGTCTTCGTCAAGCCACAGGGAGACATTATCTCCAGCCTGCCTTTTAGCGCTTGACAACTGACATTAATTACAGTACTTAGGCTTCCTTTTAATTACGCCCAATTATGTGGCATATGTAATGACGGTCCACACACGCCAAACACCAAATGCTGAGATGAGAGGTAGATTGATAGCTGGATGGATAGGCATGTCGTCCTTTTGTGCTCTGCCCAAAATTAACACAGCAATTACAGCATTTTTATAGTGCACACAGGGAACGGCGAACTTGGACATTCCTACCATTATCTCTCAACAGGAAGTGAAATGCAAGCCGTTATTCAAGCGTTGGAGTAAGCGCACACAAGGCCGCAGTAAACTCCGAAGACATTAAGAAGGATGTGGGGACTAAAAGCAGGGAATTTATGAGTGTGAATTTATATTCTCATTGCTGCAGCGGGCCTACTTTGAAAGGATGATTGATTCCACCTCCTCATTACTGAGCTATTCAAACTCCACTATAGATTTTTGCCGCTCATAATGATGCAAATGGGGAAAGATAAACAAAACAAAAACAGATCTGATAGAGCTGGAAATGCATCGCTGCTCGTAAAATATTGGGATCGCTCATGTAAAGACAGGGTCTCATATCGCCAAAGTTGGTGACACCGTAATAACACTATTTGTGTGTGTGTTTTCTTTCGCCGCTTATTTGATCAAATGAAAATGATCAGTGTTTTCTCTCAATGCAACCAATAGACATATTTGGTGGTTTCTTTCAAGGCCGCTTGGTAGGCAGAAACACAAAGGAACACAGCATTACACAAATTCAACAAGTGGCCATTTGAAAAGTAAACACTTTCTGCTCCATCAAGTTCAGAAGCATAACAACACGGCCAGCCAACTTCAAAGTGAGAAAGACTCTTTTGTGCTGCTTTTTCCATGAATCATTCTTCCTGGAATAACACTTGTAAACTTTTAAACCCCAGCAGAGTGGAGTAGCACTTATTCCATATGTAACCAAAAATTATCCGATTTCTTAATGGCATATAAGCACCAAAATGTTATTGTGGAGCCATTAAGTGTGCGTTCAGTGACTGAAAGGAAGTTATGAACTAAGTTAAAAAGTGCAATTGGCCCTATCCTCACTGAAAATGTTCTTCAGTCATCAACTTTTGAAGGAAAACCGTTTCAATGATGGAAACGGCTGCAGATGTAATTTGATTTATTCTTTCAAAACTGAACATATGGGTGAGCTAACTGTTTCAATTTATATACACTGATACTCAACAAGCGCTTTAAATTCATATAAATGATGCTAAACAAAAGGTTATGAGTGGTGTATGCCATTAAATAAAGTATTGAACACATTACTTTGATAGCTAAAATATATTATTACTCCATATACTGTACACTTTTCCTGTACTCTTTCACTTTCCCTTCCTGTCTACTGCTGGTTTTCATCTCACCGCCCTCAGTGTTCTGCTTTCTTCTCATTCATTTTTAATGAATTGTTTCAGGTGTGGGCTGGAGAAGAGCAAATCAAGGGGACATTTAGCACTGGGAGAAAGGAGGCAACTATTGAGCCGATAAACCAAAGTAATGAAAACGGGAGCTCCCAATTTCAATGCTCTCTGCAGGACGTTTGTCTTTTTCTCATAAGCGGCGCACGACTCAGCGGCCCTCCCTCTCGTGAGCCATAAGAGTGTCACACTCCAGATTGTAAAGGCTGGAACCTGGGCCTTGGGCCTGCTGGGGAAATGAATTCACACTTTTCTTGTGCTCACTACTTGCATTGCTTCATGTCTGGTCAGGTTTTGTGGGTTCAGTCTGTGTACAATCTGTGGGTGGCCTGCAATCAGCCTATTTATGAAAGATGAAGCACATCACAAATTCACTGTGAGGTCATTAGCGTTGATAGGCTGAGCGCGTGTGAGAGAAAGTAGAAAGACAATCTACAGCGGGAGCACACATTTGGCAGCATGAGGGGCCAAGTGTGCCATCATTCATTTTCTCACACACAGCCCCAGAAATAGGAAGGACTGACCTAAGCGTACAGCTCTCCAAACTGTGGTTACTGTACAAACAATATGATTATGCTGACATCATGGCACTCTGGTTATGAGAGGGACAATTATTGGCTGACCACACTGTCCTACGACTTGGCCAGTGGTGGGACACTCTTACGTAATGGGACAAGCTGCATGTATCCAACTTAAATCAACAGCTGCTTTGGCAACAGAAAAAAAACCACAGGAGTTTGACAGTGGGAATTTTAGACAAGACATTGACACTAGAGATATTTTGCTG
The DNA here is from genome assembly GCA_024416835.2 of Perccottus glenii. Taxonomy (NCBI): domain Eukaryota; kingdom Metazoa; phylum Chordata; class Actinopteri; order Gobiiformes; family Odontobutidae; genus Perccottus; species Perccottus glenii. The sequence goes on along the minus strand of CM044546.2, from coordinate 14,595,528 downwards.
ACGTTCAAGCTCCATAAACAAACAAAACTTTTTTCCTGGTAGGGATTGTATAAATGGAGAGAAGCAAGAAGTATTCTTGTCTTAAAACCCGTTTTTTTTCAGTACACATGCCCACAACATCACACAATGTGAGAAGCCCCTCGCTGATTATAATTATCATAATTTCACCCAATTTTCTACCTGGATCGTATGAATTATGTTATTTTTGAAGCCTATGTGGGTCGAAAAAAACCTACAGTCTGTCAAAGTGATATAGGACAGCTTTTTGGGGGAGAATCAAATATTGTGTATGGGAAAAGTTATAAAAATCCTTTTTTACATCGCAGCCAAAGTGACATTACACTTTCAACGCTGATGACAATGTGGATCATAAAACAATCAGTAACAACCTTTCAGAGAGACACTGAGCTATTCTCTGGAAATGGGATGTTATTGCCAGCAAACCAGTCATGAATCACTAAACTGAGGTGTAATGGTGTCACTTGTATGAGTTTGAAGAGAATGGAAGCCCACCTGCTGCGGAAAAGGCAATCTCTTCAGCGGGGTCTCGGGTCCAGCGCACTGCCTTATGAGCTCACTTAATAAAACACATTTTTTTGATGGAAATTCAGTATAAAAATGGTAATGTCTAATCAACATTGCAGCAGAGGGATGGTGTTTGCCAATCAATCGCAGTAGACCATTAACAAGCACCAGTGTTAATCTATTTAACGTCAAGAAGTAGTGGCATCAGTGCTTACTGATCTTTGCTTTTCCACGCTTCATAAGTTTGAAATGACAAATCAATTTATGAATGTTGCTTTGTGTTTCTTCCCCCCCACACAGTACTTCAAAAAGCTGAACCCATATTATGCTCCTGCATGTTTTTCTTATTCTCCACACTCAATTTCACTGGAGACGGTAAATTGTGCAGACTCCAAACTTTGCACACTCATCGTAAATGTATGCCTCATGAAATATGGTCTCGAGTGGCGACATGCTGACAGTATGATTAAGTCTCACCATTACCCTTTTTAACAGTTATATTCCCTCACCCTTGATCTGATTTATGCCAAGTGAAACATGACTCTTCTGATGCAACGCTACAATTCACCAACAGTATATTCTGTCTACTTCTATTGTTCTATTTTGCGTTGCCATTTAAAGAGCAGATCCACGCGTGCCAAGGTCTGTAACTCAGAGAAATGTGGCCTGAGAGTTACAATCTGATACATCAGCTGCACTGAAAAATGTTTCTTTGATATAGTATAAAATACATATTGTACAGTATAGACAGAACCATTGACAGAATTTTAGTTTGTGTGTGTCATTAGCCTAATAGTGTGGCAACCTTCACAACAGCTCCAGCCTCCAGAGTTTATTCTCAGAAGGCCCCTGTTGTTCTCGGCCTCCAGGTCAAGGGGGGCTGGAGCCTGGCGTCAGCTATGGGCGTGAGGAGGTTACTCCTGGGCAATTACCAATTAATCAGTGCTAACAGTTGCAATATCTTTTAGAGAAATGACAGTTAGATATTATTAATTCTAAATTGCTGAGCCCTAATCACATGTTGACTAACTGCGTTGAGAAAGACATGGCTGCATTAACAGTGTGTTGGACAATTAGATTCTAGATGGGTTTTTTTCTATTTTTCACTTAATAACTTATGTTGATGAAAAATGTCACTAAACTCTGCAAAGAAACTGAGTGACTAATATTTTTAACTCTGTGACAGTAAAGGGATTTTTCGTGTGATTTGGTCTCAATCAGGGCGAATGCCGCCTATGTAGACCAAAGCAAGCATAATCACTGTTTTTGTATATAGAGTGTGCATCTTTACAGATAATTTGCATCAGTGCCATCTCCCTGAGGTTTGGAGAATCTGCCTAAGGGGTGTGTTAATTATGTCTAATTTTACACTCTTTATGAGAGGGACCCAATTTGGTGTCTGGCCCCCTTAGCTTCCCTTAACCTGCCATTTACCACTCATCTCCACAAAGTAAACAGCCTGAACAATACATAATCAGAGAGGGGAATGATGAGGAGAGTGTGGCAGATGCGCCTCTGCATTGCAGATATCTGCTGCCTCTGCTTCGAATCAATCGGCAATTAGCGCCATTTCACTGCAGCTGTTATGGAGCCATTTATTTCACTGGAGTGATACCCTTTTTCTAGGCGCCCCAAACATAATTGCAGAACCCTCCAAGGCCTCAGCAAAAGAACGAAAGGCAGCAAGGGTAAGAGGGGTGGAGAGAGGGAAAGAGATGAGACCGACTTATGAAAAGCACAGGAGACTGGTTGACGTTTCAACACTTAGGAAATCAAAGTCCACAGCTCTGTAAGATTTTAAATGTGCAAATGCAGAATAATGTTCTAATGGAGGGCACCCCTGTCTGTTTAAGTGCAGCATTGCCCGGGAGCTTAAAGCACAGCCCATCAATCAATGGTTTGTCGTTGAAATTTCCAGCAGAGAAGTGATGAGAAACTCATTTAACACCTTGAGTCAAATTGTGAAGCCAATTCCAAGCCAGGCCATACTACCCTACATTAACTGACATTACTTAATTTCTGTAGACTAAATGAGAACAATTTAATGTTTACCATTATTATGTGTAGGATTTTTTTAAAAACAGTTAAAAATTATTTATCTTCAATAAAGTCATTTATTTGTAAATGTTTCCTTTCTTAAAGGAACCCAAGAACCCGCATCACTGACACATTACTGACAGGTTGTACTAAACTGCTCAAAAAACAAATGAAATGTGTTATGGTTAGAATTGTAACCACTTCTTGTGCAATGCATTTTTTCATAAAGAGGCTATAGATGCTAAATTCATAGACCTAAAAAGCATCTTTTTCCTAAGGTTGAGTGCCATGTCCTTACCTCAGAGGTGCAATTCACACAGCGCTCGAGCAGTTAGCAACCACAACCTACAATTATGCCTGGTCATAAGTCATATTGTCTCTGCAGTCTTTATGGAAGGAATTCAGTTTCTATGGCAATGCTTTTAGACACAGCAGTGGAGGATGTGGACGTGCTGTACCACAAGAAAGAACACAAAATGCTCACCATCATATGACAATTCGCTAATAGACATTGGGTTGGTTATGTTTGGCCATTTTCTTTCTAGACAGTAAGATAACAAAAGTCAACATGCTAACTTGACATTTCTTCTCAATTTGTGTTTTTGGTGTAATAACCAGCAGTGGAAGCGGTAAACAACAAGTGTGTCACCGCTACTGTCAAAACGTAGTAATGAAAATCCCCTTAAACATCAGTGCAGTACTTTGAAGACTGTGCAACACAGTGTGGCGCGGGGATAATTGCTAATATGTGTCTATTTCGCCTAACATCTCGTTCCATCATTAAATAATCTTTGAAACTCAGCTCCTTATCAGCTGTGTGAAATGAAGTTCTTACAAGAAATGGTGATAACATGTCAGCTGACTGCGCAAACGTCACTGATGCTATCTTCAATAAACCAATTCTACTTTGTCCTTCTTTACCCTTTCCTCATATTACTTTAGATGCATCTAGTGGACCACTGTGTACACAATTTCTACACACATCATATTTCTTTTAGTGGAAATATTCACCCTGGCTCTGAGAGGTGTGTTCTCAGTCTCGAGCTTACAATTGGTTCTCAGTGTTTTCTTCTTGGAAGTCCACTTAAAATGACAAAAGTAGCCGCCTGCAAAGATGTATGGCCTCAAATTATGTCTCGCGTTTTTTTTCCCCAAGCCACTGCTGATGGCACTTTGGGGAAAGTGATAGCAAGTTGTGAGAAAGCAAAGTGGCTGGGTTTTATGACCTATTGCCTTGTCTTCCATCTGCAGGGATCAATTAGTCTTCCCAGTGTAATCGCTGAGAGCAAGAAAAGCTCAAAAATATACACTTTCTCTGGAGTAATAACAGGGTTGGAACTGACTTGTAGTGCACCGACTATGCATTGGAGCTGACTGCGGCTGTGGCTGTCAGGCTCATAGCACAAGCGCTGAGAGGATTGTGCAATGAAAAAACAAGAAAACAAGAAAATCTATATATTTATTAATTAAATGGAAATTGTAAATATGGTTCAAGTTTGAATGGCTTTAATAGTATGCATGCTAAAAATCAAATGGATCACACACAAAAGGAGTTTTTTATATTTTTAAATCAGACAGTATGTTCACTTGGAATATCACAAAGTTAATCAATGGCTTACCTCCAGTCAGCCTCAGGACTTTGTGACAGAGGGCACACATTATAAAACTAAGGTTTAGGAGAACAGAGGGCATTCTCACAGCAGTATTTGTTAGGTCTTGTTACTTTGTTTTTTTTTTTACACTACAGCTTTTAAAAGTAGACTGTTGGACTTTCCTGGCACTCTGTTCACTGTCGTCAGGTAGAGGTTGTGTCACGGAGACAGTGTTTATGGCGGTGAATGAGTTGTGTATTTGGAGGCTCATTTTACAGTTTAACGAGAAATACAATAATCAGACTGGAGTAGGACCTTTAGTAGAGACATGTTATTAATATAGAATGAATACAAACAGCAGAAACTTCAAATGCACAGATTAAGACATGATTTAAATCAGTCACTATAGCGATCATTAGGAAACAGTCAGCTTCACAGGAGGCATCTAGGAGGCATAAAACAACAAAAATCTAGTCTGTGTTTTTAAACCCAAACGATATGTTATTCACGTTTACTTTCTCTATTCGCTCTTCTTTGTGTGTTCAATTGGCCGTGACTTCCAGCATTTGGTACGAAAGTCCAAACTATCAGCAAACACGCTTTCACACTACAAACAAACCAAACCCTGGTTCAGTTTGGTCCGGACCGAGACCAAAGAGCAGCTGTTTGGTCCAAACCACGGTCTCCTGGAGTTTCACACCTGAAGATTTGGTTTGAACCAAACGGGAGTCCAAAAGTCTGGACCAAACAGTGCAGGTGTGAAAGTGCCCTGATACCAGGATATGTGCTTTTGAAAGGGCTCCATTTGCTGGAAAATAAATGCAATCAAACACAATGCTTCTAAATTTACCATTTTTATTTACTGCTGTTGGAACATTTTGGTGCACTCAAAAAATGGGTCAGTGTCAGAGGTCACAAAATATGACTCATGGCATTGATTTTATATAGTGCTTTTCCACCTAGTAGGCACTCAAAGCACTTTACATTAAGCTTCTATTCACCAGTGTTACAGCTGGAACACCACTGGAGGCAAGGTGGGTTAAGTGCCTTGCCCAAGGACACAACGACAGTATGAACTGTGGGGAGAGCGGGAATCGAGGCGTCAACCTTCCGGTTATAGGACGACTGCTCTACCACTGAGCCACTGCGCCTCTGTACACCCTAAAAACAATTTAGTCAGCCTGTCTTCCTTTGTCTTTGGTTAAATCCTTCATATCCTGGACATATCCACAAACCTTGGGATATTACACCACTTCCTGTTTCCCATGAAAGTTTTTGCTGAAGGGTGTAGTCAAATAAGCACACATTCATATTAGACTTTAAGAGGTCTGTCATTACATGAAGAAATTACACTGACAAGACCAGAGTTCACATTCCACAAGGAGCTCCGCCAGTGTCTGCAGAGCCGCTTTAATTAAAATGTAACTCGCTCAGACTGTCGCTAATTTACAACAAAACTACAGCCTAAAAAAGAATCCAAGAAAAGCTTTGAACGCACTCCAAACAAGTAAAAATATTAATTATATGTTGTATATGTGCTACAGAACGTGAAGAGCGTAAGCAGTTTATAGGTTTTTTTCTCTTTCTGTACCATGTACCATGTTTTAGCCAATTTTCTACACCTCACATGTTCTGACAGCCATGTTCCCAGACATGACAGCATAAATAGTTTTTCTGTCTTCCAGGCAGCCATTGACTTCTGCTCAATTCCATTTTAGAGTCAGTGTTTTGTGACACTTTTTGGCACTTTCTTGTCATGTAAACAACAATCCCGCTTTCATTGTTGTTGCATTGTAATAGATTGCACATATTTTCACTGATCATCAACACATACTACATACCTCACTAATAGAAAACTGTCACATGTAAGCGGTTTGGAATACAAAACTCAAAAAACACAAAGTTGTTTTGCTTTGACCAATTTCAGTTGCTGCAGAAAGCATAAAAAAACAATGAAGGCTTTGTCTTAAAGCTTTTTCCTTGATCTCTGTGTGAAACATCACAAGATCAACGGGTACTTCTACTTTAAGCTGTAGCTTACTACAATAATAATAAGTCAATAAGATGACAATATGGGGGTAAAGGGAAGGTCAAGGTAAGGCAGAAGTAAGAGGTAAAATTTTAGAATATCACTCAATATCAGTCACAAATAATGCTGATATGTTCAAATATAAACGATCCTGTCTTAAAAAACAATATATGGAAACAAATGTTCAGGCGGTTAATGCATAATGTTCAGGAGGTGTGGCACAGTAAGAAGGTCCAGAGTTCGACTCCCGGGCTGAATACAAAAAGTAGCCTATATACTGTATCTGCTCAATGTACAAAAAAAAACAATGCAAGTCACATAAAATTGAACCAATAACTGAAGCAGCATGACAAGTTTACTGCCCTGTTGTTGTTCAATTGTGTGTTACAATTGTTTTGATGTCATGCTTGTTTCCATTAATTAAAGAATGCTCCATAAAAGGAATTCTTACCATATCTGACTCACAGAGATACTTCGGGCTCAATCAGAGAAACATTTCTGATCAAAAACAAATTCAACAGATTCAATTTAACATACTTTCACACACGACTGAAAACACTACTCTAAATACATGCTCACTCCACTCTCAATGTACCATGACATTGCATGGATTCCATAATCATCTGTTTTTATATTAATACACCTTGTATGAAGGTATGAAGTTTTAATATTAATACACATTTCTAAACGCCCTTGCAAAAGTCTCTAAAAAGGTTCGACTGAAGTGGTTCTCATTACATAACATTATTAATCGGCTGCTCCTTCTCCACCTGCTGGCCACTCGTGCTAATTGCCTTGGCCTCTGTGTCCACCACTGAGCTGGAGCCCAACTCACATTTTATAATTTAAATGGTGTGACCTCCTCGTTTGCCATCAATGTATCTTGTGAGGCAGCAAAAAAGCCTCCGGATATCAAAATACATATCTGCAATAGGCAAACATAAACATAGTATAAAGTCTAAGTTCATTTCACTTTCTCAATAATTCGTTATGAGAATGAACCTGCTGTAGGCCATTTAGCAGGACAATAAAAAACAAATGGCTCAAGTGTCCTTTACCAGATTGTGTGCCTAGTGAGGTCTTCAAAACCTTAGGCCAATGTTATTTGCTCACCATTATTCTCTTCTTATTTATTCAGAGGGAACATCCATTTTTACTTCACATTTGCCGGGAAATCTACAGAAGGCAATCACATCTCGACTGCTGGACCCCCATATTGTCAGAAATTGCACTTTCAATTTACCACCAGCAAGCCACACTGTACGACTTGCTTTATGTCATGAGTAGCGCAATTGAAAATACAATGGCTTGGACGACAGACTGTGACTGCTGTGATTGGCCTCATGAGTTCGATACAGGTACTCGACAAGAGGGGTGGTGAGAGTGCATCAGTGTATTAAAAAAAACAAAAGATTGAATTACCCATCAACAAATATGTCAAACTGCTTAATAACATAAACCAAAAATGTACAAATCACAATTGAGCTCATAGTTTAGGACCCACCTTGCTAGTATTTAGATATGTGATTAATAGTGAATGAATAGTTTTACAAATGTCAGATGTCAAAGCCTCATGCATTAATAACCCACAAGTGTGCTACTGGGGAAGAAAATGGATAGAAAAATGTCTAAACCATGGAAATATGCCTTTAGAGAGTATGGACTGTGTTTGCATTTAGTGAGTCTATGCATACCTTAGGGTTACATCAGGTATTAGTCCAGCTTAATTACTAATATTATATGTGCACACTGAGAAAACATGGCACAGTCCAGAGGCTAATGTTTCTTTTATGGTTTAAATGTTGCAATTAAAGCCGTGGCTATTAACAGACACCGTGCCTCTGGCAGATTGTCTACTGTGGTTTTTGTCTTAGCTGAAAAGTCAGACTGAGAGGAGAACCAGGCAGGTCAAGCTGCTATATTACATCAAGCTAATGGAGTTATTAAGCCAGTGTAAATAGAAATGGAAGTATATGCCTCTTGTTTCTTCATACCTCTGTTTTTAATCAGGCGTCTCATGCTATGTTTGGCATGTTGGTTGGAGCTGCTGCTGGAGGATATTTTACCGAGGAGGCATTTGAAACAGTGGATGAGTCCAATTCTAAGGGGATTATTTGTCTGGGGGTGGGTTTTTTAATATAATTTACCCTGATCAATTATTTGAATCATGCCTGAAGCACACGAGCATGTGAATGTTTTCTTTCCTATGCCCCACTATTAATTACACTCAAATACCCCACTAGTTTCAGTCTGCTTATCAGCCCCTCTCCTAATCAGACATAGGCCTTCAATGCTGGCAGGCAATTTTGTCTGCCATTGTCTACTGCTTTGAATAGTGTCACACAAAACGGAACAACATCACAGTGCACCAGTAGAACTTATGAACTAAACATACAGGATGAAAACTAACGTGAGACTACAGTATAGACTCATGATTTATATATTCACACCTGCCATAAATGTCATAAAAGAAAACATTGTAGAGCTACGCATGAGCTTACTCCAAAGCTACCGATTCTAGTGTACTGTAAGCTATAGGCCACAGTGCATCTAGACCAGGGAGCACCATTATGAGAGCTTTTCTACATTATCTGCAGCAAAACAGCGGTGCTGCAGAGTTCGTTTCTATTGCCTGTTTGTTTGATTAAATGAAAGTGCTGACTTAATTATAATGGTTAGACAGGATGTTGCTGTTGGACATATATTTGCCCCCCCGAAGGTATTAAAAAGATTAAAGACCATGACATTAGCAGAGAATAACTAGTGTCCCTGCCACAACGGCCCCCTACCGAAGAGGATTCAGCTGAATGGTTTGTCGTCCGTGTAAAGAGGGCTCTTGTTCTGTGGCCTAGAATTCAGAGCTTCACAGCTGACTGGGTCCCATCATCACTGCAGCCACCTAATGACTGATTGTTTGTGGGCTGATAAAATTCAATCGGCAAGCCTGGATGATTTCAGTAACAGGTGTTTTTTCTCGGTCTCATAAAGACACGAGACAGAGGTTTACATCACCTACTCAGGGTAATAATGTATTTAGCTCTGACAAAGTTTCTCTATACATAAACATGAAATATATCAGCTTTAATCATAAATAAACCTTAGATGTCATTTTTAATATTAGAGTCAAATTATATGTGATCGAAGTTGTTGCTTATAAAATAAAACTATGACTGAGAAAATACTTCAGTTTGGGCAAAGTCAAGTTAAAGAAACAAAATGGCTCTTGTTTTCAATCATATGCTACTTGTTTCATGTTTACTAATTGGGACAAAGTGACCAAACTCTATCTCATTATGCATTATTTAAAAAAAAAAGTGAGTTAAAGGAGACACCCTTTAACTCACTTTCCATTATTTTATTTTTTACATGTAAACAAACGAATGCCCCTTTTTAAAATGTGGCAGCCCGCCGCCACATTTGACCCGGCCCCTGAGCACCTATATATTTTCTGTGTTATTTTATTCTGTGAAGAACCCAGAGAGGGTTATTTGATCTCAGAAAGGGTTATTAATATATGGATATGGTGCGCTGGAGTGTCAGCATGTTTTCTGGAAAACAATAAATGATTACATTACATTTAAGAACCTCCGCGATTATCACATTTTGTCTGTTAGAAACTGACCCTGGCCCCTATCAGAGGAGGGAAAAGTTATGTGGCCCTCACTGGAAAAAGTTTGGGGACCCCTGCTTTAACTGCTTTAACAGAGCAGAGACTTCATGTCCCGCCCCAATTCTGCTTTATGGCGTCACTAGTTGTATTCTTTACCGGGTTGCGCTGGTACAAAACTAAATTTTTTTTGTTTATATAAACATTGTTACAATGGAAAGTGCCACATTGATTCTGCTGTAGATTAAACTGCAGCCCTCTTCCTCGGTGCAGCCACATATCACAATATTCATTCAAATTTTATTTTAGTTTATTTACTAATATTTTTATGCTTTGTGTAATACATTACAGCAGTAAAATATTGAGAAAGAAACACTAATCTGCTTTGTGTAATACATTGCAACAGTAAAATATTGAGAAAGAAACACTAAAATGTCATGCTTCTTGTCTAAATGTTAGCTTATAAGCTCATATAACCACAATTATTCACTCTGTCACACAGTCCAACCAAACGTAGCATTTATTTATGTTGAAATAAGCTTTAAGCAGTAAACTGACATGATAGTGAGCTAATGTTGCCACGCTTTAGTGAAGAAAACAAGCCTCTCTCATAGAACCTCTTAAATGGTCCTCGAGTAAGGGTGCCGACCATACAGCGAAATACAGCGATATACCGCCGCCCACCAGAGGGCAGGCTCCAAAAGCGTGTAAAAGTTATAGTTTATGAGTTTGTTGAGACCCCTAACACACACACACACACACAATTGTAGGCTTATGATGAGGAAGGGCATGGTTTATGTCATGAATTGTGGCCACACTCCGCTGGGTAAGATCTGATGCTTTGACCATTTTGAATAAAAACAATGAGATGAATGCATTTAGGTGTGCACATATAATTTCTGTATTGTTTTATACTTATCTGTTAGAAGAAGAATGTAGTAAAACAGAGAAAGCATAAGCAAAGCTACTGTCAGAGCTAAGTAATGCTAGTGTGGGTAAAAACAGTGGCTCATTAAATGTGACCAATGAACGAAAAAGGCAAGAAGGGTACTTCTATTTAAACAAAAGAGGCAGTATATGGCAGAGAGTCAGTAAAGTTACACAATGAAGGTAATTATACCAACTGTACAGTATGTTTGTGATTCATATAGCACTACAACTAGCCTTTCAGAGTGTGACTTTATACCTAGTTCTCCCACCGGCATTAAACCTGTTTTTATGCATCTGAATTTATATTGTTTTCTCATCCAAGACACTTCTTAATGAAATCATATCTGCAAGTACTTAATATGATAATCCCAATTATGATCAATTGTTGGGGTGTGAATATGCCATGACTTTTGTAAACAAAAGTAGTTCAGCTCAGTGGCAGGATTCACTTCCAAACCTTCAGAGAAATAAAATGTTTTAATAGCCTCTTTTCCTGTTAATGATATTCCGTTCGTTCTTAACACACCATTGCACAGATATTGAAACCATTCATTGCAGTAATAGGGAAAGGGCGCCCACAGAGAACTCAATCTGAATGTTGTAGTCTTGACACTTTTCTGTGATAACACTTAAGACCAAGCGCCATCGTCTGTTCAGTGAATTTACTGATTTTATACATTTTCTTGCAGTGGGTATTTTTAAGAAAAGCATCCGTTGTAGAAATATAAATGTAAATGATTTGGCAGCACTGGCACGTCAGGGGTCAGGTTCAGTACATCTACTGTACTGTTTACTGTACGAGTCATTAATAGAAAAGTGGCCTCATCCTTTAGCCCTGATCTCACCAACAAAGCCACTGAGAAAACATTTTACATGCTTTAGAGGACTCGGGCTTTATTATTCTGGACAACTGCCGTGTACCATTTACCACCTCTCATCTGTATATTTTTTGTTCCTGTGTATACTTATTAACTTTCAGAATAGTAAAGGTTGGACGTGTAATGCGACACAGCTTCGGGTTGCGTTTTTGAACAAAGCATCATGGGAGGAGTAATCATTAACCAGTGATCAGCTGATAGTCTTGGTAATAAAAACAAAAACTAATGTCAAAGGGGTTACAGTAAGTAGCGATCTTTGATTGCATTAGCAGTACATTTCCAGCCGTGCTTTATGTTATCTGGTGATGTGATGCTGTGTATGAAGCATCCCCTTGGGCCATGTGCTGGATCTTAAACGCCAGTTAAAGCTAAAACGAGCCAAAGGTGCAAACAGCTCCCAAAGGGCTTTATTGAATACAGTGTCTGCGGCGTTAAGTAAAAGGCTTTATTATGATCGATAGACAACACATTAACCTTTAGCTCTTCAACACAACAGGATCAATATGCTCCCACTGCTAACTCACTTCACAAGATGGTAGCCATGTTGCGCTGATGGAAAAAATCTGGATGTCTCACCACCATTTCACTCAACTGTGTATATAAATAACAGGGGTCTTGAAGGCACCATCATGTCAAACAGTCTGGACTCATTTCACTGATTTGGCAATGATACGTGTCACTGCTTTACCAACAGGCACTGCAGAATGAGGTATTTGTAAATCAACCAGACCAATTGTCTCTATTTTTATCCACAATGCTTCAATCTTTGACAAAAATTTAAGTTTCTCATCATTTTGCCCCAAACCAAAAATGTACTTTTACACAAACATTTACACAAATATACAAAAGGATTCCTGCACAAAGGACATTCATTTATTTATTCATTTTCTACCCTTGTTGTGTTATGTACACTAGGCACCCTGGTCGGTTGCCAGAAAAATAGCTATAGTTTGGAGAAAAAAAATAGCGGAAACTTTTGGCCTTCGGTTATATATTAGTTGATTTTTTTTATGAAAAAAGTACATATGCTTAGGAGTCATAGAATATCCTGTTAACTTTATACTGCATTCATTTTAACATAGCCTTGAAGTTCTAGGATTTCTTTGAAAGTCCAAACACGCTCATCTTTTAGTCTAGGTGTAACTACAAAAGGACAACCAATTGTACTTATTGAGCAATGCATTTGAGTGGCAGCAGCACAAAGCCCGCACATTTTGTCAGTTTTAAAATGACGCTGCACAGCAGAGTGTGAAAGTGTTTTGTCATAATATAATGTGGTTAGGTTTCTGTTTTGTTTGATGCAGCTCTCTGGAGAAATATTGGTTCTACGCAAGTTTGCAAAGGCTTGTGTTTTACTGCGGAAGGGGGAGAAAGAGAAAGAAACATTACAAAAAAAGATGGCCACAGTGGAGAAAACAATGGAACAGCATATTCCCTTTACTGCAACAGATTTAGAAGCAAAAAGCACTTGTTAATTATATGACAGAGCTCACAATATAAGCCCCATGTGATCGCTGAGGCACAGAATCCTATGGAGGCGGGAGAGTCTATGGTTTGAAGCAGACGCTCCCTTCTCTTCTTATGTATGGGCCAAAATCTTGACATGTCATCGCATCAGTTAATTTCACACTTCACTTGATTCTTTGTGATGAAATGGGAAGCCATATTGCTAAGGTCTTGCAGTCAGCCCAATCATATCCTCCTTGAATGTGAAGTGGATGAGTATGTAAAATGTGGTCGCTGGAATTAGTCGGGCTGCTGTTGAATTTCTTTGTGCAGTCTTGCTTTAGCTGGAGCGAGTAAAGGGTACGGAGGATAAGGAAAGGGCACACTATAGACTAGTGTGTGCTTTTGTTTATAAGTGTGTGTTGGCAGTTCCATGATTTAATGAGTAAAAAATATAATACTTTCAATAATAATAATAATAATAATAATAATAATAATAATAATAATAATAATAATAATATATATTGTGCTTTTTCCAGAAACTCAAAGCACTCACATTATTCATTCACTCCGAAGTCACAGTGGTAAACTACATTTGTATCCACAGCTGCCCTGGGACAAACTGACATATATGATTTGAAATAAATAAAATGATCTGTCAATTGGCTCCAGTCATTTATGAGGAAACACAAAATATGTAAAAGCATATTATAAACTTGTAAAATAATGCACTATTGTAGAAAATAAAGTAAAGCAAGCATTTTCTTAACCATGACTGGAAATGTTTTAATTTTAGGATATATTAAAGCAAACTCATTTCATTAATAAAAATGTCAGACAAGATATTGAAAGGCCAAAAATGTCACTTCAATATTGCACAGTAGTTACCAAACATAATGTTATCACAGCCATAACCTAAAGCTGGACAAAGCCCAGGGTAAATACAGTTGCATGCAAAAAAAGCCAATGTGGAAAAACACATTAGAAATGACTTCCACACTTATGGACCATAAACATAAGAGCAAACTCAGATCAATGAGATTCCATTACCATCCTATCTCATTTCCCAGCGCTGAATTGGAAATGGGTTAGAGATGGATTGTGTCATTACCAATTCCAGCATATCCATGGGAGCCATAGATGACTGTGTGTGTGTGTGTGTGCATGTGTGTGTGTGTGTGTGTCTAAGTGGACGGGCCCTATCTGCACCCGCTGCCAATGAATAGGTTTTTAGTGACAAGCAGGAAGGTGAGCAGGAGTTCATGCACTATCACTACAATCATATCTGGGCTTTGGAGGCAAGCCTACTGATTTTTATCTAAGAAATTCAGAAGCTGTTGGTCGGCCAAATCGACCCTGATCTTAAGGTAAGTCAGCGGCTGTAGTGGGGTTTCTCTACTCTGTAATTTTTTCACCTTTGATCCAATCAAGGTCCTGGCCCAAATGTGCTTTAGAACATTCAAAAAAATTGCATCTATATTATCTTAACTTTAAAAGGACGGATGTAAGTGTTACAGATTATTGCACTTATATGTTTATACAGAGATGGAAAATGACTTAAACATTATGTTTACAGGTAAGAACATGTCATATGGGTTTATTTTTACAGAAAGAAACACTGCATGGTATTATTACTGCAGTTCAGAGAATTTAATATTTTGGAAAGGACCCATACTGAAAACAGCCCTTTAATTATCAGAATCAGAAAACTTTATTAGTCCCTTAAAGGGCAATTGTTTGCAGCAACCCGGCAACCCAGACAGAACCAGACAAACAAATATATGCTCTTTCAGTTCACACATTAGCACAGCACTGATTTTACTCTCCAAGTGCTAATTTGCATAACAGTATACAACTAGATAAAAACAAAGCAAACAGAGTAAAGTTAGTCAAATATAAAAAGCAAGCAAGAGTTAAAAAATATATAATAATTTGATTTGGTCCTGAATTCAGGAGTCTGATTGCTAAGGGGATAAAAGACTTAGCGGTTGGTTCTGGTGAGAGGCATATAATTACGCCAACCCAAGGGCATAAGAGTAACACATGAAGATATAATTTGCCTCTGGTTTAAATCTATGATCTGACCAGACTCTCCCAGACTGAGGCCAGATCTCTTTGCCGAACACCAATGATCTTTGAACAGACCTAAACAGTGCTATTCAAGCTCTTTTTGTCTCTGTTATAACAACGCCTGTTCCACTAACACAAGCCGTGTGATGGCTAATGTCAGCGATGATGTCACAGACCCTCCCTTTACGTGTCCGTCCTGAGGGACAACAGCTACTGTCAATGTGACAGTGAGGAGGTGAGGAGATGGGCTGTGGCTGTCTGTAAAAGCCTGCGCGCTGAGAGAACCACAGTCAACAACTGAGCTGACAGCTGGCAAGACAACAATTACATTGTACACGCAGCAGCTGAGAGCTTGTGTGTGCATTCTCCACACTGATCATGCTAATGTCAGTTTCACAACAAACAGGAACAAACACATCTGCTGTTCTTCCAATGAGAAAGAACGGGAGACCACTTCTATAATCTAAAACGTCACAGAAAAAATAAGTGGCAATAGATAAAATTATGCAATTCCAACATTAACTGATCGCAAAGTGCAATTTTTAATTTGTTGTTCATTTACTGAACGTCTCTGTATACAAACTGCCTGCAGAGCGCAATTAATTAAAAATACATAATTAAAGATTCATTTCAAATCAGAGAAATAATTATGCATACAGGCAGTGATAGTAAAGAATAAGTGAAACATTGTTTATTTTGATGTGTTAACTTCATTTGTATTTGTGTAATGACCTATGAATTGCTCAAAAATAAGTGATAATTAACCTGACTCTGCCAGACAGAACTGTTCCACGGAACCATCTGGGAGGGCTCTCATTGAAAGCATTTGCACAAGGGCAGGTACTTTCAATGTATAACCTGGTCTGTGATTGGAATTATCAACCGCAGTTATCCAAGCAGCACCATGAAGTTTATGTTGGAGTTTCATGAGAATTCAGCTGCAGCGCAAGGTTAAGTGATGAGTGCAGAGGGCAAACATACCTGAATCTATGATCTGAAAGGTCGCAACCTTCTGGAGACAAAATGTCGCCCCCCTGTGAGGATGGTGCAGCTATGACAGAAGAGAGGAAAAAAAAATATTTTAATACAGAAGTCGGACTCAAACGGGATTGTTTAATGGAAGCTTTTTATCTTGGCGTGAATATTCCTCTCATTACATCAGTGACTCTCTTGTGCCTGCTGCTAACTACATGGATGTGTCAGGGTCACGTGGAGAAGGAGTAAGAAGAAATAGACTTGTGTTGAGGAGACACGGAAAGTGGGGTGCGTTTTGACAGCCCAGATTAGACCAACTACAGACAGTGGGACTTTGATGAGCAGTGCAGCCTGTATTTATGATTAAAAATGGCCCGCTTCTCTCTGCCAATAAGCTCTTATCTGTGCTGCATGCATATAAGTCTGATAGAGCCTCCAGCCAAAGTGAAAGATAACACAAAATAATTAGCTAACATTCGGCTCTCCACAGATAGACATTTTATACTAAAGGAAAGAAAATACATTAGAGGAGGGAGATAGGAAGAGAAGCTATTCCACTTGCTGTTCATTCCAGCCTAAGTCTTTCTGTTTATTTGTTTATGCTTTTGTTAAATTCAGATTCTTTGCACTGGGCATTTGCAAAATCATTTAAATATAAGCAAATACTGAGAACCTTCTCTAGCATCTGCCATTCAATTTGCAGTCATCTAAAACAGGCACTCTTTATATTTAGCTTCTATAATAGTAAATCTAACTAGACATTTCACTTTTTCAGTTTCATAATCGGCTTTAAAACCTTGCTCAGTCTACAAATAGAGAAGTCAAAGATGCTTGCGTAAAATCATACATCTCTTGGTAGAGTATTTCAGCATTTTGGGATTTTCAAGTGTGTCCAAGCAATCCAATCCAAACTAGTGTTTTCTACAATCGCTGCTTTGCTACATTGATAATGTCAGATGCGCAACAAATCTGCAACAAAACATTACAAACTAAGAATGATTCATTACACCAACGCTGGAGACATTCAGAACGTGGCACCAACATTGATTGAGTAACCAGCCCCTGAACGGATGAAAGAGTGATTGGAGGCGAGATTCCTTGAACACAGTGTGGCCATAATTGGATTAGAAGGCTGGATGCAGCAGACAGAAAAGAAGAGATGGAGTAAGGAGCTTTTGCCATTTATTCTCTATTGTGTGGTTGGAGGTGATTATGTCTAATCAATGCTGGCAAGTTTCAGAGCTCTGCCAGGAAAAAAAAAATCTGTCCTTTTTTTCTATTTAGCATTATATATCTCGCTATACGCCTATATCAACATATCCCCTCTGACCTTTACAGAGTTTATAAATGATCAACAAATGCCATGGACACGCGCTGAGTGGAGTTCACACACATTAATGCGAACAGAGGTTACAGCAAGTAGAGATCATCAAACCTTAAAAGGCTAAAACAATATTCCAAGGCGCACTTGATCTCCTATTAGTTATATAACCAGCTTGGTGTGAAAATTAATCTCAGGCCTTTTCCTCTGGAGTGCTGGCGCATTTAATAACCCAGTTCATGATAGCATCTCAGAAGGTTTCCCATTTTCTGTGCGTTACATGGAAATGGACAGCTTTTCATCAGTGAAGGGTTGGTGGAGGAAAAGGGGGGTCAAGATCCTTGATTTGAGTGATGAGATCACAATATTGACTCAACACACTTTGTAAGACATCAGAAAACTAGTCAAATCTTAGTTTCAATGTGACTATATTAGTGGATCATGTAGGACTACTTTGTCATCTTTGTTTTTTTTCTCTCAAAGTGTCTCATGAATGTGATTCAGATTTGACTAAAATTAAAAAGCTGGTGTTTTCTGATTGGACAAAAAACTCACACATTGATAGGATATCAGATTGATAGGAGATATATACGATTATAACTAAAGTCTGGAATCTGAAAATAAAAATAAATTAAACCTCACCAGTCTAACACAAAATAATCAATAGAAATACAAAATTTACTGTTTACCAAAGTTGAAGAATTTGACATTTAGTAGCTTTTGGCATTTTGCTGCCCAACCTCTTTGAGTCTGGACAATAATCCCAAATGAAGCTCTGTAGCAGTGCTGCCACAGAGGAGTCATGTACCTCCAGGCTTGAGCAACTCAAAAACCAAACTAAATAAGCCAGATTTGTTTCAACTGCTGTGCCTTTGTGAACCGCACTGTTCTGTTGTCGGCGCTCATTTCACATCTCTGTGTGTCTACTGTGACAGGCTGAGTCATTACTCAAATCCAATTTGCCTGCAAGCATTATATTGTCTGCTTTTGCTTGTGTCTTTTTGTTGACACATAAAAAAACAATCTCGTCTATCCCTGTCATGTGACCACCATGTTTTTGCCTTATTCTCCCAACATCAGGTGGCGAGAGGGGGCAATGAGCGGACAAGATGCCACTTTAACCGAGGGCGAGAGAAAATGAAGTCATTCATCTCCCGCTAGGTCATATAAAAGATGACGAACTCCGAGGGGAAGCACTGGTGTGCTGCTGTCTTCTGTTTGTGTGGATGCTTCTCATTAGAGTCTCCATCCCTGTGGCACTGGATTTCGGCCTGCGCTGGCCACTGACACCATGCCCAGCTGTGAACAGATGGGTGGTATAGACCAGGCCAATATGTCAGTCCTGATGGTCTGTCACAACAACTAGCATCAACTACTATTTGCAAAGTTCCTAGAGATTACAGCATTAATACAATGTAGAACTGATTCAAATGTTGATAATTAGTATAGATAAATGTATGGCGGCAATAAATGGTGGCACGGTGGTTGTGGTTAGCACTGTTGCCACACAGCAAGATGTTCTCCTCATGCTTGGTTGGGCTCCCTCCAGGTACTCTGGTTTCCCCCACCAACACTAACTATATGCTGGCCTCCACCTGGTGGTCACCGTCAACAGTGAACAATAAAGTGATAACAATAATAAAAAATGTAAATGTTGCTTGAGAACCTGAGCCATGTCATCAGAAAATGAGAGCCAGTATTTCATCCTGGCACATGTGGCAGGTCCACAACATGCTAAGAACAATACAATTAAAGAAGCACTTTGCACAAGACCCACCATGTAATATCCCAGCAAACTCTGTAATACCCTCCTATTTCAGAGTGGTCAAGTGTTGAAGCAGCCAGGGACGCACAGCTTGCATGGCCCCCACATCCCAAAAAACAAGATGAACTTTCCTGATAAATGATTAGCTTGATGGGGAATCATGATCTAGATCAAGAGCAGGCTAATGTCAGCAATCTGTGAGTCCATCTGTCTCATTACCAAATCAAGCACCTCACTCGCTCCACCTAAAGAGGAGCAGCTAGGAAAGAGCCTGTGTGTACAAATGTTGTCTCTGTTTAAGATACCTAGAAGGTCTAAATATTTGTTGCATGTGTTTTTCTGCCCTCATTGACTCAGCGATGACCCTCAGGCTTGTATCTGGACCTGCTATTATGTGAGAATGTCGAGGTGGGCAGTCATTTGAAAGCAGCCCTTTGTGTTACAAGACTTTCTGTTGTAAGGGCAGATACAGTTAAACTATTTGAACCAATGCACAAAGAGTAATAATCAAAATCTTAAAAATATGGGCAAGTTGAACGTCCACTGAGATGCCACAATATAATGATACACTTTAATCAATACATGTATTATAATTATTTGTAAAGAAGACTGTGGTCTTTCTGTATCTGGATACCTCCTCCTGCACCATTTGTTTCCCCCGAGACATGAGAGGTATTTGTTACTGGATGCCACAAGCAGGCGATGTAAAGAATAATGTAGAGTGATGTGGTGAAATGGTTCACAAATGAAGTGTTGCTCACTTGAGCCTTGCCAAGCATTGCACCATCCATTTGAATTATCTGCGGTCTGGTAAACACACCTTGTGTGGCATACAGGGCTCATGTGAAAGCATTCACAAAGCTCTGTGCATTATGGGAGCTGGCAAGTAAACAGCGATCAGATGATGTCATTTTTCACCTGCTACACAAAAAAGAGGCACATTGTCACATGCCGATTTTATTTACACAGCTTCTTAAAGATACAGTTGATAGTTTGAGTTCACCTTTTTGCATACATAATCTACACAGTCTCTATACAATTAATTCTTTATAATTAATTAAATCATCAGCGGGAAAGAAATTGTCTACTGATTTATGATTTCATAGATTCCCTGGGCCATGTACTGTGAAATTGTGAAATTCAACACAGAAGCTGACATGGGTTAGGCATTACATGTTTCATGTGAACAGGCCATCTCTGTGCAGGATATAAGGGATACTGTCATACCTGCCAGCCTCTGTTCTGGCACAGAGATGGCCCAGACTACTGCCGATGGCATTATCAGCAGCTTCCCACCTTCTCTGGCATGTCACAACTAGCTAATCCCTCAGCCCATGTATTGGGGCTTGGACGCGGCTCAACACGACTCATCTTTGAACTGCTGTGGGACAGCTTCTATCCATCAATGAGACAACAAAGGGAGCAAAAGGCTGATCCTGCTGCCTGGTTTATTCACCACAAGGCTCTGCTGTCCCTGCTTTAAGGCAGGATTCTTGAATTTCTCTAAAAGTCAAACTCTTTAGCTACTCTGTGTTTGAATATAAGTGTAATTTATGCGGTCAAACATTTACTGATTAGCTCTTTAGAAGCACAGAGCCCCAGTAGGACAGAATGTTTTAGTAATGTGTGGAGACTCTCCAGGCTGACGGGCTGGCAGCACAAATGAAGAAATATTACCTGCGTGGAAGAATCCTGAACCTTAAACCCATAGGCCATACATTATACCGATAAGTCTTGTCGACATAAGCTGGTGGACCTATTGTCAAGTCCCTCACCTAATGACGGGAAACTGATAAGCGGCCATACCATGTCATCCCCAATGTAAAACAAAAATAGATTCAATTAATCATATGAATTGCCATTTAAGGAAAAAAAAGATGATAGGGCGGGCTCCATTCAGGTATGATGGCTAATGAAGAAGAATCAGTGAGTGAATCATTAGAGTTGAATGAAAGGACATGGATTTGACTGCCAGGATAAAGAATAATGACTCCCACTGTCTTTGGCATTAGGACTCAGAGATTCCATCACATTAAAAGCTGGCTGCTTTATTTTATTATTTCTCGTGAGATTATTGTGCCAAAAATGTTCATGTCAAATTATTTTTGACCACATTGGTAATGTTAAATATAAAATAAAATAAAAATCTGATCTGCCTATGGTTCTCAAACCTTGTAAGGCACAATGACTTAGCCAATAAAATTTAAATTAAGCTTACAAATCTAGTATTTTGTGTTTCAAAGGCAAACCACTGTTCAATGAACACTTTATATTTTACCGTCAAATATGTCTGTGTCTATTTAATTACAGTTACACATAAATAGATTTTAAAATCTAAAATCTAGTAAATTAATTTGTTCAGAATCAGAATTGTTCTTATAAGATGTGTATTTTAGTTCTTTTTTTTTTTTTTGATTGATTGATTTCTTTAGGACAGCGTACAATCAAGCAAAGATGCTTGTACCAGATTATAGCTTAACAGCTAATTTCCATCTGTAGTCCTATATTGTACGTGTTTTTGGTGGTAGTGGAAATCTACGCAGACACGGGGAGAACATGCAAACTCCAAACAGAAAAGCCCAGCCCTAGATGGGGATTGAATCCAGGACCTTCTTGCTGTGAGGCAGGAGTTCTACCTACAGTTAAAGTGACTGTGTAGATTATGTATGCAAAAAGGTGAACTCAAATCACAGTGCGTTATGCCACCTGACTACTGTACTGTATGTAAACTTTAACTAAACAAAATATCAATCTGAACTGGC
The DNA here is from genome assembly GCA_024416835.2 of Perccottus glenii. Classification (NCBI taxonomy): domain Eukaryota; kingdom Metazoa; phylum Chordata; class Actinopteri; order Gobiiformes; family Odontobutidae; genus Perccottus; species Perccottus glenii. The sequence goes on along the minus strand of CM044546.2, from coordinate 14,573,591 downwards.
AACTTGGAGCTGAAAAACAAAAGTTGAAATTAAGCCTAACTAATTTCAGTGGCTGATATGGAGCTGTTTGCCTTGAATTTCTATACACCTTGTTGACTTGACTTCTGTTCATGGCTTCTTTCTTTCTCAGCTTTGGTTCAAATGTAGCGCTCATTTAATTTCATTCACTCCTTTTCCTCTGTCTTAGCTTTTCTTTGGGCCTTTTATATCTTGCTTTCACAGAGAGCACATAATCACAGTGTTGTGGGAGCCTGTAAATCATTTGGCCTCAGAGCCCATAGGTTAGGGCAGCCAATGTGTCTGCCCTTGCACTGTTTGCACAAAGACTACTTGGCAGTGCTTCACTGTCAAGTAGAAATCACCAGTGCAAGTCTTCAGTTCTGAAGACCTCACTTTGGGGGCTTTGTTTGGTTTGTACTGTATCTTTAAACATGACATATTATACAGAAATAGGAAAAGTTCTGAAGATTAATATACTGATAATTGGTGGATATTTGTGTTTAATTTGACAAAATACTTTAAAGTCCTTCAGTTATCCCATAATTCACAAGCTTACAATTAGGCCTCCTAGTCAGTACATTCAAACACATCATCTCAATTGGTCAGAGCACACAGACATGTGAAAGGCACCTTTCCTTTCTGCTAGTCACCCTCCAACTTGTTCATTTCACAGGCTGTTAATCATTACTGTGATTATTTAATTAAATAACTTTGATTTCTGTGGCCCTGAGTCTACAAAGACTGTGCAGTTGCCATGGGCAACAGTGGATGTGTGAAGGAGCCAGTGTAACATGATGACAGGAGAAGTGTCTGTGGGAGTGGCACTGGGAACGGCTCCTGTGTCCTTTTGCCTGTCCTGGCTCTGCCTCGCATGACAGAGATCCGCTGATGTCGACAAAGTTTCCAGGCCGCTTCATTGATTACTCTCACCAGGAGGACAACACACCATGTTGACACATGATACAAGACCTTCTGCAAAAGCTTGAGTGGTTCTATAGCCACCTTAACAGTACGGTCATGGCACAGGCTAAAACTGGCACAATAAAATTCAAAACATACTTGAATTTTCACTTGCAATCACCAACGATTTTTTTATCCAACCACTGCTTAATAGGGTCCTAAGGCTATACCCGACTAAAAGCAATAATGTCTTTGTGTGCGTGTCCTTTGTGTGTCTTATCGAGCAGGTATTGGCAGCTCTTCAGAGGAGGCGGCTCTTCAGGTGCATACACTCCAATAGTGTTCCATAGCTCTCCATTAATTTATCATCAATACCAATCCATCTTTTGTTGATGGAGGCACAGTTGTACCAGTCCCGCCCTGTTGCATTACCCTGCACAGTCCTGCTTGAATAAAAATGAAGCCGATTGCTCCCATCATGGCAGTCATTGTGCCATTTGTTGAGTAAAACACACAGGTCCATTATTGGAGTGTCATGACGCGACGCAGCGTTGGAGCACGACAAATCACTGCAGGCTGTCATCCCAGCAGTTTGGTGGCATTACTCTGAGCAGAGAGGAACGCTGTTAATGCTGACAAACACTGGAGAATGAGGGTCATTTACCACGCATCCATTAAGCAGGTGCCAATACGCCACCAGCAGCAAAGACATCTTTAACTCTCACAGGGTTGCATCTGCATCCTGCTGCGGTAAACAGCCCCTTGTTTCATTCACAACATAAAAACATGCTGTTACATTTGGTGCATTTGCCTTAACAGGAAATCTGGAGCTGGGTCCTGAAAGGATCACAAACGTATTCTGTGATTTTGGCCAATTCTATCAGTGTCAGAAATGAAATGTCTTGTAAAAACAGATCACAATCATGGCTTGTTCAGAGTAGCTCAAGGCTCCTATTCAGTTCATTAAAAAGTCTAATCAACACACAGCAATAACATTACATGTAAAGTTAATTTGCCAAACACTTTTCCTGATGAGCAAGAGACCATAACAATATGAACCCTCTTGGCCCCAATGAAATATTCAGTGATATGATCGACAACGACTTCTAAATAGCACCTCTCCTCATTTGAATTCTAAGGAAAATAATTTATGACTTCACTCTAAGCTCATTTTTCCTTCGTAATTGTTGATATTGCCTCAAGGCACTCGTCTTTGTAGGATTTCTAATTTTGGTAGGCTAAATGAGGGAAAATTACTTCCACTTTTGTCCCCACCCAGTAGGACGTCAGGTGAGAGGAACATTTGAAAACTAATGCCTCTGTGACATATGCATGTGTCTTACAGACGTAAAGTATAGTTCCTATGTGATACATTATTATAGCCGCTATGATGGATGGGTGAGATATTTCCATTCTGACATGAAATATGAATCACTGAAACTGACATTTGCTGACCTGTTCCCATGTGAAGAGTATTAAAGGTCCTCTTTGAATAGGCATCTCCACTCTCATAAATATGACATAGAAGCACCTATGACCGATTCTGAAGCTGGAGGAGCACTCAAATAAAACTAACACTGCTAATCTGCACATTTTATGCATCATTAAAACATCAGTGCAGAAGACTGGAGAGAAGGTCATTTCAAGTAGCATGCTGCTACAAATGGTGTGTAATCAACCAACAGATGATCTGTTTTAAGTCTGGAAATTCTTATTTCATTGAGCTAGAAGGACTCAAAGTTTCCATTCAGGGCTGCCTGGTTTGTTTGTGTGAGAATGTGCATCTTAGACAGGTCCCCATGATTTATTTTAACAGTAAAAACAGTGGTCACAAAGTTATGATTCTCCATAAATCAACTCCTATAGACTGAAGAAAATAGTGAGGAACCACAATAGCATGCAACAAAGTGTGCATGACAACTACATAAATAATGTAAACACCAATGTACAAACATTACCTCCACAGAAACTCTAATTACAGGATACTGCACAAAATCGGTGACATCCATGACAACTGGGCAACACAACACAAAAGAGATTGGTGCAAGTGAGTGGAAATGGTTTTCTGCACTTTTGATCAGCAAAAGGAAACCGAGGAACTGTGGGAATATCGTGTGGATTTTGTAGAGTTTGGCCAAATGTTGAGTCAACTGTTGATGCGTTGAAGCATGTTGTAACCACAGAGCAGTTAGTCATAGTAAATGTGAATCAACAGAAACAACCCATTGCAATAACAAACAGTGGACAATGACTAAAGTCATCGATTATCTTTGCGAGTTCATGAAAAGTGAGAGAAGTTTCCAATCCTTCCAAGTTTCTAGCCAGGACAGAACTTCTCAGACATGTTTATTGTGGTGACTTTGGTACTTTTCACAGTTGCTGAGGGAGGAACATCAGGTGGGCCTTTGCAAGCACTACAATTAAAAACAGTGAGGGACATTAGCATAGCATAGGCATATCATTAACTCTCAGGGAAAAGGAAACAATGTAGTCTTCAGGGTGGCATCCAAAGATAGGCCTCAAATCCAACCCTAGGTAGGTGGCAGCCACAGCAGGCACCTCCAGCTAATAATCCACATGCAATTAGTATGCATAAAGTACTGCATGTTTTAGAAATATGATCTGGCCTAAAATAGATTTTATGGATGTGAGCTGCTGAGGGTGTTTTTTTCAAAACTTTTTTTTTCTTACTTTTTAAAACACTTTCAAGGCCACTACATTTTACAATAATGTGTCTCAAGTATAACTCATTCACTCACTCTCTCATTACTTTCCCCCTGAATGAAAGGACATGTGGCACTGTGTCTGTGACTAAAAACTATTTTCACACTGCATTGCCAAACTCCAGTCCAGTTCTATTAAATGTTCCCTAGCTTACAGCAAGAACACCTTTATTAGAAGGGTGCAGTGTTAACTTAATGTAAAACGATACTGCTTTATTGAGGCAGAAATACTATATGCATTTCAACAAAGCCATTCTTCATTCTTAATTTCAGTCTGTGGTTTGAGTAATATTATTTTAGAGTAGATAACTCAGAAATGCCTTATTTATGTTCCAGGATTGCAAATCGTCAGTTTCCCCGGCTGAAGCCTACTAAAAGCCATCCAAACACACAAGGCGCAGAGGAGTCATGGGAAAGTGGTCAGACAGAGAGAGTGGTGTTAGCCATCAAACCCACATCAGGAGGATGATTCAGCCCAGGGAAAGAAGCTTTGGAAGACACACGAGCAGAAATAAAAGCAACTGAAATGCTTTTTGTGTGGATGACAACTCTTGCTTTTGCCATGCATTTATTTTAGCATTACCCTGAGTGTGTACTATCTGTGAGCACATTTTCAGGGTTAAACAGAGTACAGTTTTGGGTTTGTGTGTTGTCGGCTGCAATGGAGAGGAAATCAAAGAATGATCTTGTTTTGAACTTAGAATTTTAGGCCCGAGTTCTTTCTCTGTACTTTTGCTGTACTGGAAAAAAAAACCCACAGGACAATACTTTTCTTGTTTAAGAACTTGGAAAATGCCGGCTGATCACAGAAGTGTGTCCATATATTCTTTTCTTTTCAAAGCTGTAGAGACGTTAGACTAAAGTTTCTGAGCCGATGCTGTTGGGGTGGGAGGTCGGGAAGCTGGTGCTGCGGTCTCTGTTTACGTGGGTGGTAGTGGTGCTGAAGCAGTAACAGTGGACGGGGTAAAATAGGGAGCAACACAGACGAGGCTGTTTGACAAAGATAAATACAGCTTATTCAGAGTAACCGGAGGCTGCACAACAAAAATAATAGGGCCATTTGTGGCATGGAATGTGGCCAGATCTTACTTTGTTGTTGAGAGAATGCAAAGCTCAATATGTATTTGGGGAGTTTGACTTTGACATGCCACTATGGTAATATTCTGTTTTTGGCTTTTCTTCTAGTTCTCAGTGTTCACACAAAATGTAACTATTTTATTTTTTCTGTGCATTTCCAAAAGTTGTGCTGTCACAAAGCAATCAATAAGTCTATACATGCCCCCTGTTCAGCCAGCGTTTATGATTGATTTCCCTGGTGATGTTATCGATTCATGTACACCTCTGTACCCCACCTTTTCTAATTGCGTGTGAATCAAACCATGCGTAGATCTGGACCTTCATAGGTCACTGACAAAGACATACTATATGAAATCATACCTTTGCAAACGACCATCATAAAAATTCATCACTGCAAAGGAAGCATGATGATCTCCTTGAGCCAAAGGTAACACATCTCGCATGACAGCTTTGAAAACATCTAGTGGTCTAATGCACTCAGCAGTGTTTAACCTCTATGAAATTGATGACAGAATAGTCCCAATATATCACAGCACTAGCATGCAGTATTTACCCAAAGACTTTACAACAATTAACAGCCAGATGGTAACTTAGTCTTATTATTCATTTACTGTAAGACATTCTATGGCGTCAGAAGATCTGCTTCATGTGTGTTTCTAATCAAAACTGGCACAAAAAGGCCCTGCACGTCACCTTTAAAAAGGTGCTGGTGGAGGGTGTAGTTCTGTAAACAATTGCAAGTTAACACCTCAGGCACGCTTTTTTTGACGTACGCACGTAAACACTACAGCACCCTTCAGGAACATGCTGTTGTCTATGAACACAGCCAGTGGATATAGGTAGGTACTGATTTCTATTTAAAAGTTGTTTAATGCAAGAATGTGTCCTCAAAAAGAAACAAGATTGGACTTCTCAGCAGTGTTCAGTTTGTTCACTCAGGCCCGTTGTAGGAACTGGAAGTATTAGTACTAAAATGGCTCCTTCAATTGGGTTAAAAGGCCTATTTTTTACCCAAGACAGATAAATGCAAAGACTTAGTGTGAGGACGTGACTTTACAGTTGAGTTTTCCATTTTGTTTAACTTTATACAACAACATTTTACATGATAAACTCACTGATTGTGTTGACTGAGCAGAAGTAACCATTCGTTATCAACCACCACAAAACATTCGTTTGTTCCTACAAACTTTTAGTTGACTTCAAACTGGAGTAGTATTTATACATCAGATGGTTGGAGGAATAAGAAATAAACCATGTCTTCCGTGCAATATGGTCACACAGCTGTGGATCTTGGTTCCATTGTTGGGTAAATCCAAATTTAGCTGTCCAGTTGGCAGCAAGCAGCTAGCCTGCAGCATAATTTTTGCACCAGACAGCCAAAATGCTAAAGAATGTTCAACACAGATTATGTTAGAAGCCTGTTGAATATTTCACAATGAAATCCGGTTTTAAGCCGATAAACATAGAGGCATTCCCGATTCCATAACCTTGCATTACGGCTCCATGTGACTGAATACAGAGATGTCATTTTGATGCAAGTTTAATGTGCATTTTTCTTTTTGCATATGAATCTCGCAGACCTACACTGTGACGGGGAAACAGTTGAATAGAAACATGAAAAGATTGAGCACAAGGAGATATGCTCTCCCAAATGTAAAATGAGGCACAGACTGTTGAGAGGAAGAGGCTGAGATGTACACGCCTCATTACTTCCTTTATGGCGTGCCAAATGCTGACCCAGCAGCATTGCGGCCTCCTCTCCTCCCTGTGCCCTTCAACCCCTCCCCCAGCAGGTGAGGAGAGGAGTCACCCGCACCGTCTCACGCACCCAGCAGTGGCCCATTTGGTCTGTGACACCCATAAAGCTGTGCAGTATGCTAGCGCTTCAAGAGCTTTAAAGGCAGCCAATGGCAACTTTAATGGATGGTTACACGATTTAGTTTAATTCATGCTCTGCTCCAGCCTTACAGGGAGGATTTGACCTCTCTTAGGTTAAATAATGGTCCCGGCGTAGATGGGATGGTTGGGGGGCAAGAGGGAGATAAATGCACTGTGACATTCAGCTCACTTCAGTGTCCCCGGATGTGTGATTTGAGAGTAGTCTATTAGGTCACCGCTTTTAAACATGGAAAGAGTTATTAGACAGGGCAGCAATGGCTGGGGCTGCGCAAGAGATGGAATTTCACCAGAGGAACTGGTGTGGGCCCTGAATGACAGCCATTTATCAAAGCTAATCTGTAAAGAGGTGCTAGTATCCATCCAAAGTGTTTGCCATGACAAATTTATGAGCACTTCTTGCGTCATATAAACCATGCAGTAAATAATTTTTAACATCATAAGAGCATTAGCAAATGTAATGGGAGATTATATTACAAGACCAATACAATGAACGGTTTCCTGTGTCCTACTTTCATGGGTTTATTCACTTTGTCCGTCAATCAATATGTCTAGATAAACTTACAATAATCACGTCACTTGGATTTTGGGGGAAATTCTTAGTCTGTAGTGACAAATGTGTACACAGAAGAACCTTTGATAAACTGAGGTCATGTGAGGTCTGAACAATATCTTCTCATTTACTTTTTATAGTTTTATTTCTCTATATGTTGTCTATTTGGTTGCGCAGTGGCTCAGTGGTAGAGCTCAGCCTTCAACCGGAAGGTAGGCGGTTCGATTGCTGTTCTCCCTACAGTTCATACTGTTGTTGTGTCCTTGGGCAAGACACTTGTGTCTGTGGCACTGGTGTATGAATGTTTGGTGATGGTCAGAGAGTCCGTAGATGTGAAAAGGCTGCCACTTCTCTGTCAGTTTGCCCTAGGGCAGCTGTGTCTACATATGTAGCTTACCACCACCAGTGTGTGACTGTGGAGTGAATGAATAATTAATATGTAAAGCGTCTTTGCTTCCTCGAAGGGCTAGTAGTAATAATTATAATAATAGAGTGAGGTTGTGCATGTGCAACAAAATTATTAATGCTGTTTTTATTTTCTTTTATTTTCTTTAGATCAATGTCAGGAATGTTTTTTATATCATATTAATAGCTTGATTACTTGTTTTGTTTTTTCAGTGATTCCCTTTTCTGTTTGTAGAATCCAGCGAAGTGTGCAAGTTCTACTTTAATCTTATTTCAAAGTTAAAAATGTATTTTTCTTTGTGCATGCCATTTACTACACACACACACCTTTCATTTTCTTAATATAGCCAAAGAAAACAAGCCACTAAAGTTTAATAGCCCTTGAATATTAATGAATACAATGGGAACAATTTGCAGTGCTTTAAGAGTCACCTTCTTTAAGTGAGCTTTTCTTGATTTGACTCGATGAAGTGATTGTTTTGTTGACAAGGAAAAAATATTCATAATTTTATTATTATTATTATTATTATTATTATTAGTGCCCTTTTTCAAACTGTCACAATGCAGCACAGGGGACCTTTTAAACTGTATGAGACAGGCAATTAAGTGGCTGACCCAAGACAGCCAAATGATACGTCCTTCCTCCCTGTGGCCCTTCCGCTCTGGAATGGTCTCACGTTCGGCCGCAGGGGTCGAGAGGACGGCGTTGCCTTCAAGGCAGGTTAGTGGGCAGATGTGTGTCGGGTCAGGCCGAGTTTGACCACGCTGTCCCTCTCCATCTCTCCATCTCTTTGCGTCTGAGCACGCTAACATCCGCCCCCATCTGCATATTCCCCGAGTGACAAAACTAGTTAGGCCAGTAATAAATCAAAGCTCGGCTGCCCAATTTGGTTGCCTAATGTAATTAATAAGTGCTAAAAGCATTTAACCAGCCATAATTTGTGGATGCCACTTTGAAGGGCCTATTTAAAGAAAACTTTGTGTACACAGGAAAAATATTACGTTGGCATTGATTTTACTGCAAATAGTTCTAAGACACTTTTATTCAAATTAATAGAGTTTTATAAATTATAAACTGCAAAGTAATCCAACCACATCAAAATAAAAAAAATTGAAAATTATCCGAGCTCACATCTGTAAGTTTTGTGATCAGTATTTTTCAGACACATCATGTTATCTCACAATATCCTGAATATTGATTGCAGATAAATCCTCCATAATTAAATTTGATAAGACTTGAAGATTAGATAAAGATATTTCTACTGAATATATTTTTTGACCTTGCAAATCCACCCATCACTCATTAAATACTAAAATGAACTTTGCTGATTGAGCGAATAATTACCAGCTGTACTTTCAAGAGTGATTGGTTAAATTATTATTGACACATGCCTACACTCCACTCATGTCTAGCAAACAGATTTGGTCTCAGGAAAGGATCCATCCATTAAATCAGTACAGTCTGAGCCGGTCTATGCAGTCACTTCCAGACTTGCTTAATCCTCTTCTTGACTTTCAGCGCAGCAAGCCACTGTGAGGATAGTCCCGACACAAGTGATTCAAGTGAAGGCGAGAGGAAGGAAGAGGGCTGATGGCTGAGGAGCAGAGCTTGTCATGAGTGGATTTATGGCGGGGGAGACAGCGGCAGGAGGCGGGCCAACTGATGGGTGACACAAAATCAGCCTCCTTATCGCTGTGCGCCAAAACTGGATTGCATCCTGAGGCTTGTGATCCTACCAGATTTGGATAATGTCTCCCACTCAGTTATCAGGGTCTGAACAGGGCATCTATTTCCCTCCTTACTACCCCTCCATCCGGCACCTGAGTGCTGTCTGCATTGACACACGGTCTGCTCAAGAGGCAACTCCAGGTTGTTGACGAGCACTGTCAGTGAGACTCTGAGTCCCTAAAATATACTACCTTCTGTGACCCTTCCCACAATAAATAAATAAATCTCCAAGAGCTGCTGTAAAATTGCTACTTCATGTTTACATTATTGTTTGCATCCGAAGAACCAAACAAATGTGTCACTACTCTTGAAAACAACTAAATGCGTAGTTCTGAAGCGTTCTTGTTTGCCTTCTGTAACCTAACATGTCAGTGATGTTTATTGTTTCGTGACTGGAGTTGCAAGAGCTCAAGGAAAGAGTGAATCACAGCTTACAGAGTAGTTGGGTTCAAAGTTTCACAAAGTGGTTTTTGGTAGAAATTGATCGACTCTATGACGTGAGGCTGTGGTTCGCTCTCACACTATTCACAATGCTCACACTCTCAAACAGTAATAAAAAAAATATTCTTTGTTTCTCAGTAGTATTCTCAATATGGACACTTCCGAACAGCTCTGGTGACAAAATGAAAATAAATACAAAAAGGTAACAATAGCGGCTGCCACTTCAACTGTCACTAAACAAAACCAGCCGATGCTGACATAATAAAATAAGCTCATTACACAGAAAATATTACATTTACATATAAATTGAGTTAAGTCACAAATCACTCTGCCGGTGCTGAAGATTACCCAGTCTCTGCGGTGCTGAAGATTACCCAGTCTTATCAGCCAAGGAAGTTTTTTTCTTTACTGTTGACATTGCATTATAAAAGGGAACAAAAAGTGCTATTCTTGACTAAATTCAGTGAACAGCCTCGAGAGGATCTTACAGTGCTGCTTCATGTTTTAACAGTTTTAAGGTCATGCACACACTTTGATTGGCTCCAGTGGGTTTAGTATGGCACAAAGGAACAATGCTTTTACCTGTGAATCTTAATAAAGACCAGTGTGAATATTTTAACCTCACTGGCCCTGTAGCAAAGATTAAGTTACATTGTTTGTCATTTTCAGCATTCTTCTCTTTTGCCTGTTTTCCAAAAAGGTAACTCATATTGCTTGAAAAAGTCTAAGAGGATTACTGTCAGTCAAGGCGTTATAAAGAATTTTAAAGCCAACTGTGAGAGAAAAAAAAAAAAAAAAGAGGGCAAACACAGCCCACCACTCCTGGTTTATTATTTAAGTAAAACAGGCAATGAATCATCTGTGCCAAGTTTTATGGCATGAGACAAACCAAATGTTTAGTCTGACAGACAGGGTTATACTACCTCTTGGTTTTGTCCTAAACTAACCATATCTTATTGTGACCATATGTGTCTGTATTGAGAGCTTTCTTCGATGAAACCCACTTTGATTCTGTCGAATGTTATTACTCTTTGGAAATGGTGAAGATGGAGTTTGCCCACGGCTGAAAAATGATTGAATTCTGTTGTTTCACTGAGTTGGAGGACGGCTTTTCATTTTCATGAATGAGTGCCCTATGACTGTCATTTGTTATCACGCACTAGCCCCTTATTGATTACAGTGAGTGGTCAGGCTATCTGATACCACCTTGTCCCAGTCATCACTAAGGCGAGATGCTCCATAGATCTCCTCAGCATCACGAGGACAAGGCTGCCCTGGAGCACACATCATGAGCCTTTTTATGTCATAACAGTGTTCAGCATCAATGGACACCTGTGAACCTCTGCACTTATTAAAAAACACAACAAGTCTTTCCCTTTAGTGAATCATTTCATTGTGATGCCATTGTATTCAACCTTGAAAATATTTGAATATTTGCCATGATGGGCAAAGGTCTCTGAGGTCTCTAAGGCTATAAGGTCTACAGGTCGAGACCCGCAATCAATAAAGCAACACTGCAACTTTTAACCACTGAATGGCGCAGATTGCTCAACAGACTTTGTTTTTGAGAGGAAACTATCCAAAACCGGCACATTTGGAAGAATAAAAACATGTCTTCTGAAAAAACAATAGGGTGCATTTTGTACAAATAAAACTCTGCTAGGGTCCAGTGTATTGGCCTATTTCTGCTCCCTGTGTTTGAGCTGCTTAGCATGTCTCACTCAGGAGAGGTCTGCTTGTCCCAGCCGCATAGAATTATAAATTATTTATATTAGTTTTCTGACCAGATGAGGGTCCTGTGTCAGAGAAATAGGCATGATTCTACCAATTGTGTGTCTAAGAACTATTAAATCAATACAAAAATGTATATTTTTGGACTTCAAACTATGTGATGCTGCTAGCTAAAGATTATGCAGTGCTGCTTTAAACAATAACAGCATGCCATGTAATAAGTGTTAGAACCATATTCATCACTGCGGTTATAGAAATATAAGCACATTTTGTAATTTAAAATAAGTTAGCTGAAGTTAAGGTCATTTTTAAAGCCATTACTTTCATGCTTTTCAGACTCCATCCTTTGAAGTTAAAAAGATTACACAGAATCGATTTACCAGTTGATCTACTGTACGTTTCTACTCTCAACTATGGTCTTGACCGCAGGTGGTGGAACTGAGCTTAGTCACTCGGGAGGAGCTCAGAGATGAGCCACTGCTCCTCCACATTGAGAGGAGACAGCTGAGGTGGTTCAGGCATCTGTTTCGGATGCCTCCTAAAACATCTTCCTGGGGGGGGCCCGGGGAAGACCTAGGACACAATGGCCTGGGAATGCCTCTGTATTTCCCCGTAAGAGCTGGAAGAAATGTCCGGGCGTCGCATAGACTACTGCCCCCGCGACCCGGGCCCGAATAAGCGGTAAGAGATGGATGGATGCTGTATAAAATGAGCCAAATGGAAGCAAAGCAAACATCTAATTAAAAAAGCTTGTACTTGTAAAACATTTTTGACTAATTGCAAGGCTTGTAACGGAGACAGGGCACAATGAAATCAAGTTTATGTTAAACAACAAGACGCAAGCCAAAAAGGTTATTAGCTGAAACCTCCTGTGCTACACTTTGGGACAGCTGCTGATGGAGAAAGCTGTCCCACAATAATAAATTGAGGTGAGAAGAGGAGGGAGCACGGCAGACGTCCTGTGTGACATGCCGCTCACTCTGGCGAACACACTCAAGTGCTCCCTCCCTTTCTGATCTATGGACTGTCAGCACAGATACTCTCGCAAATATTTTATTTGATTTCTGCCGCGCCAATATGAACTTCCTGTGACACTTGCTCTGGGAAGTGGGGAGTTAGAGGGAGCGCAAAATGTCTCTTTCTGATACATGTTAAAGTTTGAGCGAGTGGACAAAGAGGCAGTGGTACCCAGAAGACATTAACTGGATGTCAGGGACAGCATGAGGAGGAGGTTTGGCTATTTTGTGAGGGACGATGATTCATAGAGTTGCTTCATCTGTTTGTGTTCTTTAACTGTGGGTTGCACTGCAAAGAGGAGAGGAGATGCCTGTAACCTCAGATATGGCCTTGTTATAAACAGGTTTGCATACATCTGCACAATATAAACTGTGAGACGAGCCTCTGCCTTTGAAACATGTGCAGACTTGTGCTTTCCGTTGAATCAATGACACTGCATTGGGTGTATACAGAAGGTAACAGACTACAAACACTGCCCAAGACAAATAATGCAGCTCCAATGTAAGCCTGGGAAAAAAAGCCCCATGTTTGGCCTGGTGTTGATTTGTGGGTTTTGGCAGTGTGGAGTGGTCATTAAACAGTAGCTGCCCAGTTCACCACATGATAACCAGTGGTCAGAGGAAACAACATTTGATGAGACACGTTTCTATACAGCAGGTAGAGAAACCATTTGAAGACAAGCAACAGAGAAAGTTCATCCCGGAGTACAACTTAAGCTGATTTAAATGAGTTTTGTGGTTGAACCAATTACATGCAGGATGAATCATAGGTATCCCACCTCTAAAGCGATTCATTCTTCATCATATGGATTATTGGCAAGGTGCACAAGTAAATAGAAGGGGTCTGTGAGAATTGACGACAGCTCGGCGAACATTAACATTTTCATTCTCGTCTCATCGCTAACAGCCCCAGGGAGACCCAGCCATGCGTATTCTATTAACAAAAGGCACGCCCAGTGCTCCCAAGTCTCAGTCTCCATTCATACACATCCACAAATCCCTTGGCAAAAGCTGTTTGTGTTCACTAGAGCTTGTGAGAAGAACAGAGATGGAAAAAGACATAAAACAAAAGCAGAAAAGGGAGAGAAATGTAGAAGAAAAAAAAGTGCAGAGTTTAAGAAAAGGCTTTGTAATGAACACCTGTGCAAAGGTGACTTTGGATTTGTAAAAGCAAAAGTGATCTTCACTCAGAGGTCTAAAAATCCAACTTCAGTTCATACATAGTTCCCGATCCTGATCTTTCCAACACAGTGCCAAGTTATAGTTCCAAGCAAATATCAGCTGATTAAGGATTGATAAGTAACACATGACACATTGAAAAATGCCTAAATTTAGTTATAAAGTGAATAGTCTAACAAATGAAGAGATGTATGTAAGGCCACTGGCTCCCAAACTAAAAGTATTAAAGCACTGACTAAGAGGAGAATAGGAGACATTCATGAAAAATTTAAAAATTGGGAGTATTGACTACCATCTCTCTAAAAGCCTCATGCATCAAATACAGCATCATTGAATGCTCAGTAATTCAAAGATGAGGTGGATTCTTGACTCGTTTCCCCAACAATGTCCCAACACATTCTTTACAGGGATAACTTTCTCCGTCTAAAAGAATTAAATGCATAGTTAATTTCACAGTGGGTATGTGTAGAGCTACACAGAATTGCTGATGATGGAACCTGGTTGCCCAGCAGGTAAGCAACACATCACTGACACAGGCCTCCATTCATTTGCACAAGGTCTTCAACCTGCTGTGAGCTCGACTGGTCAGAATGGAAATTGTTTTGTTACTGGTAACACTAAAGAAACCAGTCTCTTTGGCTTTCTTCAGGGAGTTAGGCAGAGTAAGTCCTACAAGTTTACTGTTGCCATTGGAGATGCCAACTTTGTCTGACTGCCAGTGGTGCCCTGCTCTGGGCTGATAGTGAAAGGTGTTTATCATGTAATGGTATCCACAGTGGAGCCACTGCAGCGTGCCGATAGCCAGGCGCTGTTTTAAGATCAGTTCTGTTCCAGCAGTCATAATGGTTACTGCAGCGATTAAAGATGGACTTTTGGACCTACAGCACATGTCACTCTCTCTGGGGCAACAAGGACCAGAGTAACAACAACAACAACAACACACGTTAATTACATTTTCAAACATATAAAACTGTTGCATTACTTATTTATAGGCTTTTCTTTGCAAACTACTTAAACTATAGTGTCAGAGTCACGTGATTCCGTTCTATCGTCATAAATACTTGAATATTTGAGTGGTCTTTTTCACAGATAATGCACTAGAGTAGAATATATAGAACACACAAATACATATGACATCCAGTATATTTAAACTATAAAGACAGCAGAAGACACTCAGCAAACACTAAACACAGATGGAACAGAGCCCCTTCTGCAAAAAGCCACATCCCTGAATATACTGCAAGGAGACTTGGCCCTTTAAACAAAGCAGGACAACACTGCCCCCTATGCCTGAAAAATAAAAACATGGAGATGAGTGGAAGTGAGAAGAAGAAGATGCCAACATCTTATACAAGGGCTTAGAATAAGCTTTGTAGCATTAACAAAAAAGTAATTCATGCTAATTAATGACACCGTGCCGTTTCTAAACTTCAAATAACATCCTTATCTCAATGAACATTGTATTTTGCCAGCAGATAACTGTAAACAACATTATTCAAGATAAAAATCTGCAACAAAATATTGGTCTTACATTGATTTAAGCATCATAAATGCTGTAAACTGGTTAGAGATCATTTTTCCATTGTATCTTATAGCTATGCAGCCTGACTGGCAGTGCCTGGCTGGTGATAATCTGGCTCGGTGCAAAGTAGGCGGCTGTGGGCCAGGGCACAAAGGGGCTGCTGGGTAAAGAAAACTGTGGGGAGACAGCCATGATTGACGGCTATAATTAGCCTGCTTGAGTTGTACCGATAGAACGAGGCAGAGGGGAGGTGCTGGGGTGTTCAGAGAGCATCTTGTCCACCGCTGTACACAAACTTCACAGTGTCAAGATGTTTGGGCGTGAATGTATGGGGACAGGAGTATGACAGTGTAAGCCCACTCAGTTTGCGTGGCATCATAGGGAATACATTTTTGCTTCCTCTAAAAATGAGAATGTAAATGTTGTCACTGAAAAGCATGGGAGTCTTATTTTAAGGCACTACACCAGGGACACAACCTTAAACACAGCCCAAGTAACAGCATTAACACAATTTAGAAGCAAAGATAAAGACAAGCAGGATAATGGGTGAGCGTGACAAGGCCTTGAAGAAACAACTTCTGATCACATTAATGGAAGTTCTGCAGCCGTCTCGCTCCTCCTGGCTCCTTGTATGTGGAATATCATGTCACTGTCAGTGTGGCCATTAAGGCAGAACGAAGGGGAGAGGGTGCAACTTGCTGCCAAATGGTCCAGAGAAATGAGGATTCCATCAGGCTGACAGACCCCTCGCCGGCTTTCTGAAAAGGTGTCATTTGCTTTAATTTGATTGTTTTGGTGGCCAGTAATATGGCTTTTATTTAGCCCACCTGCGGCTCTTCCTCTCTCGGTCCTCAAACAGGCTTATGTGTGTGTAGACGAGCGTGCAGATCACTCCACATTTAATGTTTAAGAGCAGCTTCACAGACATCCTATGTTCATGTACAATCAGGGTACACAGTTTAAAAACAAAATTGTATTGATCAGTTTTACCTCAAATACATTTTTCTTACTAATGACAATGCTGAGACTGGCATGGCTGTTGCTCTTTTATAAAAGGTATAAAAGTTGTATGTGGCATCATATCAGTCATTGAAAGGACCAAGCAGAATTACTTAGAAAGGCCAAAACAGAAATGGGAGTTCACTCGTTGGAAGTCATTGCCACTAAATCAATGTGACGTTACCGACTATGATACTGTGGTGACCGACTATGATACTGTGGTGGTGGACTGTGGAGCACAATATGTCCACACAATGTGACCATTGCATAACATTACAATTTAGAGAAACATGACAATTTACAGGGGTTGGCACTTCTGCCTCACAGCAAAAAGATTGTGATTTTAAAACTTGACCAGCCAATTTCGGCTTCTGTGAGAAGTTTGCATGTCCTCCTGCGTTCCCTTAGGTTCTCTCGTGGTACCTCGGCTTCCTCCCGCCACCCAAAGACATACATGTATACTCTAAAGCAGGGGTGAGCAAACTAAAGCCCCGGGGCCACATGTGGCACATTGGGCTGTTTAGTCCGGCCCGCCAAGCATTTACTAATAATTTATTGATAATTAAACATATATTTTTCCTTTTCCTTCAATATTCTGTAGTGTTCAGTTAATTCCACTACAACATGCTCCAAACTCTAACAACTCTAACACTATTATCTCTTCTCTCAGAAATAGTAATAAAGAGTGGTTCTAAAACTGAGGAGGGTGCAGCTGTGACTGTGGGGTTGAATATACAGTGTTTATTGCACATATTGTTTTGCCTACAGTTCAATAGCTTTAGCGGGGGCTAAGCTAGAGTAAATCTACGCAGACACAGGGAGAACATGCAAACTCCACACAGAAAGGCCCTGCCCTGGATGGGAAACCCAGCACCTTCTTGCTGTGAGGCAGAAAGCTTAATCACACTGAATGGTTGTCTACCAGTGTCCGTTTCTAAGTGTCAGCCCTGTGACCAACTGGCAATTGTCCAGGGTGCCTAAGGCCGAAAGTTGCTGGGATAACCTAACTGCAAAAAGCGAAGGAAAATTAATAAATAAATTACAATTTACGAGTTATATTTAATTTAGTTTAAAACAATATTTTTTGTATCCTACAGAAGTACTGTTTCAGAAAAAACACTAGATGGGTTGTCTTGGTGGCTCACCTGGGAGACATGGGTTTGATTTTCGCCCGGGTCGTTTGCCCGGTGTCATTCTCTTCTCTCTCACTGTTTTCCTCTATATCTATACTACAAAAGCAATTAAAATAAAAAAATAAAATAAAAAAAGGATAGATGAAACAAATGTGTCCAACTGGTAGATATAAAACACTGCGTTAGATATGAAACACTGGTGTTCAGTGCTAAACTCCAAAAATGACACATGAACTCCAGTAAATCTGTCTGGTTCTGGTCACATATTTTTAATGTCATATCTGTGCGTTTTTCCTGTCAGTGTGTGCTCTCCCTTAGGGACACAGTCTCCTCTGTTTGGCCTGAAGCCATTCAGGAGTCGAACACAGTGCAGCTCTAAACCCACTGTTTACCAGGAGGTTTACTGCAGGAAGCACTTAATTGCATTCATTATCTAAAGCTGCAGGTCTGGGCCAAGGTTATAGCAAAAGAGATGAGGGATTTCAGCTATCTCTTGTTTATTCAAAAATATATAACTGCCAGTACTGTAGATAGTAAGTAATGAGCACATATTGTGGAAATACATAATGAAAGAAAAAGTAAAGGATTTCCGCTGCACTTTTATCAGCCCATTTTCCATACAGAATAGAAATAGGGATGTGTCGGCCATCGTAGCTTAAGACATATTGAAAGTCAGCGGGAAAATGGAGGTTTCTTTGTATGAGGGGGCACATAATAGACTTCTTTCCATCCCCGAGGTGAAGTTGAAAATGGGTCTACAATTGAAAAACGCTAAAAAACGTGCATTTCCTTAACATAAAAAAGCAATCTGAATTTACCAATAATGAATGTCATGCTGGCTGGGATAGGATATATAAATACATATTTTTACTGCTGTGACTGTTTTACACTGTCAGCTCAGAGGAGGGAGTCTCTACTTCAAAAATAATTATGCCAGCTCACATACAGATGTAGACATGAGTATTTAACTGCATGACACAGGACTAGTAGAACACATATCCTAAAGTGCAGTGTTGGGCTGTGAATGAACAGACTCCCAGCACATGGCAGCTGAGCCTAGGTAAGGTGTACAGTCCCATCCCAGTGTGCGACATCAGAAGACATATGTAGGGGCAGATGGGATGGATAGTACTTCCAGGTTTATTTATCAGGGATGTCTGCAGCATGTTGTATCAACTGATGGAACCAGGTGCCAAATCAGATAATGGCCTGATTGATGAAAGCTGCTCCTCCAAACTGCTGCTTGAATATCCACACCAGTCACAATGCCAATGTGACGGCGGACTCAAAACCCCCAAAGTCCTTGCCTGACCATATACTGTTACACAAGTACAGTACAAATGCTGCTGCTCCATGAGGGCTACATGACAAAATACTTTTCTCCATTGTTTGAAATATTCATTGAGTTTAGCTGCTTCATTCTGGCAGTGTGTCTCTCTATCAACTGTATAACCTGGCAGCCATCCCAGTGTACGCATCAGCCATGAGAGAATCTCTAGAGACTTTTTTCCCTCCCACTCCCACTCTGTTTTATTTCTACTTCTCTCTATTCCCACCTCTACAGCCCACACAGAGTCGCTGAAATACAACAAGAAGCCCACACATCCCAGGGGCTCTTCAAATAGAATAAGTGCCAGAAGAAACATGTCACATGATGGAGATAAAGTGGATTCATGACAAAATATTATGCCACAATAATTACTATTACAATGCATTAGGGCTGCACGATATTGGAAAAGTGTGCGATATCTGATAACATTATAAATATTGCAATTACAATATTACGAGGAATAGTTAAATGGTCTTTTACGTTGAAAAAAAATATATAACGCTCTGGACTAACTTCCTAATCAGTATTAAAGATTATACTAAGACTTAACTATGTCAAAACCAAGAATAAAACCCGGACTAAAGAAGGTCTAAACCAGGTCTAAACTGCAACTAAACCAGGTCTAATCCAGGATTAAACAGGTCTAAACTAGGACTTTTTCCATTTGGATGCACCACAGTTTGATTTAAAGCTTTGTTTGGGCATATTTATAGCGTATAAGACATAGCGTAATTGCGATTCAAGTCCTTCTCTGCGATACTGATATTGTTAATGATAATATTGCAGTAACAATAAATATTGCAATATATTGTGCAGCCCTACAATGCATGGCAGTAAATTTGCAATAACTTTATTTACAATCTTTGTTCAGGAGTTGCTCAAAGTTGTCTCTTTTAGTATCCTGCAGCAATTTAAAAGTTAATGGTGTCACCACCTTGCTGAATTTATAACTGTTTTATAATAGCAGAAGATGGCAGTAAGAAAAGAGGGACAGAGGGAGACAATTTTTATCTGCGAGAGGAAGAATGACAGTTCCATTACCTGCAGTCGCAGATGCTGCCTGCAATCCACCAAGTAGACTCCCCCCCCCAATGAGTGCTTATCAATACTGAAGGCCTGCCATTTTAAAGCATCAGCAGAGAGGGGTCCCATCGATCACCCTCCTGAAACTCCTGAAAGGTCAATCACACTTGGCACTAATCAAAGCCTTTAAAGATTTGTGAGCAGTGTTTGGACTGGCCTCACGTGAGCCACCGTAGGAGCTGTCACACTGGGAATGTCCGTCACCTTTACAGGCTGTGTCAGAAGATAATATTTCAGACAGTGGAGGTGACATTACACTTTACTACAGAGTTAGGCACATTTCAGTCAAACCAAATTCACAATAGCCACAAGTCCACCCAAAACAGCCAGTAAACATATATAGCAAAAAAAAAAAAAAAAAAATTTTTATTGTGATGCTTCCTATAAACTAGAGATGGTACAATAATTCTATGAAGCGGACGTAAATGCCATATTTGGAAAAATGTCAACTAAAGTTCACTGTAGCGCTGTAAATACTGACTCACATACATTAGACTTTGATGGAGCCTGGTATTTTAAAATCTTCTCTGCGTTTCTATTGGTCCCTGAGATTATTTGCACTCAGACTACACTCTCATCCGACGGACATACACTAAGAACATTTTAAGACAAAGATACAAATCCTACCCTGAACAGTTAAGCTAATATCATCTAATGTTAATGATCTTTATTTCAAAGCTGTGCGACTGCATACCCAAGAGCCAGTGGATTTAAAACTTTAATATCTATGAATAATTAATGCTGTGGGAAAAGGGCCATTTAGTTAGCCAATAAAGATGAAGGGAACTGCCATGTTAAATGTGTTCAAATTCTGACTGGGTCTAGCTAGTATTAAAAGCTCTTTGGCCAATAAGGTTAAAAAGTGAATGCTGTCTTAAAGAATCTAATAGTACATGGCCAATATTATTCCCACACAGCCACAGACATGTTACTGTATTTGCATGGCTTCTCTAGTGAATCTGGCGCTGTGTTCGACTGTAAAAGGACGACTGTGATGACTAAAGTATTCTCAAAGCATGGATATACATTTGAATCGGCAAAACAGAGAAATAAATTGCTGTGTCATCAAGTCTTAATGGCAAGTGCCATTACACACAGCGGGAAAAGAGAATGATATGTTCTCAAGAAAACAAGTAGCATCAACAGATCAGACTTAATGTGACGACTCAAAGTCATCATCCTCGTGAGCATTAATGAGGTTTGCCATCACTACCGGGCACAAAGTTTATTACACAGGCATAAATGCATAAAGACTCAAACCAGAGCCGCTGGGTAAAAATGGCTTTTCTTTTTAGAGGAACGTAATGACCATTTTTTAAAGTTATTTTGATACTGTTTTGAGATTCAAAACCCAATCCAGTAATCATTAAACTACTGGCTGATCCAGATGGGACAAATGGTCAGTCTGGTGACACAACTGTGACAGTGGCCTAGCACCTCGGCCTAGTCCTGTCATAGAGAACATCGCCTGCTCCACTATAGCTCCTGCTAACTCTGTCCTTCAGGCTGACAGAGAGGGCAAGCAGGCTGAGCCCGGGCCGCCCGCCGGTGATGAATGCGTTTGGGCATGTCCAGTGTTAGGCCTGGACATGCCGAAGAAGATGCACAACTCTAGATAAATGCCTGGGCTTAATGTTTTAAAGCATTCTCTTCTCCTAATAAAGATGCCTATCATTTGTGAATAAGGAACCTTGTCGACCCACAGGGGCAGCCATTTGCGAGGGGTGGAGGGCAAGATCAGCAACCCACAAATCAATCAGGCATAACAACACGACACGATGAACTCGCCTCTGATAACAATTCCAAAAGAATATTGCAGCATAAAAATGGATAATGAAAGCCAAGAAGCCATGCCAGTAATAGCATCAAGCTAATAAAAGAGATAAGCCATCAAATGGGAAGCTGACTTTCAGTAAAGGGAACAATATCTCTGTGCTGGCAGAGGAAAGGATCTTTTCATTTTGTGTGGAAGCCAGACGAAAACAAAGTCTTTCAGAAATATGACTAAACTTTAAATTAGCAACAACATACACTGGTCAGAGCTCGTGCAAACTAAGTAAATGGGAAACAGTTAATTACATGTTTATTTTGAAAAGCATTTCATTTGTGTAAACTCAAGAGTCTTTGCATGCTTTATAGCACACGGGTTTATTCCATAAAGAAAGGGACGCATGAATACAAGAAGGGGTTAGACAAAGAATCAGGAAAAAGAAAAGGAGAGCTGACAAAAAGAAGGAAAAATCAGTATGGAACTGGTAATGTGTGACTAGAATCCTTCTCGCGTCATCAACTCCAACACACCCACGCAGGTGATGCATGAAAATCCATTTATGCTACAAGTCGGCAGAAGACAATGCAGCGGAGGTACGAGGTGTGAGTGTGTGTGCAGTTTGTGCAAGCACCTGTATGGAAAAGCACATGAGGCTCTTTGTCCACTGCTCCGTCTGAACGTGCACAATGACCCAAACAATCATGTCATTGTGGATCGGAGTGCATGAGTAGAAATGCCTTTGGGACGCTCTTGAACTCACATGTGGACCCAGCAACTGGACAGGCCTTTAATTCCAGATGCACAGTTGATGAATCTCAAACAGTAAAAACGTGTTAAGGTCAAATCTGTCAAATATTGTTCTTTGGACAAGCTGGAAGATACGCAAAAAAATAAAAAGTAGTGCGTTTGTAGAGTTTGTTTATGGGAGCTTGGCCAACATGTGATCTGACTGTGTCAAAAGTCCATTTATCTTGCTGAACAAGGTGGCAGAAGCCGGCCAGGATTAAAGAAGTGGGTCTTGGGCCGACTCTCACCTTCAGTGCTCGGAATGAGAGTGCTCCATCATCCACTGCGCTCCGTGACACCAGGGGAGCAGCTGGGTGGAAAGAGCAATGGGGTGTCGCGCTCTCCACCGGCCCCTTCCTCATGGCACTGCTTTAGCTTCACCTCACGCCCCCTCCCCACGGCCCGCAAGAGCAAACAGGAAGCACCCTGATGGCTGCTCAAGAGCAAGGCCACAAGACTAAAGCCTCCTCTGTCAGTGGGCGACAGATTTGAATCCACAATTACAACAACATGGCAATAAGTGCAGCACAAGAGATACCTATTAGGTCACATGGCCTTTCACAACTACCTCTCATTCAGCCTAACAAAAGGTGAGGCCGCTATACAACTTTTTCACCTTCAACTTGTTTTCTAACAACACAATGCTTGCCATTGTTTGCATCACATTCATTTTAATTAGAGATTGTGGGCATTGCAAGACGACAACATGCATTTTAATTGAATCTAATTACCTGAAAAGTAGGACTCTATCCATAACTGTCACATTTTAATCAGGAGGTTCCTTTAGAAGAGCAGCCAAACAAGTGAAAGTGGAGTTTCTCGTTCATGAAGCAACAAGCCCTTTTTTAGACATTTATGGAGGAACGTTCCCTCACACATTTAGAAAGCCTACCCACATTCACTGTCATGTATAGCCTGCACTCACACCTTAGATATAGAGAAATATGTATCTGGAACGCGAGGGGAGTTCTTTCACATTTGCCCCCAAACAGTCATGCTGAAAATCTAAGGCAAATTTTCATTTTACGGCCCGTCACCTTCCTGATACAGAGCAAATGAATGCAGCAGCAAACAAATCTATCAAATCCTACATCAAAACAAGCACGCTCCCTCTCCCTGTGACTGAGAGACACCAACACGGCAAAAGAAAGAAAGAAGAGGAAGACAGTACTGGACAGAGAGCGACCTACAGCCTAAAGCTTTAAAACCAGCACTGGCATTGGCAGGAGCATTTGGATCAAATAAATAAATGCAAAAATGAAGCATGATATTAGCACTTTTGCAAAAAGTACCACACCACCCTAAGGGCCTTGTAAAATGTCTGCTGGTGCGTTTAATAACTGCGGTAGAGCCGAGGACATGTTTATGCCTGAAACACTGATAACCTTTGTTTGCAACCCTTGCTTGGAACACAATGGCTCTTTTAAATGCACAGCCAAATGACAGAAAAGGAAAGTGGTGGCTAAAACAGACACAAGAGTGCTGACTTTAGGGCAGCATCAGTGCAGCTGAATGCTCACGGGGCAGTATGGTGGGTTGAAAATGTCAATTTCATGCCATACAGACTTTGATTAAAGGGTCTAATGGATACCTGTCCGAACATGACAGGTTAATCAGGGCCTTTTCATCAGGCTTTTTGTCCATCGCTGCTTGAGCTTTTTTTCCCTTCTTTTGGGGAAGGACTGCAGAGAAGAAATGGAAAAGACATACACAAGATGAAACACAAGACCTTTAATTAGAGACACACTGAGCCAATGCATCTAGCTCAGTGATTTCTCTCAATGTAGGCACCATCTTGATGCTCCTGAGAAGGCTCGAAGAAAGTTCGTGGTCCTCCGAGCATAATGGGACCCTTTTTAGATGACACCGGGTGATTGAATGATAAAAGAGAAGCAAATGATGACATGTCCACTCACTGCTCATCACCACTAAAATTACATTTGAAAATTGAGAATGATTATTACCCATTGCCACCATTCCTAAATACAAAATAAGACTGACTCCTCATTCTCACTTGCTTTTATTTTTCACCAAGTCAGTGCACTTGAAATGATGACTTTGGAGAAATTATTGTGCTGCTGGGTTACTATGAAAAGAGTACTGTGAGTGGGAAATGCAATCAGTCATCAATGGCCATAAATTTCATTGCAGAGTAAAGAGAGGCTGCTGCGTTTGTGCTGACGCAGTAAAATAGTTTGACAGAGCGCTGGCTGGTTTTACAGTTATTTTTTCCCAATGAGCTTTTCCATTAGGGAAATATCTACAGCGAGTGTACCTCCACAGAGGTGCTGAATGTGGCCGTATTTACACAATGTGTGTCGTGTTGATGTGGTCCGAACCCATCAGCACCACCACACTCGGGAAGCAAACGCCCAGTGAATGAGGTTATTTCAGTTCCACTAGTGCCACTGAAACTATTCCATTTAATGAGCTATATCTCAACGTGTCGCCGGCACTTACACAAAGCTGAGTGATCAATGGCACTTTACAGGCAAATAAACAGCAGCAGAAATCAGCCTTTTAATGGCCACGTGTGCTCAGTCACATCACCAGGCCACAATTAAGATACTTATGCCCACATGTGGGTTTAACACTAGAGTCAGGTAACCAAATCCAATGTGTCCAGATATGTGCATGTGTAATGCTCTTAAAGTGGTATGAAAGTTTGTTTATAGGTCCAATAAATCTGAGGTGATTTGAAGTTTTCAGCTATAATAATCTATGCTTTAAGGCAGTGTTACCCAAACTTTTTTCCAGGGGACCCATATTTCAAAAGACCAAATGATTTCTGACCCTTTGCTTTGTTTTAGTGTAATATTGGATATTGTGGATATTTTTCCTCTTCTCCATTGAATTAATTTAAAGCCATTTTATATAGTTCCTTTTTAGTGTCCTTTCAATTATTCTTTGCCTAGTATTGTTTCTGACCAATTCATAAATCCATCTCAAATCTGATCAAATGCATCTAAAACCCTTTTCAAATCCAACTAGAACCTGTTCAACCAAATTAGAACCTGTTAAAAATTAATTTTTAATTTTTTCCCGACCCACATAAAATTCCCTGCGACACACTTATGGGTCCCGACCCAAGTGTTGGGAACCACTGCTTTAAGGCCATGTGAAGTTCAACAGCTGTGGGCCAGTAGCTCAGCATTAAAACAGCCACCTCCTCTGGCAGCGCCATGCAAACACACACTTTAATCATTTAGACTCCCATTATCACAGCTTCCTCTTCTCATTACTCAACCAACTTGTTCTCACTGCTGAGCCATGACTCTAAATCAATTCGCCACAACATGACTATCCCGGCTGGATCTTACCGCTCATTTCATCTCAAACATTTGAGGTTTTCTGCGATGTTCTCTCAACACTTGACTCATTAGACAAACTGGCTCATACATAAAGCACATGTATGTCCACGGTTTGGCAGTAAATCACAGACATTTGACACAGGGTTTGCGTCTTCTGCTGGTTGTCAGTCCCAAACCTGTACCGAGCCAGCTCTCGACAGCAAGTGCATCCATGCTCGGCTTGTACTTTTTCCACGTTCCTCACTCCAGCCCGCTGCTGCTTAATTCCCTCCTGCTCCAATGCATTTCACAGCTCGGCAAAAACAAACAAGCAATGTCATTCCTCTGTTATGCTATACCAGGAGGCTCACTACTCAAGTCCTGACACGTGCATAATGAGAAGTAGATGTACACGCAGACACCTTCTCAGAGGAGCGCTCTATTAAACGATGCACACTAACAGACAAAAGAGTTTGGCAATTTTGGCGGCTGTGGGAAAGGACACACACACGATGTCAAATCTCCTTGATGCCTTTTTTGTTCCTCTCTAGTGTAGGCAGATTTAAAAAAAAAAAAAAAAAGTCAATTGCACAACGGTAGCTTCCTAAAAAAAAAATTATAAAAAAATAAATAAAAAAAGGAAATTGTGAAAGTGGGCCAGGGTGTGATTGTGACTTTGATCAATGACTGGGAAAACTCATTACCAGCGTGGGCCAGTGCGTGAGGCGGGCCCTAATGGAGTGCCAGTCTGTAATTGACAGCTGGATGAAGCAGGTGTGCCCAGTGACACAGTGTGGGACAAGACAGAGATCACAGGATGCAGAAAATAACACTACGAAAGAGGAAGCATGTAAGGCCATGGATTTGAGCTGCATTAAAACATGAACAGCCTTTGACTGACACTCGGCAGTGAGCCGACTGTGAGTAAGACGGTCCAGACTGTTGGCTTGGTGGCATACACTATACAGAGGTTTTTTAGCGGTCTTCAACTCCCATTGACCAATGGCAAATACTGTAGAAGTCAATCAAGCACAACATAACTCCTTACGTGTATGAGTGGGGTGACTCACAGGCTTCTAATGGCGGCTCATAATCAAGCACCATGATTAAGCACTTGGGGAAGTGGGCACATGTTGAAAATCCTCTGGAGATGTCCTTTCCCTTGGAGCCAAGTACACTCATTACCTCGCCACAACGGGTACGTGGGTGCTTCATTAGCTTTTATGCAGAGTCGCCTATGTTTGATCATAGTCTTTCACATTTCTGTAGAGTGAAAAGAGCCCTTGACTGCAACAGTTTGAAGCTAGCATTGTGTTAACAGGAAAGGCTCCAATTGCAGTCATTTCATGTGCTGGTTTAG
This sequence comes from Perccottus glenii, assembly GCA_024416835.2. Taxonomy (NCBI): domain Eukaryota; kingdom Metazoa; phylum Chordata; class Actinopteri; order Gobiiformes; family Odontobutidae; genus Perccottus; species Perccottus glenii. The sequence continues at coordinate 14,546,667 of CM044546.2, read as the reverse complement.
GTGCAAGACAGAGACCCCCACCACCAAAAAAAAAAAAAAAAAAAAAAGAAACCCCACATACATTCAAGCCTAATAGTTTTACACAAACCATTCAAATAATGTGATGCATTATAATTGAACTAATGAGAATGGCACCATTATATGTTCCAAGAACTATAAAAAGCCTGCCATAAAGTGAACATCTAAAGCTGTAGATGTATTTAAAAGCCATGCCTTAAAAACGGCACAGTGTGTGATTGAACTAAAATGACTTTTGGTAGGTCGAGTTGACACTACATTAGGTGAATCTCGGAGGACAGCTCGATGGTAGACCAGCTCTAACGTTGACCCTGCCAGCAGAGAGCTGACTGTGGCCAGAGGCCAGCCGCTGGCTGACATTCCCCACATGGTGAGCTGCATTAGCCATCCAGACAGATGCTCCAGCCTCAACAACTCATTAGCACAGGCCATCAAGGTCTGCACCTCAAACCAAACTTTGACCATCACCATCTGTATCCCAAAAACATGTTCTAGACATTATAGCATGAGTCCAAAAGCCTACGTGTTGTAAATAAAAAGGATTGTCTTCAAACAGGTCTGTGATAAGAGAATACCAGTGGTGGTTGTGCGTTTTAAAAACTGAAGGGACTTTTTTACAAAGTGCAGACCTAGTGAGTGAGTGCATGAGCATGCATGCACATATCCGTGGCCAGCACTGCCTTGAGGCACTGGGAAGATGGATGGCCACTAAGTGTTTTGTAAATCATATTACTGTCCATAGATTATAACCATTATAGGTAAACCTTCTGGCAAAAAGATTAGTCTAATTAGTTCTTTTCTCAACTATGCTCATCTTCAGTTTCAAACATTTATGATGCATTGCCTCTTTAAAATTTAGAGAAGCAAGTAGAATGCCTCTTTAATTGAGTGTTTTACATCTTCCAATCTGTTTTCCTTTGTCATCATAATGAGACTTGAGACGCTTTAATAGCTCTCCAAACGATTTATTGATGATGCTTTGCCTATTATTCGTTTGATGACGCCTGGCCACATGAGCACTAGCAACAGCCCAGAAACAAGGAGCTGCTGTGACTTTTCCACATCAGAGACATCCTCCATCAGCTCTGAGCCGTTTCTCCTCCTCAAAATATGGATTTGATGATAGTCATCTCTCACTCCTAAAATAAGCACAGACAGATGCCTGACAAATGTCCTGATATCTATCAAAGCACTATCTTCTTGTCTCGTGTTTCTTCCTGTCCATGCGGCTGCTGACAATACATCAGTGGCTCTGATGGCAACTGTATAAATGTCTGTGAATGTCACCAGTTTTCAGACGGCCTGTGCACACACACACACATGTAGAAAAAGCAGTGATGCGGTTTGTGTGAGTCTAGGTGTGTACTCTCTAAGCCTTATCCAGAGAGGGATAAATCCAATCCATTACCTGGCGGGGCTGAGGGCAGCTCAATCGATGGCACTCTCAGTGGCTGCTGATGAACTTCCCTCTCTGACAAGGTGTATCATTCAGACCTGTCGCGCACCACCTCTGTCTGCCATTGCAAAGCCCCAGGAAACTGCAGGCCACAGTTACACCCTTCAGGCTGCTTAATGTATGATCGCATGTCATCACATTAAGAACCCACAGAAACCCACTGAAAGCATGCATCTTCACTTCATGCAGGGCTCCAACATAAACTGTAATTATCTACACTGGCGGGCCAATAAGAAAACAGTGAGTGGCATGCTTTTGGCATGTCCAATCCATACCTCGTCCACTGCATGTTTTCTCATCTTTGCCTGCCACTTCCTTTCAACCTGAGTGAACCAAGGATGGGGAGACGGAGGAGGAGGAGATCAAATGGCAGGGCAGTTATGAGATGTGTATGTGATGCCTTTTCAGACGCCGGCGCTTTGGCCGCCGCACCAGTCAATCACGATTACAATGGCGGGGAAAGATGGAGGCGCTGATGCAGAAAGAGCAGCAGTGATAATTACAATGCAAGGGACAAGATAATGGGAACACACTGCACTCTCCCAATCATTTCATGTATCAGCTGCCGACTGACCCCCGCTCCGTCCCCGCCACACTGACAACCGGCAATCACAGGTCATATTTGTGAAATCCAAAATGAATTAATTCAATGACAGCGCCGGGGTTGTGATCCGTCTCTGTGTACCCACATTTGTGTGAGCACACTTTTGTCAAATGTCAAGGAATATTTACTTGGACTTTTCTCTCACTAATAAGCTGATGTGCATGGCGTTATCTCCTGAGGATAAACAAGAGGCGGGCTGCCGTGAGAGGTCAGATGGCTTCAAAAGTAGTTACAGTATGGCCTTTAGTTGTGGAGCGGGATGGAAAAGTGTCCCTATTAAACTGGAGTTCATTCAGTTCCCATTATTCTATACATCAGCACAATACTTGTTTTTTTAATGGTAATATTGTGTGACCACTGAGCTTTGACACAAACTGTCAATTACGAATAAGATTTTTGACAACCAAAATATTAATTCTCAATTTTAAGTCTCCAATTTTCAAATTATTTCTCCGAAAATAGTAAAACATCTGAAATGTAAACTGTTGTCTGCTGTATTGTACTGGGAGAAGGTTGTGTGTGTCTGCTCCTCTTTAATATAGCCGGCAGAGGACATTAATCATCGGCTCTTGTAAATTAAATTTAGCATAAAACGTAAAGAGGCTTAATGAAAATGAAGTTGTTTATGATGTGCATGATTACCACAGCGTCCCCTTTTTAGCAGTGAGGTTCGAGATGAGCAATGGAACTAGAGCCACATGGACAGGGACTATAGGGACGGCATCCGTTGCAGTGTGGATGCCAAAAACCATCGGAGCAGAGGATGTTGCCTTTAGACTGTGACTTTTTTCCTAATACACAGAGCTTCTGCAATATTTTATGCACGTCCATACACCAGCGATGTACATTTTCAATTCAGAGTTTAGCTTCGGTGGCGAATTAATTTGACAGACAGAAACAGCAGTCAGATAAGTTGGTGTGATCACTTTGAACACGCAGATAAACAGCAGAACAAAAAAGCAGACTGTGAATAATAAAAGTCAGGGAGCATTAATTGTGTGTGTGCACAATGCCAATCATCTGATCCCATCCACATAAATATGAGCAGTGGATGGTGCAGATTTCAACTGATACGCTCTGTTTAAACATCCAGCACAAGATAACGCGCCTTCCTCCTTGGCTTCACAAAGACAAATGAGAGATAAAGTTATTTCATTGTAAACTCCACTATGCTCACTACATGTTAAGTAAACACTTTTGGAGGCTAATTGTAAAGCAGGGAAGAGGAGGCAGCAGTAAAAAGCTGCTTGAGGGGGAAGGCAACGCTAATCCGTGGTTATCTACACTTTTAAGCCTGCAGACATCCCTCGGCTTTTCACTGGCACCAAGATGCATGTGTTTCCACCTGAATCGGTGACAGAATGCCTGCGAGTGGCGCGCACTAATGGTTTCCAGGGAAACGCAGAAGCAAACGCTCTGAGACGTACAGGGATACAATGCGTTCCGCCCCGTTTCTGCTTGCAGGCGCTGAGTCGACTGTAACGCTCTCTTCTACCTCAGCAGCAGGCTATGTTTACCTTATGGTTTTCTGTGAAGAAAGGCTGGGCACTATGAGTGAGACGCACTGCCACGAATCACTTAGAGTTCATCACAATTCCACTGCAGCCTACTGGATGGATGAGTTACGGCTCAAATATATTTCTGTGAAGAACAAAAAAATAAATATCAATAAATGAAAGAAGGGCATTTCTATTTACATGGTCCTCACTTATCTGACCTGTAGCCTAGCAGCTCTGTCAGGGCAGACTTAGGGCAGGATTTTGAAAGCTTGTGGGAGATGGGCATTGTGTGGCACACCCCCTTCTCTCCAGCAGCGACGTGGAGCTCTTTCCACTCACTTTTCATTGTGCCATTTCTCCACACAGCACGCGCACTCATGTGGAAGTGGAAAACTGGCGAGATGTGAGCTTGGCCAAACAGCCCCAGGCTTGTTGAAGAAAAACACTATACTTCAATGCCCCCTAGTGAGGAATTAAGGTAATAACACATGCAGACAACAACATAAACATTTCAAAGCTTTGTAAACTCTGATCCTTATTTAGTTTTTTGCCATGACACACCACTAACATTTTCTTTAAGGTTGACATAAACCAAAAAAAAAATGCAGAGAAAAGTGCCACCTACGCACGTCGTCTTATAACAGACTTCTATAAGCCACCCTCTCAAGTCTAAAAATTCACCAAATCCCCGGAACAGACTACCCCTGCTGCGGCGCTTCCCATATTTTGAATTCTCTCAACTTTGCTAGGTCCCATTTTTTCAAATCTCCCGAAGCAATCAGATTTAACACTCCCCCCTGCCCCGAGTAAGAGGACCCCATAGCCGTAATCCTGTTCCTACTGCTTGTCAGGATGACAACAAGAACACAGGCCTGTGGGCTGTGTGCATGTGTGTACCCAAATACATCACTATTAGATGAAGCGTGGTCTGCGGAGACTTGAGACTAGACAGGAAAATTGGAAATACGGAAAATGAAGAGGAAGCACTAAAATAGACACTGAACATTTAAATAAAATAAAAATAGTAATAGCAGGTAGGCTACAGTTAAGTCAATGTTGAAAGCACACATCAGGCTTATTCTGCTAATTTTTTTAAAGCAAATATCAAATGGCCAACAACAGGCCTTGAATGCAAGTGTCACTTTCAACAAGTAGGCTAATATACTTTCACTCACCTACACTAGATGTCGCCAGTCCGCCTCAATCACAATACTAGCCTAACAAACTCTTTACACAGGTCAGTAGCAAACCTCTTAAATGGTCCTCGTGTAAGGGCGCCGCCATACGGCGATTTACAGAGAAATACAGCGATATACCGCCGTCCACCAGAGGGCAGGATCTAAAAGCGGAAATATAAACAATCTATGGGAGAAACCCAATGGCGACTTTTGATTAATATGTCCGTGTATGCTATCTAAAAACTATAGTTTTACTAAGCAGTAAAAGCCAAAAAGCCCGGATGTAACCGCCTTTTTATTGCCCTTTCATAACGACAATATCGGTGAATAGGGGACCAATGGGCGGATTACATCCATTTTTATTTACAATCTATGCAGGCAACTCCCAGTTCAACCTGAGTAGCTAACTGTCTAAAACCTGTCAGAACTGTCTCTTACTGACATTAGGGTCGCACGTCCAATACCTAGGCCCACTTAGGAGGTAACTTAGAAAAACATAGCAACTCAACAACGATGACTGGCCCAGTTAGCATCGCCTCCAGAATTTTAATTCCGGTTAGACATGTATACATGCGCGTGTCCAGACCACTCTTAGACGTCCCAAGCTTGCTGTAGTCCAGGGCCGGTTGGAGTAAACTTAATATGTGTTTATGGTAGGTGCATTTTTTTTTACTTTGGGGCGCTTTACACTCACCAGGTGTTTGTAATTAGCTGTTGCCTCAAACACTATTTTGGATTTACATTTAGTACAAAGTGTGTGTGTGTGTGTGTGTGTGTGTGTGTGTGTGTGTGTGTGTGTGTGTGTGTGTGTGTGTGTGTGTGTGTGTGTGTGTGTGTGTGTGTGTGTGTGTGTAAAGCTACGTTGACTTGTGTTATTCATACAATACCTACTCACAAATAAACATCAAAAACTAAGCTGGCTGCAATGAATTTCTGTGCTAAACAGCTTTACTACAAACACTTCCACAGATTTTGATAGAAAACAAAAAATATTTAAAGTAGATAAAATTAGAATAAATAAAATGGAAATGTCTATATTACTACTGTAAACTTTAAAAGGACATCAGCCCTTCAAGTCAATGAACAATAACAAAGTGGGCTGCAATGAAGTACTCACGTGAAGGATGCGTGCACAACTAATAACTAATATCATCACGCTGTAGAAGGGTCGGCTATGGATGCGCCCTCCCCTATAACTGTTCTGTCTCGCGAGGAGCTCATTTGTGTGCATCTGTGTGAGACACGCAAAGGAAAAAATAGTTTTAGAAAGAACGGCTCCCCCAGCCGCGACTCGGCTCCCATCGTTCATGTTTAGCACCGTTCAAAGAATCGGTTCGTTGACGAACGTTGCTCTACAGAACTGTCTCTTACTGACATCTAGGTCGCACGTCAATACCTATGCCCAGAGTTAGAACTAAACAGGGTGAAGCAGCGTAGCAACTCAGCATCGCAAAACCTGGAACAGCCTCAATTTTAATTCCAATGTTCAAGACATGAGGTTAAAACCTTCCTCTTTAGACCACTCTTAGATTACAAGCTTAAAGTGTATCTGCACTCTTCTTTTAAAATGTTTTATATTTTTTTTACTGTTCTTAAATCTAAATCTTGTAAATTGTCTTTTATTAGCTGTAAAGCACTTTAAAAGTTGTCGGAGATGTGCTATATATAAATAAAATGACACCTGTGTTAGTTTTGTAGGTAATTAAGACTAAACCAAGATTTTCAGTGTGGACCTAAAATGCATTGGTGTTTATTCATGTATGATCTACATATATATACAATAATGTAAATTGATGTTGAAAAGAAGCTTCATGTTTTAGATTCTTGCTTCTCTTCCTTCAAACTGAGGACTTGGTTTTTGCGTAGATCTATATGTAGTGCGATAAAATAGCTACAATAAAAGATATTTATTGTAACCTGTGAGTCTTTACAAAAAGGTTGATGCAAACAGTGAACAGTCGGGGAATCATACAAAACTGTGTAAAGGCTCTATTCACCAATATTGTCATAACGAATGGGCAATAAAATGGCGTTACATCCGGGCTTTTCCATAGTAAATCAATAGTTTTAGATAGCACTTGTAAACCAGCAGTGCTGTTTTACAAGTCTCTTAATGGTTTAGCACCAGAATATATTTCTGACATGCTAGTTGCTTATGAACCTCCTCGGACTCTGAGAACATCTGGGACAGGCCTTCTGCGTGCCCAGAGTTAGAACTAAACAAGGTGAAGCAGCGTTTAAGTTTCAGCAGCAAAACACAGCAGAACAGCCACAGCCTCAACTAACAATGTTCAAGAAGAGGTTAAAAACCTTCCTCTTTAGTTCCGTCTACATTTCTTTCTAATACATTCATGTTTTTATCTGCACTTTCTTTCAATGTTTTATATTTCTAGTAGTATTTGTAAATTGGTCCAAATACAAATAGTTTAACTATGACAGGAGCAGATTTGTAGCACTAAATCTGCTTGCCTACTGGATTGGGTAGAGTATTTGAACCTAAAATGCATTGGTGTTTATTCATTATAATGCTTACAACAATAATGTAAATGGCTTTCTTTATACCATGTATGAATATAATTTTGTTTCTTTTCCGTCAGTTCCTGAGCCAGGATTAGTGCGATAAAATAGCTACAATTGAGGATATTTATTGTAACCTGTGAGTCTTTACAGGTTGATGCAGCAGTGAAGCAGTCACACTGTCAATGACAGTATGTAAAGGCCAAGTGTTGAATAATCCGAGTGAGGCCAGGGAAAATGCTCATCTGGAAAAACTGCATTTGATTGACAAACCTTGAGGCCCTCAGACATGTTTTTAACAAAGCTTATATGGGCTATTTAATACAACTAAAGTAAAAACGCTCAATAGGCTGATATAATTAAACAATGTTTATTCAACAATAATAAAATAAAATCTTACAAAAATATCTAAAATTAAATTTTACAAATCCTGGCTCCAACTTACCATGGCGACACATAGAAAAATACAAAAGGCACTGTGTATTGATCCTGTTGCATACATGTATAAAACATTTAGAACCCAAGAGGCTCATGTCGCAATATTCTTTAAATGCAGTCTTGACTTTGTTTAAATGATTCTTAAGATTCTGGTAGCAGACTCTGCTTCCTCTGGACAGAGGCATTAATGGGCAGATAACAAATTAACAGATTTTTCAAAACAAAACTATACTAAAACTGTAAGGAGTGTGACCAATTTAAACCAAATTGAATACAGTAAACCTGACAACAAATTAAGACTTTGAAAGTAGATGGTGTGTGCATTCATGTTAATTTATCAATCCAGACATTTACAACTCCTTACATAGCACTAGACCACTGACTAGATACAACTTGTGAGAATATCAGGCAAGTCTGGTCTTCCCACTTCAACAGATCATCTTTCCTCACCAAGTCTAAGTACATACTCATTTTTAGGATCCATGTTCAGTTGTGCAGAGTATGTATATAAATTTACTGCCCAAAATAAGTCCTGCATATTTGAACATTTTTTGTACATTCAAAACCCATAAAAAGACAAGTGTGTTAATTAAAAAGCTGATTTGGTGACGTCTTCATTGAACACTGAAATGGGAGATAAACCAATTTTCTCAACAAAAACTAGAAAGCAGCAGAGCAAAAAAAAAAAGAAAGTATCTTTAGGTATGGTTATGTAATCTCTTGTAAGTGGCTTTAGTGACACATTCTTTACTTTTCTTTACAAATCTCAGGCATTTGAAGATCTGTCGACACAATAATGCATGCATTTTTCTGTACCTCTGATGCTGAATCAAATGTGTTCAGTTGTGCAGAGTATGTATATAAATTTACTGCCCAAAATAAGTCCTGCATATTTGAACATTTTTGTACATTCAAAACCCATAAAAAGACAAGTGTGTTAATTAAAAAGCTGATTTGGTGACGTCTTCATTGAACACTGAAATGGGAGTAAACCAACCAATAAACAAAAACAGAAAGCAGCAGAGCAAAAAAAAAAAAAAGAAAGGTATCTTTAGGTATGGTTATGTAATCTCTTGTAAGTGGCTTTAGTGACACATTCTTTACTTTTATTTACAAATCTCAGGCATTTGAAGATCTGTCGACACAATAATGCATGCATTTTTCTGTACCTCTGATGCTGAATCAAATGTGCAAACTCATTATTCATTCATAGCTATTAGTAGTGCCTATCATAGGGGCAGCAGCATATTTAACAATGTTTTGAAACCAATCCCTTTGGCATCTAGATCCTCGTTAACCCTCGAACCGAAGTAATGTACTGTAGATGTACACACAACATTAGAACTGTGCATCCGTTTCAGTGTATCACATTTGGCCTCCAGTCTTCATATAACATCCACTTTAATCATAGGTAGCCATGCTCATCAAGTCCTTTAGGAGTAACTGGGTTCCACTTTAAAATCGTTTTAGAAGAATAGCCTGCAAAACAAAATCAGAATTAATGCAAGTGCATGAGACTACATTCACAATCATGAGTAAAGTATTAATTACTAGGTGCTGATCTGCTTTTCGAAGAATCTGGAGGCTTAACATCTGGGACAGGAACCCCGACCTTCCATATCACTTTCTCCCGATGAAGTGTGCTCATCTGCTTTTAGGGAAAAGGCAGATTTCTTGTAATATTTGGTCCGGTAAGTGTCTGTCATACAGTTGTCCACAGAAAAGTAAGTGGTGGGCAGAACCCTCTCACTGAGCAAAGGGGAGTCTGTACCATCATCGTCGCATTGCCTTGGCTGTAGGCGTTCGTCACTCTCACTGGCAGAAAGATCATTCCTGTCTTGGTCTGATGACCCTGACTTGGAGCTGGCATCTGATGATAGCCGGTGCTCAGCAGGTGTCTCAATCCATCGGCGGAGGGAGGTGTGTGTAAAGGGAGTCGAGCTGTTTCTGCGGAGGCTTGACACCTCAGGCGGTTGTGTGGGGATGCCAGATAGGTCAGTGCTGCAGCCAATTGTTTTTGGGGTAATGGTGGGTGGTAGTGGTGCAGAAAGGAGTCTGGGTGAGCAGCAGTCTCTTCTTGTTCTGAAAAGGGTCCAGCTAGGTCATCTGAGCTGTTCCACTCAGAACTACTAGTCTTTGCCAAGTAAGGAGGCACAGGGCTTACAGGGCTGCCATCTACATTGTCTTCCTGTTCACTGTTGTTATCATTGTTTATTTCCAAGATTCCAGGAGTGTATCGGAAGGCTGCTCGTCTGTCAGAAAAAAACCACATTCAAACACACACTTACTTTTAATGCTGTTTGTTGACCGATTATCAAAGTTGCTTCCTTACCTTTGCATGAATTCTCTTAGAATTTTTTTTCTTCCATCATTACCTAGACAATCATAAAGCAGTTGTTTAAAAATAAAGCAACATAACATTGTTGACAGATTCCATTTGAATATAATTACATTTTTCTGTCTACAGCAAAGACAGTTATCTAACAGGGTCATGGCCTTGTGTTAGAGAGGAAGTATCAAAGCATGGAGTCTGGCAGAGTGCCCTCAGGCCCCCTGTGTACCACAGACTGTCTGATCCAGCCAAAGAACAGAGCACACTGAGGAAATTCGCGTTCATACGCAGGCCTTGTTAAGTCTGAGCTAATGAAACAATAAAGGCCCAATGAACCTGAGCCAATTTAAAGCCTGGAACAAACAAATATATTATTTTAAACATATTTGTATTTGAAGGTCATTCAGGTTGCGGAATCATAAATGAACAATAGTGCAAAAGTGTGAGAAACGTCAATTTCACCCACTAAATTAGCACAAACACATGATAAAATAAGTCCATGTGTTTGTCCTAACTAACTGGACAAGGAAAGACTGACCCATATGTCAGTATACCCCCTTTTCTTTTTCCCTCCGTGTGCTCTCTCAAGGCATTAGTGGCTAAATCCTTTGTGCTGGCACGCAATTACGTCGGGGTCAGACTGTAGATTCTAGATCCCCTCCACTAACGCTCCTGCATTTTTAAGCCGTCAAGTCCATGTGGCAATTCACAATTTTAAAGCAGCTGATCTGCAATGTTGGCAAGCAACTGTAACAATATAATTTGCAAAAAACAAAAACAAAAGTAATTCTCTCTCTGAGAAAATTCCCTTGTTGTTATTATCACATGCACTGTAAACAAGAGAGCGCTCTGCCTCGTATTGTGGGTAATTTTGGGATGTTATCATATCATCACTATAATTCCATCTAAATTGAACACAAATCGAAGCTTCAATTTGTCAGGTCTGGCGTCTTTCCAGAGAACATTCATTAGAGTGTAATTTTGGGATCACTATAAATGTGTAGAAAGAGAACAGAAATAAGCTGCCCATAAACCTATTATCCGACACTTTTTGTTTAAAACACAGCTAAATAAAATTGATTCCCTGGTGGTGGCTGCAGACAATGAATTTTCCCATGGGGATAAAAATGGGATAGTAAAAAATAAAAATAAAAATGAATTAACTATGTTTTAAGAAACTGAACATGATCCTTTGAAGTTCCAATGACACAACTCATTCTTATTAAATTTCAGCTCTAAAGCAGGATTTGTCATTTTCATGTAACAGTCTGTTCTCCGAGTCTCAACACTCAAATAGATTTCAGTGAGATCACAAAACCTAATAAGAGACAATAGGTTGATTTATTATGGACAGAGCAAATTGTGCTGCCTTAAATTCCAACCCCACTGCCTGGTAGCCATGACCTTTAGTTCTATAGCAGACAGCATCTTTCAGAGCTATGCAGTAGCAGCTCTACAATTGTCACTTCCACGATCGAACAAACACTGAGGACTGTGTGGTCTAATACAAGCCGTTCTCTTCACAAGCAGCCTCCCACATGAATGTGCTTTTAGAAAGGATTTTGGACTTTAATGGACTACTGGAATCAGCTCAGGCTTCTCTCAAACTGCAGCTCAGCCAGACTGCCCCACTGAGGCCAAATTGACTTTGGAGAGCAGGGCATAAACAAGACTGTGCAGACTGTGTAGGGCAAACCACAGTTTGTAACTTTTTTTTTTTTTTTAAATGGAAGTATGTATAAAGAAAAAAATAATAATTCAGGGACAGGTACAAGATCCAAGTTGTCATGTCTATGAAAAAGCACTAGGGGGCAATCAGCCTCAAAAAGTTAATTTAATTACAAAGCACTGTGGCCACAAAGAGCCAGCATATTCAAAATCTAAACAAAACTAGCACTCCCTTCCATTAATCACAATAATTTCATAGATTTTTCTCTTTCTTTACATTCCCTTTTCTTTTCTTACCAGGATAACAAACATAACTCATACTGTGCCCTTACATCTAGACTAACCATAACCCTGGGAAAAGAACAATAATACTTAATGTCTTAATATATACACCTGAGAATGTATTGCTGTTGTGTGGAACTATCTGCAATTTATATACTTCCAAAGGTTGTCAGAGCTTTAAATCCAGACGGACACAGATATTTGAGTGTTACTTACCATGAGAAACTGCAGACTGTAACATGTCATCGACTGTTCTTTGAGGGAAGTTGTCCCTGAAAATGACATTAATTCAATAATTTAGAATGGCACAAATTTGGGCATGATGTTTAACAAGGCACGCACAACTTTTTATTTTTCTCAAAGAAATTTATATAAAATAATAACAAAAATACATTTAGTAATTCTGGACGTAGCAATATATTTAAATCAATGACTAAGAAGCAAATTTCCAACATACAGTCAAGTAATAAGCTGGAAAAATAGCTTGTGACAAAGTCAGCCATCTCCTGGCTCTCCCCTCTGAGTACTCGGAGCACTGAGTTGTCAGCTAGTTAGGATCATTATCTCCTAACAAGACCTAGACTACAAAGCCAACAAATGACAGCGCAGCGTAATAAGGCTGGCGTATCTGCTTTGTGTGCATTTATGTTAATTGGGTCTTGCTATTCTTGGAACAGTTTGTTTGTAATCTTTAATTATTTATAAATGGCAACACTTCTGGGACTGAAATTCTTAAATAAGAGCTGTTGGATGACAAAGCAGTATTCAGACACTGGCATCACACAGCAAAATTTCAGAAGAGAAGGCTGTGGCTCGGCATTATGCTACTTTGACACATCCACTTGATCCTGGTCATGTTCAATAGTTTGGGAATATACAGGGTAAAATGCATGTATTTTTACCTTGACAGATGCTGCTCAGGTATTGGCCGCAGGTCCTTGGAGAAAAGATTTTCAACAACAGGAGAGTTTGGATTTGTGGAGCCATTGCTTAGTCTGTCACTACTCTCATAACCAGATTCAGTTCTCTGGATCTTCCAGTTGTCATTGTGGAGTTTGAGAGCAGTCTTAGACCTGTCCTTGTCACTGTAGCCTCCTCGGCTGTCTGAGTCCAGCGAGCTTCGACTGCCTCCTGTTTCATTCCTTTGCTCATCCTCATAAATAGTCATTAGGCTCTTGGGTTTACGATCTTCTTGGACGGCCCATGTAAAATTTCTGTCTTGAGAAGGTAACTGACTACTGGGTTGTCTTTTGGGGCTAAGCTGCATTCCCTCTTGACTTACAGTGTCTGTACTTAAAACACTGTCAACATTCAATGCCTCCCGCATGGGCTTCCATGGGCGACTAGGCCTGCTGCGACTTCCAGGTCGCTTATTTGAGTCTTGGCTGCAGTCAGTCTCATATCCATTGGAAAGCTGGTCAACCCTGCGGCTCTGATTACTGCTGTTACTGGGCAGCACTTGGACTCTTAACTGGGTATGAAGGTCTTCATTGGAAGACCGTACCGCGGGATGGGGTGTCCGCTCAGTCCTTGTTGGACCTTTTCCTTGACTTGCATACAGTCTGCCCTCAAGGTGCTGTTTGAAGCCATTTTCTGGAGGTGAGACGGAGAGTATTTCCTGTCCTGACCTGGATCTGGGTTAACAAAAAATATATATATATTTATGTAACTAAATAAAACGAATACTAAGTCAACAATATTTTACATATTTTCTACACCGTGAAGATATAGCAACATGTTAAAAGTTGCCAAGACAAAAATATCTTACTAAGACCTAGACACTAAGAAAAAGTTATGTGAAAGAACACAGCAGGTTAAGAAGAAAGTGAGAGAAAGCAAGGCAGCTACAGAGTTCCTGACATTTCCGTCTACAGCTGACACTGAGGTGTAAATTAGAGCCACCAGGAGTCAGTTTCTTCTGTGGTGTGTGACACACAGGGCCGAGGGGTAATGAGAAGCCACTTTACACACTACTAATAAAAGAGTGCTCTGTGTGTGTGTGTGTGTGTGTGTGTGTGTGTGTGTGTGTGTGTGTGTGTGTGTGTGTGTGTGTGTAGAATCAGACACATTTCCGACATGATCGAGTGACATGTCTGTGCACGATAGTTTGCCACAGATATGCGTCTGCTATTCCAAGGACAAGGCTCGCCATAATAGCCACTTTCAAAATATATGGCCGACATCCTTCCTGGAAACGTGTTCATGTGCACCTATAGAAGCCCCCACTTTTTCCATTCTTATTGTCACCCAACAAGGTTTCTCATGTATATATTCAGCATATATTACCTTTCAAAAAGATATGTATAATGAAGCCATTTAACTGAAAAAGTTTCCGTAAATTATTAGGAGAAATTCTTGGCAAACTGGAACTGAAACTGTCCAAAAGATTAATTGTTATCACGCAGCTCTGGCTATTGGAGGTACGCCTACATAAGATGTAGTACAAATTGCTTTAGATTTTGCTGACCGTCTTAAATTTCAAAACACACCTATATACAGTATAATACTACCAAACTTCTGCTGCCAGCTCAGAGTTGTCTGCAGTGCACAAGACTGCATATCCAAAGGAATAGCAAATGAAGTCTAATCTGATACTAAAGTTTATGATGTTTTAACTTAGGATGTCAGCCCACTGTTATTGATAAAGTGTAATCAGTAGTGTGTTACAAAATGTGTTTCTTCCTTCCTTCAATAAAACATAAAAAAAATAAAATAAAAACTTCCAACAAAGACAGGGAACCAATGGCTCTGAATTTGAGAGATTGGGATAAAGGCAGACACTAACAGACGTCAGCACTTAATCTCTTTTCCGACACATTGCTCCCAAACTGCGGGTTACGTAAGGGCTGGAGACATAGAATACAAGCCCTTTTCGACCACAGTTCTTCAGTTCTCTCAGTATGTTTATGAGCTAGGCTGCATGTGCAGTGCAGGTGTGTGCCACCCACCTCTGTGGCGTGACTCTGTCCTTCTCTGCCCACCTCTATTGGTCTCTTTTCTAGATTGATGCATCTTGTGTACTTCTCCTGCTTTGTGGGCAGCTTCTCGAGAAATCTCCCTCAGCCGACTTTTGAAATCACTGGTGCCAGTTTTTACTACATAAGAAAGCAAGAGATGAGATTAATCATCATTTTCAGTTAATGTTGGGAATTGTTTTTTTGTTTTTTTTATCTTGCCATAGGTATTTGCAGTCACAATGCCCTTTTTACTACTTTGGGCAAAAAGAACATTTGCTGCAAAGCATGTTATGTTCATATTCTGTACATTTACTGTAACACAAGGTGAAAGGCAGGATACGCTGAAGCTACTCTGTTCTAAATTTAGAATATATTCACTGAAAAACACAAGATTTTCCTGCTGACAGCACAGTTCAAGTAGATATTTGCGTGACATCAAACTTCACTGAGATCTCCTCTTGCATGACGTTTTAATGATAGTATGTGAAACTCTGTCAATACGTAAATGTTGTGCTCTTTACCTGGTCCTCTTCCATCCGTGGTATGACCACTGGCTTTGCTGAAAGTTGAAAGAGTCTTCTGTTTAAAGGAGCCCTGCTCCATGAATGTATTCAGGTTCTCTCTGGTAAGCTCCAACGTTTTGGGAGGTGGAACTGGAGAATCAAGACCTGTGGAAGGTCAAAGCAGAACACATGAATTGCATGATAAAAAAAACAACATAATAAATACATACTTTCAACTGGTGGGAAGAAACAGATTTAAAATGACAACATCCAGACAAAGTTCTTGATTTCAGAGTATCATACAGATAGGTGCGGCGCCTGTCAGCTCTGACAGACAGTGAGCTTGGACCTGGGGCAGGGCCAGTGTGGCAAGTTGGAGGAGGATCTTTAAAGGGGATAAAATCCTCCCCAACCAAACAAATCCAGGGATATATAATCCTGCCAATGTTGAGCTGCTGCTGCCCATAAAAGCAACTAGTATGATATTTAAACTAAACTGAACATATTGACAATACATAGGTTTATAAAAACATACTTTGTATTAAATAAAAATTGCCAATTCCCAATTTATAAATCACATTTAGAAGTATTAGTAATAAATTTACTCAGCTCCCACCTTGTACATCTTCATTGACAGAGGTCTGGTATTGGCTGCTGTTCTCAGCAATAATGGCAGTTCCATCAGGATTGGCATAAAAAAGGAGAAGAGGCTGGAAGTGACCTTTTATGCATTTGCTGACTACATCTTTCCACCTGGAGCCAATCTATAGAAGGATGAGACAAGGTTTTTTTGAATGTAATATGCATATATTTGTTCAGAACAAACTCTTTAAATGGCACAAAGTCATTATCTAGTAGGTATGCAAGTATCTGTCATTGTACATAAAAGAATCACTTCAATTCAAGAAACTTACACACATTAGTACACATGATGGCTAATTGGGCTGCACAATATCAGATATATGATAACTAGTTTAAATATTGCGAGAACAATATTACTTGCAATATTGGAATGTAGGGAAAATAAATATATAATGCTCAGGACTAACTTCCACTCATCAAACAGGAGCTAAATCAGTATCAAATTTTTTTTCTTTGGACTAAACCAGAACTAAACCAGGTCATTATCATTTGAACATTTGAACCAGTTTATGAAAAAAATGGAAGTATAGAGTTATTACGTCATTCTTTCCAATTCATTGCGATCAATAATATTGTGATAATGATAGATTTGCAATATATTGTGCAGTTCTAATGGCTAGTACACATGACAAAATAATTTGCTTGATAACCCATCTGTTTTCATTTCACTAAGAGGTAGCCGTTGTTATATAATATCAAAGAGGTATGAAGCTTTTTAACTCCAATTGAACATATTCTGAGTGAAACTGGCTTCAAATCCAAAATCCTTGCGTACTTATTCATGAGTGACAATTAGAATGTGGTCCCATCAAACAATCACATTCACCAAAAAGAGAACGGCCCATGTCTCGCTCAAAAGGCACCACAAAGTCAGGCTGCAGACTAACAGATGTTTGTGTGCTTCTTAATTAACTAAGTGGAGAGAAAAAAGAAGGATGGGAGGATTTGACAATCAGATATAAAAATATGGAGTACAAAAGTGCGAAAAAGGATAGATACACAATGTAATATAACTAGACAACATAAGGACCAAGGGAAGGCACACGTCTTTATGCATGTTTAACTATTTGAGTCCTTAAACAGCTAGAATATGGGCCGTCACAAAAATAGTGCCATGTTTCAGGCTTGGCACTTGCTGAGCTCTTTATGCCATGTATCATGGCGGGTGTGGGGTAGGAGGCAGGGGATGGGTGTGCGCACACACACAGCACATGCTGCTGATGGATTGACACAGAGCCAGCCACTGCACCACAGCCCCAGAAAAGATTAGGAAGGTGGAGGACAAAAGATATGCTTACATTTTAAAACAATAAAAGCTCTAATAACTATAGTACATGCATACAGACACACACACTGTACTGCAAATTCCACAAAAACATTATTTATGATGGACACCCCAATGTTGCAGCTCAGCGTATTCAGTGAGTTTAATGGGCTTTTACTGGTTACACTTCTCTTCACTACTGCAGTATTTTTGATGACGGAGTTCGGAGAGTGCACTAAAGATGAGACTGGAGACAGGAGAGTGAGCTGACTCTTCACTACTAGAAGGACTCATCAAGCCAGATGCTAATGAAGGACAATGTACCTCTTATTAGGTAATAAAGACTATCAGTGAAACGCTTACCACTGATGGGATCAAGTTTTTATAAAAACAAATATAGGCAACAGTTTAAGCTTTAACTTCCTGCAGCTTTTTAAATTCATGGATGAAAAACACAGCTGTACATTTTCTCACCTCCTTCACTGTGGCATCATCAAAGAAAACCCACTTGGCAGACTTGGTGTGGAAGACAAAGGTACAGTAGTGGCGGCTGTAGAAGCAGATCATTCCCACAAGCAGCAGTTCTCCCTTTTTGGCATTCTCATCTGTCACCCGGTAGAAAAGCTGCATCAACACACACAAACAAATATATAAAGCAATCACTCATGTGCATCAACGCTCCAGTATGTGGGCAGCTAAGTGAGTAATGTTGATAGCTAGTGGAATCACTTACTCCATCTGTATATAGATTAAGGTCTGAGGGAATGAAGCGCCATTGATTTGACTATCAGTACGAATCAAGGCTGGATTCAAACGGCTCCATCATAGCAGCTCTTGGACCATTGTAGTAGGACTCAAGTTTTCAACTAAACCCACCAAACTGAAATAGTTTTTTTAGTTTTTTTTTTAAAAGGGATACAGCAGGTTCCTTTTCTCACCTAATTTCCTACATACATTTTTTTTTATAAACTCAAACAATTCATTTCCAAAGTGAATCACAGGGTGGAGGCTTCCTTTAACTCCCAATAAAGTAACACGAAACACACTCTAATGAATCAGGTCTTTTGTGGCAAAATGGGAGGGACTCCAGCAAATTCTTTGTGTAGTGGGCTTTGCAAAGACGAAAACAAATCTGACACAAAACAACTTATGTAAAGTGTGCAGTGTACAAGCTTGAAGTCCTATTAACTAGAGTTACTGATTACTTTATACCATTTTCAATTAAAATATTTTTTTAAAAAGAGCATTAAAACACTTTCCTACACATGTTCCCTTAGACACACACATACTGTATAACTAAGCTCAAGCAGAGAGATGAGGGGAGAGGTTTTGACAAGCTGACCGAGGCCAGCGGGGGCTTTTTGATCAGCAGTGTGGGCCAACTGGGCATTGGGTGTTGACTGCTTACGCAACAGCCTCCGACTTACCGAGAAATAAATCCCCACTTTATTTCCCCACATATGTTCCATCACCAAAATAAACTGACCCTCAAGTAAAAATAAATTGGCAGTTTTGTGCAACATGCCTAGGAAGGAGAGCAGAGTGATCCTTTTGATGATTCATCTGTTTTAATCACAGTTTTGTAGAAGTTGTGCTTGGGTTCGTTATAGAATTTATTTGCTAGATTTGTTTAATGAAGCATGGCTGACCGTGGAGAGATTGAGATGAGGCCCTAGTGAACGGATCACTTCCTGAGTATTGTCTGATTGCTCCGAATCCCAGATCAAGCCAATGGTGACTATCTCGGGGCAGTTCATAAGGACACGTCTGATCTTAATCTTCTGGCCACAGTTGCTCTGGAAAAGAAAAAAAAGATCTATTAGTAAATCTAAATACCTTACTGAAACACACTAGATACTAATTACTAAAACATATGTACCACAGCAGATAACTTACTGGACAGTTTCGATAGTCTCCCATTGTACTTGCTGCTTGTAACAATTCACCAAATGAACCTGGATGTATACGATACATCTGTTGACTAAAAAAAATAAAAAACAGATACAATGTGAGACATGCATCGTCAGCGGTTATACGTAGAAAACGTCAGCAAAAAGGTTAACTTGTATGAATGGCCTTGTGATAAATGTGCAGGGAGCTCAAACGAGGAGGCGTGTGAGCGGGACAATAACAAGCGAGTCAAGTTTCATATTATCTGTGCCTTACCAGAGTGCAGTGGTGGAGACATAATGCACCAGCTCTGTGAAAGGCAGTGGGTCCGAGGATGCATTACAGCTACGGCACACAACCTGCAAAGGCCACAATTACAGGACAGGGGAGGAGAAAAGAAAAAGTTTTTAGCATTTTATTATGACGTATGAAAAATATTGATGCCTCTTGCTGCAGTAAAGTGTTTTTTATATGCAATATCTTTTGTATTCTGTCATTAAATTTAAGTTATCAACTCCACTATGTCCAAGGCCATTTTTACTTATGCCTTAATATTTGTCTGAATGGGTGCCATAAAGGATGGATTCATATGGAGCGATATTCACTAACTGTGCCCCAGTTATCTGTTGAACTCAAAGAGAAAATGGTTTGGGAAAGGGACAGAGTCAGAGATGGCCATCACCTCCCCAGGGGCAGGGTGGAGTGAGCGTTGTCCTGGTATTTCTGTGAACATGTAGGATTTATCTGGTACTGTTGCAACTGCTGCACTGTGGTATCTCAACTGAAACACCCTCCTTAGTCCTCACCACTAGATATCAAAATATGACTGATTGGATTTCTTAGTGTCCCAGACAGTGATTCATGTGCCTGTTGGTCCTTGCCTGTGTGTGCTATAAGCTGCTTTGTGTGTTTCCTTTGTCAACTCTACTACTGCAAAACCACAGTTTACAAAAAGATCCATCAGCATTGGCAGCATTTTAAACATTAGACTTTACTTGCAAGGCAATAGACAATAGCTCTAGTTACCACTGACCTGCTCATAAATTGACATGGCAAACTTCTGATGTGTGATACAAGACTTTGAAGTGCAGGCAACTTCCTCCTCAGGCACGATGTGCAAGTGGATTCTCTCCAATATGTTTTCCTGTGAAATAATAAAACAAGGCGTATTAACTATTAAGAAACAGTTTTTATCCTCTACATTCCCTAGTGAACCTATGCAGTGCTTTTAAGTTTGTAAAATGTTAAGACTTGAAACTAGGGCTGGAAAGGTTACAGGAACAACTTTACTAACTGTTAATCTGGCCAACTCCTCTCATAATTTTTTTTACTGACATTTTCACTGCCAAAACATTACTTGGTGAATGTTCAAGGTCATAGATCTCCTTGGGAGGTGGTATTTAGTTTGTCTAAGCTGTAGTCAGAGAAATTAACTTAACAGTTGCATTTAATAACCCTGAAACAGCAAAAGGGATTTTGCTGTGACAAACAATGCCAGCTAATAAAGCATGTAGAGAAACGTTACAATCTAAGATGGTAGCACCAAACAGAAAGGTTCAAACACATGCTTATATAACCTGTCATGTTAATATTTTGCAGCAATGTGGCAAGAGTTGATGGGAGGGAAAGCGAGGGACACAAGCTCTTTCAATGACCTCGCCGGCAGTTTAGTGCACAGCATTAACCAAACTGAGAGGCAGGCTAACACACAAGCATTCTTACAACACTGACTGAGCACTACTCCCCTGAGCACAGCTCGGTTGCTACAGGAACTTACAAAGCACTCTGCAGCATCATCCATGAAGCCCAGCTGGAAGCGGTGCTCGTCCTTAAAGGCCTCTGCCAAGGCGTTACGCAGGTTGTCTGAGGGCAGGGCATGCTCCCTGCTGTGCTGGAACTGGGAGAAAATGCCCTGAAGAGATAACAGGAGGGATGCGCGCACATAAACAACTGGACGTTTTGTTTATTCCACAATGTCAAGATGGTATAACAGGATAGGGGGAGTTACAACTTTACTGTACCTTTAATTCACAAAATATACACGACTCCCCTAGACAAAAGTGTCCAGGTAAGTGCCTCAAGCTGCGTCTGAAGATGTCCAGATGCCATAGTACCTACACAAGAGAAGAAAAAGGACAGACATTTTAGAAGCATATAACATTGGACTAATGGACTTTATTCATTTTTGCGTGGATACAGTCACCAAGGTATTTAAATGCATAGAGAGGGCAGAAACAAAACTGCTGCTGTAAAGCAACAAAGCTACAATCAATGACTGTCTGTAACCAGCTCACCCCCTGAGTCACACACACATGAACTCATAGTAGGTGATCTACAATGAACTAAATAAATACAGTATCCAATCTTACACTGTGACTTCTGAATAAAAGAGTCATATTCTAAAAAGGATGGGACTGGGTGGCTAGGTATTGCTAGTGTAGCGTTTTGTCAATGAAATAAAAGCACATACATCATCAGATGATAACTCTCAAATTCAGTTAATAAGTACCTGCACAGCGCTGTTGAGAAAGCAGCTGTTCTGCCCAGGCTCGTTCAGAAGTCCTTTGGTGGGGGCCAGAGACAGCATGCTCCCCGGCTGGTACGACTTCCCAGATTGCCCCCGGCTTCCTGAAGAACTTGGCCCATGCCATTGGATTGTAGAGTCCACCAAAAGAACAATGGGATTGTGGGACAACAGGATGGGCCCCCAAAAGGAGTAGGTACCCACCAGTTTGGAGCTAAGTGATTCCACTTGCAACAGTGGTTATCCTGCTCGGCATAGGTCTCTAGTCCATACTGCAGTTCATGGTTAAAGTTATTTAGTGTCTGCCACTTAGAACTCTTAGAAAGAAGAGGTCAAATCTTCAAAAAGTATTAAAATCCCGGTCTCCAATTGAGGAAGATGTTCCAGTCCAGTTTTTTACCAGTCTTCTCTCTCCCAGGTTGATCCATCATAAGCATTACTGCGGCATCTTTGATAGTTGGCAAACAAAAAGGAAACAACATTCAGTTAGAATGATCTGCTTACTTCATAGCTTCACTGCAACAGTAATCAGGAAATAAAACAAACAGTGCACCTCACATGCAACATGTCTAAACTGGAGTCTGTAGTTATGTCAACAAAACTTGAATAAACCTGGATCAACTGACACACACTGAAATGTTCTGCCACAGAACAGGCAACATTTAACCACTGCTACACACAAATGCTACAAATAAAAGATAATCTTCTCTTCTACATGCAGCTTGTTTTCATTCACCACATTTCCATTGATCCCACACAAACTGATGTCACTAAAATGTCCTTGAATTCGCTAATCATAGATCTTTTTTGTCAAGTATAACTGGATGTCATATCAGTTTGTTAATTACAATGATTTATTCAAATAAATTAGTTAAAAATTATAAAATAATATTGACATTTACCAGTCGGAAATAATAGGTCTTAATGACTTGTAAAATCATTTAGCCACTCGTTGTACTGAATGATTACAAATTTATTATTATTAGGCTCAATAGTGATTTTTTTCAGGTCAAAAGACTGCCCTATGGATTTACAGTGCCTAATGCCTCACTGCCACAACAACTTCACAATCAAAGCAAACTACATCTCTAAGCATCACCAGTGAATTTGTTACAAAGCGATTTGTGAAATTATATCATCAGCAGATTCTGATACCATTTTCAGCCTTTGTTATTCTATCATTCTAACTCAAAGGAATACTTATCTGACCTACCTTTCAAATAAGTGCAATTTAACTTTAACACTGTGCAGCTTCAACCTCACAATGCACTACTACAGCGGACTAGCACTGAATCTTTGCAATGCTGAACATGCAACTTTGAGAAGGAGTAAGCGTTAGCGCTCAGTGAAGCTGTGTAAGGTGTGTCAAAGCTGCATTTACTAGAACTTCTTGGTTTTGCAACTTCTTGGAAAACTTGACAAATGATGACAGTTGAGGAATTCATTCAGTCACAAAGAAGAACAAAGCAGCAACAACAAGCAATTGTTCCTTCTATGATCCTGTGATTCAACCCCTTGTCAGCCTCACACCTAAAGAAAAATAGCATAAAAGATAAAAAAAAAAAAAATTGTTTGTTGACTATTCTGAGAAGAAGAAAACGCTGAAACTTCCTGATGCCCTGAAGAACCACCCAAGGTTTCAGCCAAAACCAGTTGGACAACATTTTCATCCTGGTATTTATTGAGTAACTCTCAGTGGATGATTATTGGTGTGGCCATTGAGAACATTTAGATCTGCTGACTGACTTTTTAAAACCGAGTCATCATAACAGAACTGACAACCATGCAAATGTGGACCACTGGACTCCATAGCAACAACATTCCAAATAAATGGCTACACCCAGAGTTTCTTAAGAGTTGCTATTTTGGGATTAGTTGGTAGAGGGAAAACTATGCGCTGAAGCCCACATACACCTGGACATGTCAGGACCATCAGTACACCTCATCAGCACATTGTTTCCATTTTATTACCTAGCATATCAACAGTTGGGAAACCTAACAGAGCTATAATTTAGGGCTGCATGATATTGGAAAAATGTGCAATATACAATCCATTTTAAATATTGCAATAACAACATTATCTGCAAATTTTGAATACTCTTTTATGCAGGAAAAAGAAATATAACGCTCTGGACTAACTTTCACTCATTGAAGCAGAAGCTAAATCAGTATCGAAGATTATACTAGGACTAAATCAGGATTAAAACAGGTCTAAACCAGGAATAAACCATAAATAAATTGATTTTAATAGTTATTAATAGTTATTAATTAATATTAAAAGTTATTCTTTGCAATACAACCATTGTTATTAATATCACAATAACTTGTATTGTGCAGCGCTACTATAAATCATTTTCGATACTAACTTTTTATTTTAGTTACAAAACAATATGCTTAATTAAGTACAGAACTGTACTTCTGCTTTTTTTAAATATATCTGAAGCTTGCAGAACAATAGCACATGTTTATCAAAAGGTAAGTTTAAAATTAAGCCAGAGCATGTTCTGAATTGTGGCTCTACTGACAACAGCAAGAGTAAATATAGCTTCCCTTTGTAGAAATGGTATTGCATTATGGTATCCCACTAGAAAAGCTGCCAGCTTCACTTTGGTTAAGGCAGCTCCTATTCCCAGTGAAATTGGCACTTGCTGACTATAATTCAGTAACATGACTGTAAAAGATGATATTTTGCAGCAGAGCAGAGAGCATCATTAGTCACCATGAGGAAATAATACTGAGCTTCCTTTGGACATCTTACAGAACAATAAACACTGCTTGGATCAGACGGTTTCCAACAAACACTGAGAGGATGACCGTGACATCTTTAGTTTTCAGTAACAGCTTTCAGATTTTCCTAAACTAAGCAGCACAAAACTATTTGATTAGGTTGGAACAGTGTTGAGTGTGTAATTCCAGACAAATGCACCATTTTAAATGGTTAAAGCTGGACATACGCTGTGCAATTATTCAACCCGAATTTTACCTAATTCCTGGTCGTTCAACAGTTTTTGAGTTGGGGAAATTTCAGGTTTGTGTGTGTGTGTGTGTGTGTGTGTGTGTGTGTGTGTGTGTGTGTGTGTGTGTGTGTGTGTGTAATTAATAAATTGTGAGCTTCTAAGGTTGAGGTTCTAAAAATTAGGGTGACAGTCCACAACTCCAAGTCCACATTACATAAGAGCGCAGCTACAATTGAATAAAAAGGTACACAACACCATTCTCATTGTATGTTCTAATGTTTTAGAATTTAATAAAAAATGTATCCTCCAAATGGAAAACAGATCCATCATTGGATCTAAATTCCACTGATTGCAGCCATTAGAAATATCTACTCTGCTGTTAAAGTACCCAGGTGGAGGAAAATGAGTCCTCTGGCTGGCCATGAGACTGTCACAAAGCCAGGTTAACATCATTAGCTAATGCAAGCCAAGAAGGCTTGCACACCCTTCCGCCTGGAGCCCAGCACTATACAGCTACTCTCGGCTGCACTACTGTTCCTCGGGTTTACTCTTCAAATGTCTTCCACTGGAGACAGAAATATCAGAAAAAGCATGTCACTTACATGGAATATTTTAATTTCTTTGGATTCACTTTGTATTAACCTATAACTATAAAACTAAAACTATAAAGTTGTTGACCCTAGTGAAGACCATGACTTGTTTGTCTTTGAAAAAAATATTTTTTCTTTGATAGAAAAATGAAGAACGGTGCATAAAATGACACATTGAATCTATCTACCAGGGAAATTAGGTCAGTGCAGGAATGTAATATTGAGCGAGGTGTAAAAGGATCTTCACACTCACTCGTGATTGTGCTGAAATGTTTGAACACTCACTTGTTACAAATAAAGTAACAACCTTGACAGTGAAGACATAAGAGTAAAGAAAGGGTTTCAAAGTAGTATGGACTGAATTTTTAAGTTTATAGTCCTATAGTAAAAAAAAATAAAAATTTACTTCACTCTCTCACAATCTCAGTACTAATACAGGGCAGTGGAAAGTCATCTGTAAACAAAGACTTGGTGAGACTTGGACTGATTTCCTTAGCCTTACCATATAAAAAGCTCCGGCTAACAGCTTAGAGCAATCAACTAAAGAGTGTTTAGTAGATGGGCAGCTGGACAGGCCCCGGGAGTTGGAAGGATGTGGACAGCTTTTGTGTGAAGACACGGGAGTGGGATGATATCATTTAGCTATTAGGAAGTCTGCTGATGGATTGCTTCATTAAAAGTGATTCAATTGATCTGCTTTATGAGGTAATCCTCCAAGCATCTGATGAACCAATCTGTGCTAAATTGAGTCACATTAATTCAATATGTAGAAGAGGTGTGCGCACAAAGCAGCGGAGGAGGATGCAAGGAGGCATTAATAAGCTTTTCTTTAAATTTTCTGCTGAATTTCACAACCTGCCGTCGGGACAGTCAAAAATGTTGTTACTGGGAACTGTGGCACAAAAATTTCTAAAGATGAGAAACAATAGTCTGGTCACTGCATAGAGCTAACTGTACTTCTAACAAACTCATCTGTAAGTATTAGGCTTTGTCTGCAGGTCTTTTAGAGGATTCTGGTGTATATTAATGCAAAAACACCCTCAAGAAATTTTGAGATGTTCAAAATTTGAAATTTCATCATATTGATAAGCTGCTGAGAGACATCTCAATAATAACAATAAAGAAAACATGGGATTTCCTGAAAAAATCTTGTGGCTGAACAAATTTAACCTAACCCTCAATGCAGATCAGTCAATCTTTGTGTTGAGTTGCTGCAGTATCCACCTGCCTGACAGCCAAGAGACCTACCTCCTGTTTGTCTGCAACTGTTGATGAATGGCTTTGCTTACTGGGGATTACATTCGACAACGGCTCTCAGTCGCTTCAGTGGTGCAGTTTTTTTCCCCCTCACAGATATTGACTTTGTAAATTGTTGCTTTTGCCACCTATTCATCAAAAAAGAGCCTGACTAGTTTATTAGCTGAGAGAAAATACTGTTACATCTGTCAAACACAATTATTACAGCTCCTGCATTACAGCTTGAAGATTCTAAAAGTGTACTTCTGTCCTTTTTAAACACCTACACTGAAATGTCACCAGACATACATGACGCATTTGAAGATTGAACTTTTCTCAAACTGAATAATTAGCTGTTAAAATAAAAATGGTTGCAGATACTAAAGAAAATGATGCACTGTGGGTTTCTGTGATCTTCCAACTAAGTCTGGAAATGTTTTATTTAGAGTCCAGTCATGCAGCCCTCTGACTCATAATGTAAAAGTGGGAACAAAGTTTGAACTATGTGGAACAGCAAACAAGACTTAATCCTGTTCTTTCGCATGTACCCCCATTGTCATCTCCACAAGAAATTTCACTCTTGCTCTATTTAATTGACCTGTTGAGCAAAGCCCTACACAAACAGTCCAACATCACAGAATAATTCCCTCTGGACTGCCTGTGGGTAACAATGCACTGGTCACTTCCTGTGTAGGCTTCCTGCTCCAAAAGTCTTACCACTTCTCAGCACATGGGCACTGTGCTGTGAAAGTGAACTGCGCTGAGTCACCCATTATTCTTACTCTGTCCAACTAGAGAAGACAACCCAGCACACATTTCCAAGACCCTACACAGAGCAGAATACATAACAGCATGACTACTTCTCTCCACTTTGTTTTCTTTTAATGTCTTCTTTGACCAAATTTCACAGTAATAGTACACATTTGTGATCTGACTAGTTCAAATAACACGTAACACAAAAAAATAAAACAGGACAACGTCAATAGAATTTCACACTTGCTAGTGTTGCCAAACATGGTTTATAAAACAAAGGTTACAACTATCATAAACTGGTTCTTCAGCATACCTCCACAGTTACTTCATGCAAACCCTTTCGTCCCAAGAAACAGTATTATTAAAAACTTGTCAGACTTGTAAGCATAATTATTTATTAATCATTATGTCACTCTTTATTAATCAAAAGAAACGTGTAAGATATTTGAAATAGAAAAAAGTATAAAAAATGTATGTCCTACCCAAATACATATGATTGAGTTGCACAACAAGAAACCACTTATACCTTAGCAAGCCAGATAGCATTGTACTTTTTTATTTGACTAAAGTGACAGTAAATCAAACTAAGAATACAATTTTTACACCTGTGAAGATGCTAATGATCATAATATTTTGTCAACTGGTGTTTTTGTCTCTATGTCTAACAAGAAATGGGGTTGTAATGTCTTTTGAATCCTTGTGACAGGGCGTAAAGCTAATTTTCGCAATATGTTAATATTTAATGCGAGCTGCTAACAAAAACACTTACTGCGGAGGAAAGTTTCTGTTTGAAAAAAAAATGTAATGATGTCAAACATATTCAATTCGTGTGATATGTCGTAAATGTTAACAGCAACTGGGTTTTTGTAGTTGTTTTTTTTTCTTCATACTTTTCATTTGGACTTGACAGGTGAGCTAAGTTAAGCTAAAGTTAGCTTGCTACCTGGTTTCCGTCTTACCTGTGTGGAAAGCTAATGCCATATTTCCGCCTCATGTGACCCGAAAGTATAATTTAAATGAAGTTTGGGAGGTCTAAAGAGACAAAATAGCATGTAAAGTTACTTACCTCAGTGTGAAAGTAATCCGACTGTGAAAATATCCTCTCCGCTGTGGCCATGGAAAGACTTTTTGGTTGAGTTAGTTTCGACGAGGGGGAGGAACTGAGCTGTAATAGCAGCTGATCAAAATGTACAACACTTCAGACCAAAACACTCGCCAAGAAAAGTACTCCCTTTACAACAGTCAAACCTTCTGCGTTTTTAAAACCACGTCTTTTTCTGTCTTGGTGAATCCCCAGCGTAGGCTACACAACACCCGCCGTGTCCGTCCACTTGCGGCAGAGTATATCCCGGTTTTCGAGACGTGTAGTTCTGCTGCAGTTCCCTGATGCGCGGCGGTAGTGAGCAATGCTGGCAGGCTCCACTTGGGCACCTGAAATACTGGATTAGAGCATGTTTTCAGAGCCGACATGTCAAACCCCGCCTCTTCAACACTGTATTTACTGCAGTCTGCCATGCTGTACACCGCTGCCACAGCCACAACACACACACTTCAGCAGAGCGCCAACTCTCTGTGCTGTGCAGGCTCGTTAATGTTGCTTTATGGTGCAAGGGGTTTGCAGTGTGCAGCCCACCACTACACTGCGTTGTGTTAGTTTACAACTCTCCCACTGTAAAATGCATCACATTCACATTTTCAAATATGTGTTGAAGCAAAGACAAAATCAATTAGGATAAAAAAACACTGAGTTATCAGCAGAAATTTAAGCAAGCTGCTGGGTGCATTTGCAGATGAGGAGGAGGCATTGCAGTGATTTTGTGGGCAATGATTGAAAATGCTTTGAGGCTTTGCTATACTTAAGGCTCATGCTGAGACCCTTAGCACTACTGAGGAGCAACTTTCAGCAGGAACCTATTTACTGTATATGCCCATACAAATCTTGGCATTAGCCTATATAAAAAAAATCGTCAATCATTCATTAAGACAGAGGAAAGTGGATTTACTGATCAAGTGAGCGGTGAGCGTGCTCCAGGTTTTCCCAGAAAAGGAAGTACTTGAAAGGGTCCATTGATGAAGCAAAAGCACTTCCCTTTGCACACATATCCTCAAGGGACAGATAATACTTCCTCTAAAAATTTATAAGTGATTTAAAAAAGTTTCATATGAGCTTTCAGGTTCAAGTTTACATACAAAAATAATATCAAAAAATCCCACTGGGACTGTACTGAGACACTATTGTAAGACTGAACTGTAGGTAACATCTGCAGAATATGATGATGTTTTAGGGATTATTTCTGAGTACTATATAAGCAAAGTGTTTTCCAACTCGTTTTACACTTAATTCATTACAGATTCATTTGTAAAGGGCATTTGAATTTGAGATTAATTGCCAGCTTAGCAAGGAGACAGTGCACACATAAAAAGTCCTGCTGAGTGTTGATGCCGTTGCCCTGGCTTCTCACCTTGAGAAAGCTCCAGTGAACAGCATGAGATTTGCTGAACAAAGGGAATAGGCTACACAAACAGTAACTCACACGGCAAACTTGACTTTATTTTCCCCAAATGTTTTATTAGCATTCTTATGTAATCCTAGCTTTAGGATAATACGACTTATTGCTTTTGATTGATGGACAGAGATATCGATCCTTTTCATGGTGTCCCTGAACAGCTAAATTCCATTTCAGTCTAAACGTGCTGTGCCATTAAAAACAACATATTTATAGCACCATTTTAGCATTCCAATCCATAGTTACTGTACTTTTTGCAATGAAAAACCGCAAGTGGGGCATATTTTCCACCGCTACACATGATAATGATGACTTTACTTAACATTAAAATGAGTCATGTAAGTATATTAACAGGCACCACTTCCTTCTTTTTTGAAAGCTTTTGAAAGAGTCTAATTAAAATGCAAACTTTGCTTGCCCCGGTATCAGACTGGGGAAGAATAAATGTCCTACTTTGAGTGCATGAACTTGCATGTGTAGCATCATGGGAAATGCAAATATTCTAATGGAACTGCTTGTGCTAATAAAGTAAGTAATACAAGGACACAAAGAAGATCTGTTAATTAGGGGTGCATAATGTACGTAATGTGTGCCTTTGCTTAATGATGACATTGACCATCAAAGCTTCTCACCTTGAAGTTAATCTCCCTGTTGAAAACCTGCACAAATTTGAACCGAATACAGCGCAGCCTGTATGTTTTCTGTGAACACCATGTGCTGTTGTGTTGCTATTGAATTACAACTAATGAGCAACCAAACCGAGGTGAATACCCTGTTGTTACGTAAGAGATTAGACGCGCTCCAATGCCACAATAGGGGCCACGGGAGGTGACGCCTCTGAAGCTACACGCGCTATATTTAACTGCAGATTGAAATTCTGGAAAGATGAGGGTTTTTTGAAGAAAAGGAGCATGTCTTTCTGCTTTTCTTGGCATCACCAGTGCATTTATACCTCGGGAAAAAACAAAAACAAACAAACTTTTAAATTGATATTACAAAACTTTTAAATAACTGATAACTAAACTTTCAATGACTTAATAGGAGAAATATTAGAGTACACATTGTAATGAAGAGGAAAGGTAGGCAAATTTGTGTGTTGTCAGGCTGACCGAGCATTACTACAATCTCAGCATGCCACTGCAGCAAAGTTCAATTTCATAACACTCTACAGGAGCCAATAAGAGCCTGTGTCCATCTAGGGGACCAACTCAGGGAAAACAACTTTCTTCACTGCTCATTTAGATTCCTCTTTCCTTGACCCCTCACCACCTAGCAGAAGCACTCTCATTGTTTTAAGCAGAATAACGGATGACATAAGCATCATTTTTGGGGGGGGCAATTGACCATGTTACATTAATTCTGGAGAACAGCCAAAAGGGTGACTGTGATGTATTTCCCTGCTGTGTCTGCTGGATCTGGGGTATGGCTGCTGCGTAGCCTACAGCAGAAGCATGCTATTGCCTCAGGACTGTCCATTTGGGATCTAATACCTTTCAATGAATACAATAAGAGCAATTCATTATTCTTAACCTAGAAACATAACAAAAAGCCACCATGTTCTTCCATTTAAGTTGCCATTTCCTCATAGGAAGTTCTTTATTCACTGGTGTAGTTAGCACCTTGAGGTTAATAGTTTGAATGATATCCACAGTTTGTGAAGGACACGCCTGATTTGTCCACATCCTTCATGAGCAAAACAGAGTTCAACCTATTGCGTCATTCCGCCTCACTCTCAGAGAGGAATGTGTGCCCTGTCAACCTTCACCTCACCTCATTATTAAACTGATGCCACCCTATGCTGACCTCCTGGATGCCTGATTTTCACTTGTATTTGAGATCCTATTGGGCTTTGCACTTTACTGTAAGTGAATGACCACATGCTTTGCACATTCGGCAAATTAACCCAGACTGTAGTGTAACGTGTCTCCAGATAAAGAAGAAATTAACACTATTCTGCCAATGTACCCGGTGTCATTTGTGGTTTGCTTAAATGTGCTGCCCTTTGTGCAAAACATACTCAAAGAAGCAAATATCTCCCCTTAGGCACATCTCAATGACACACACTTGTTTTCCAACTGAATTTGTGCACACTAGAAATCCTTGAGGGGTACAGACCGGTCATGTGGCTCAACCTTTTAAGGCAGTAGTGTCTTTGTCAGCACTGAAATGCACATTTAGTGTTTGGGGCTGAGTGTGCAGATGGAAAACCTGAGGGACCTTGAAACACAGTAGAGTTGCTGATGAAGATAGTCAGGGCCAGATGCTCATGGAACTAAGACAGGTCACAGATAATATGAAATGTAATTGAACACATTCTATATTGACAACTGGTCTACTCTTCCCCTGATGCCTCTATCCAGAAGGATTTCAGGACTAAGCACTGAACAGTTTAGTCTCCAGCTTAAGGAAACCTGGACAGCAGATAGCCACAGATAAACTATATATTGTGCAGTGTATGGTGCATACTGTGTTATTCTGTGCCAACACGCCTGAGGGGAAACCACCCGTTGTTAGATAGTAATAATCAAATTGTCTGGCTGCCCTCGACCCACAGCCCACGCTTCGGTCCCTGCCAATAATATTTCCGTTGCTGCGTTTTGATAATGTCTACAATTAAAGTTCAAAGAGAGTTCATGACTGCCCTTGATAAAACTCATATATTTACTGTGGAGCTTGGCACAGCTGCTATCATGTCAGGGGCTGGTGGTGGTGATGTGCAGGACGTGGTGTTCTCCTGGGGTGGCTGGCAGCAGGAATCTAACAGGGAGTGGCACCCGGGAGCTGTGCATTCCAAAAGGGTCTCTGACAGAGGCTGGAAATGCCACACTAAAAAATATAAGAAGCCTTCGCAGTTTTGTGACAGGTCATTTTACCAAAACAGAAGGCACCTCTTAGAGTAGACTGAGAAAGACTGCACAGACCAAATGCATTTGGAAAGGAACAGATTTATTTTATCAACCCAATTATATTCCGCACTGTAACATCATGTAAAAGCTGTAGAAGACCTGAACATATAATTAATGGCTCTTATAACACACTAAGACAAAAGAGCTAACGCTAATACCAGCTTTTTAGACTCACTATAGACTCACTACCATTTCCCTCTGGGAGTCTAGCAGTCGAAGCCTGTTAGATGTGATGTATATTCCTATGTGCTCTGCTAATGACTGCAGTCACACATGAAGAGCGACCATCGGCTATAAAGCAGCTCTCACATCAATCTTTGGGTTTCCCCGGACCTGGTGTGGCAAAAAGGTGAGAGACACATCAGTCAAGGTGCTTATGTCGCTGAAGCAGATTTGATTTGTCAGATAATGTAACCTTGAGGTGTGCTACAGTCTCTCACAGTGTCTCTTCAGCCTCTCACAGGAAGCCATAAGTGATGGATTTATATATGTACTTGCACAAATAATACTTTGGAATTCAAACCAAAACAACAAAAACACAGAAAATTAAAGACTACCATCTGACTCAGACATAACACTCATGTGTACATACATTTACAACAAATTTAGTTTATTATGGTTTAATATAATAGTGCAGTAAAATGTTAGAGCTTCTAAATCATTGAGGAGGTATACTTGTGTTACCCTGACAGTGCCACTAATTAGACCACTCCTATCACATGTTCACAGGTCTTCTGACTCAGGGACGAACGAGGGCTCGAGGGAAACAGTAGTGATCGGAACTGGGCCCCGGGACGAAGACACCCACCCCAGGGCTGATCTGTTGAACGTGGGCCTATTATGTGCAGAATTCTGTGCCTGGAGCTCAGAGAAATCAGGGAGGGGCTCCAGTGTGATGGACTTGATAGGTGACGGTCTAGGTGTCACGCTGAACCCGCCAAACGGGGTGGCCACCCTGGAGGAAACACATTCACACTGTTAAGGCTAAATGTCTTTCACTGATGAGAAGCACTATTGGGACAGCTAAACTGATGCAGCTAATTACAGTCGAGCAAAAGACTGACTAGGGGTCATATTGTAAGTGATGGAAAGTTGGCCAGGGCTCACTGGATCACTCAGCAGTTACTAAATTAGATTTGGTGTTTGGTTTGGCCTAAAGTTAGTCTCACTGCAGAAAGCTGTTACCTGTTGAAAGATTTGTATCCAGGCAGGTCAGGCTGGTGCTCTGGCTCAGGCATGCGGGAGGTGAGAGTATCAGCCAATGCTGGGTCATTGACAATGGCCTGCTGCCACGGCGAAAAATACGATTTTGGGACTGCTGTGCTGTTGAACTTCTCCGGAGGAATGTCCTTCAGTGGACCCCCATAACCTGTATTTGGATGAATATTGAATATCATTAACACCAGTGGCCTTTAAATACTCTAATTACTCTTTAATAGTCTCCTGATCAACTACTTGAGTCAATCTAACAATAGTTGTAGTTAAAGGGTTGAAAAACATTAACTGGGGACTTTCATTTGTATTTCTTTAACTAGAGATACTTTAGATGCCTTTCTTCATGTTATAGTTTCACTTAAGTTCCCAGCACAAAAAAACAAAAAACAAAAGGCAACCGCCCTGCGTGCTCATGTGTGTCCATGTCTGTGTGCATGTCTCCCAGCTTCAGCAGTGTGTGTGTTGATGGGAGAGGCTAATCCAAAGCACTATCCTTCAAACACAGCGCTTCACTCAGGGGGTCCTTGCAAGCTGCGAGCATTACATAACATGGGGCGTTGTGTCACGTCCTAACCTCTCACAATGAACAATCCCCCTTCCTGAGTTTATGCTTTGCCTTGAGGAGGAAACAGGAGAGACCAAACAGACTTTAGAGGAAGGTTTGGGGGTAACAAAACATTGTCTAAATTGGATTTCTTTGCTATGGAATATTGTTTTTGTGAGTGGACGTTTCGGACATATTGATATTTCTGTAACAGAGCCAACTATGTGTCCTCTGGGAAGATGAAAGGGTCCAAAAAAGAGAGAAAACACCAGCTTTGTACTTTACAAATCAGTTTTTTTTTTTGTATTAATTTATGTGTCAGAGCTAAGCTGTGGATTGGGATTCTTTAATATCTCCTATACTCTATAGAAACCTTTTGACTAACCTTTGGACAAACCCTCACAAACAGAAGAGTGGACTATTTTTAGGGTTCGTAACATTTGAAACCAAATACACTTTGGTTTTATTTCTGCTACAGCTGTAGTGACATCATTGAGACACCATAGCGCCAGAAATAACCCCATCCCTTAAGTAGACACACTCATCCTTAAATCACTGTCATGTTTGTGTCAACTGGGCAGAATAAAGACATGAGGAAGGAAGCCGATGGTATCAGTGGCACTGGAAGCAAACAGGAAACACTTCCCCTGGGTAGAATGTAACAATTTTTCCAAAAAGATGGTCAAAGCTGATTGTATAAAGGAGGGGGTTGAGTGTAACATGGAATTTGGAGGAGTGGGCATAAAGAAGGGAGTGGGATGATAAAAAAAAGAACTGTGATAGAAAAATAAGACAGGCAGTGACGGAGAGAGAATAAAGAGGGGAATGTGTAATCATGTTCAGCCTGAGGACAGCAGATTCCAAGCTTACAGAAATGTTTTTTTTACATGATCAAAGCTTGTACAAGAACAAACAATAAGGAACAATTGAATCCTTATCAAAGGACAGCAGAACAGCTGCTTAGTTGAGGGCAAATACACAATATATGTTGTAGATTTGATTTATTTATACTGGGAAGAGCACTAGGGCTAACAGAGGGCTAACAGGACAGAAAACAAAAGCAAGTTGGAGAAATAATGTAAGGTCACAAGAGGTTAGTTGTCAGGTTGATCCAACTGTAGCTGTTACATGACTGCCCAGTGGTAAGTGTGTGGGTGTCCCAGGACACTGCAGCACTAATGTTACCTACCCGGGGCAATGTTTTCCGGATTTGGCACTGTTCTTGTGTCCGATGGATGTTCATCAGTGGAGTTGTTCTCGCCACTGTGGCCATCTGTGGCATTCTCATCCACAGTTTGAGAAATAGTCACACTCTGAAGGAAAGAGCAGAGGATTATGGTAAATTAACAGAATTTAAAAATCCACTGTCTGGTGCTTTAGGATTTGTTAATGTGATGCTGGCTTGTTTGGCACAGTATTATAAAAATGAGAAAAAGGAAAAGGTGCATCACATACTAGAGGCAACAGTATCAGGATCACAACTGTTAGACTTTATCACAATTTTACCATGTAAGGACACAGATATTAGAGCTCTGTAATAGTTATGGAATATAAGAGTTTATAAAGCCTTATAAAAGCCATTTTTGAATGCTTATCTGGCACTCTCATTTGCATTTCTTCCAAACAACAACACACAGAGAATGCTTCGCTTGTCCACTTTCCCTCAACACTAGGGGCATTGTTTTTTTGGGCGAGGACTGTGTGCTGTGGCTAAAAAATCCAGCTTTCATCCCACTGCAAGATACTTATGATGATTTTCTCCAGGATTTCCTCAGGAAATGTTGACAACTTGAAACAAAATCTCTATTGCCCTGAGCTACAAACACAAGAGATATGAAAGTCCTACTCACTTCAAAGATGAGCAGAAAAGACTTCCCTGCAGCATAGTAATTATTGTATCTAAAGTGAAAAAATGCACTATAGGCCAGTAAACAACTAAATGAAAAATGGTCGTATAACTAGTGGAGATATTTAATTAGATAACAATACAAGCTTGGTTAGTTTATCTTGATTGAATTTTACTGAGAGCTTCAGTACATATATTGCTTTCCTATGTATGACCAGGTCAGATTCAGATAAGTAACTGCTGGGAAAAGAAAATGCTGGCTTGGCATGGGGCCAACATATGCACAAAGGGACATTAATAATGCTACTTATTACACTTCGTCTGGGTCCGCAGCATAAGTCAAATAAACACTTAAAGCACTTAATCTTTAGCACAAATTCTCAGTCAGGATGTGACTGAACAAGTAGTTTTCAAAGGATGGAGGAAGGACAGGTGTTGATAATGGATGTTTTTCCTGCCTGTCAAACCTTATTGTCCGAACTGATTTATGAACTGTGCTTTCGAAGATTAACCTGGTGCAAAATGAGGAGATTTTTGTATAAATTTCTTTAACATTGTTGTGCAGGGCAAAATAGTCTCTGAATCTCTGAGCCAATTTGCTGTGTTTATCTGCCAGTTAGCTTACTTCATAACCAAGCTGAAACACTGCCAGCATCTTTAATGGTTTTGAGCCAGAAAGAGTGCGACATAGAGGTCCGCTGCCCAATTTCTCCGTGAAGAGAACTGAGAGTTAGTGCTCACATTGTGCTGCATGTTAGTTGCGTTCTGGATGCTCTCATAGGTGTATTTTTCCGAGCGTCTCTGTCGCATTTTGAAGAGTCTGGAGCCTCTGTTTGAAGAAAGAGAAAGCTCTTCCAGCATGATGTCTTTAGGGGCACTCACTTTCTTCCCCAGATCCATCTCTACATCTGGACACAAAAAGACAAAGAGAACACAGTCGTCTGAAGAGAGCATAAACATGCTGATCGAATTAATTATTAATTATCAAACTTTAATAAACACAAATACTATTCTAAACCCCTGCTACAGAAAAAGCTCACTGTCTTTCCTGCCAGTTTGTGAATTATCCCCATCATAATCCACTCATGTCCGGTGCTTGTTTTGTGGTTAGCACTGTGTGTTTGCTACTGTTTGCTGATCACTGAAAAGTCACAGGCCTTATACTGAGTGTGAGATGCATAATTTGCCAGAATATCTCTCAGCTGTCAGTAGGCGTCAGACCTTTCCAATAGAGCGCACAGTTGTCCTCATCCTAAAATAGCACGTTCAAAGGCTGACGACAAAAGGATTAGTTACTTTGGCCCATAAAAGTATTCATTTACCTATTTATAGGCAGGGTCAAAAAAGACAAGTTTGGCAACTGCTACAGTGGCAAATGGTCAGCTCAGTCAGTCATTTACTCCAAGCATATGTTTACAGTAAAGTTAATATGTCAATAATTATAAGTGTATCCATGTCTGGCGAGGTTAGAAAGGCGAGGAACAGTACCTTCCTGGCCTTGGACCTCTCTACAGATGGCTGCTGCTTGTATTTTCTTCTCTCTGGTTGTCATGGTTGAAAACTGAGACATGGCTACCCCTGGGGAGTCAAGGGTGAGGCATCAAGTCACAGGAGACAACCGAGCTGCTAGAGTAAGTAAGTAGACACAAGGACAAGACAACAGCGGCACATGTATCGTGTCTAGACAAGGCATCCATAACGTGCACACGAGATCGGCCGGAGCTGATAGAATTTTTTGCGGCAGTGAAAACGGCAATGTTAGCACATCCCTTTAAATAACCTTGGGGCTGTTGAACGCCAAGCACATGGTCATCAGAAGTGGCAACTAGCTGTGTCAGGGGGTCTGGGAATCGATATGTTTGAAATTACACAAGTGGGATGAAAAGGACACAGATAGAGAATGTCACTGCAAACACGTGTGATGGAATGGGCAAAAAAGGTTATATTAAAGAATTTCATATGTGTAGAATAAAATAACCATGGAAATGAAATATTACTTTTATCAGTTTGGTGTTCTGAAATAAATATGAATGTAAGATACAAATAGATGTGTGTTTTTATTCACTAGTGTCATACGTAGGAAGAGCAAACTGTAATTCAAAAGGTCATACACAAACTTAGACATGGCAGACAAACCCAAATGAATTTAAACATGAGTGACTTCAGACGCAACAATATTTGGACCTTTACAGTGAATTCAATGCACACCTGTGGAGTGTTTCTTACCTGGCCTGAAGGTACCCCAATGGGGTCTCAAGTTGTGCTTGTGCCTTCCGTGAAGTTAGGGAGGTGAAAGGCAGGAGGGTCAGACTGGGTGGTACGCCTGGTGTGGGTGCTCCGACTCCTGGTACTAGAGATCTTGCTGGGGAGGGCAGTAGCCTGATCCAAATGAGCAACTGAATGAGTGGGTGGGTGTCACTTTGTCGTCATTGGTATTCACTTCACGAGCGGCAGGGTGACTAAATATAGTTTGTCCACTACTGCTCTCTCTGTCTGCGTTATTTCTGTAAGGGTCTATACCATACTGTATGTCCTGCTTGTCCGACTTGGCAAAGACATAAATCTTTACTGGAGCTACTGACAAAGCTTGAACATTAAAATGAAGTTGTTCTGTGGACATTGACTGTGTCAGAGGCTCAGAGCATTAGGTTTATATTGTCAACAGTGTCTATATTAACACAACCCTCCTCAAGGCATGCAGCCTGGTGTAGTAGTCAAGAGCCGTAAAAGTCAGAACATGTCATGACCAACACCAAAGTAATAGCCTTAAAAGAGACAGATGGATTCAGATATAGTCAAGACTGTTGGCTTTAACTAAAGAAAAGTCAAGACCTACAAAGTCAAGACTATGTCAACTTTAAAGGTTATAGCTCCTTCTAAATCTAAAGAAATAACTTTTGTTGGCCACCTTCTATTTAACTATTATTTGCTAATAGATTCGCTATAATAGGTGCCCACTGGTATTATGTAACTCATGGTCACCATGGGAACGGGTACCCTCCCCAACCACCCTGCTGGATGCAGCATGAGACAACACATCATAGAAAAAGCTTTATGGGATGGTACAGCAAGCAACAAATGGCCCAAAGCGCAGTATTTCATGCTTGAATGGAGCACAAGAGAACAAACACAAGAACAATTTGTGCAGCAGTGCTATTTGCTTGTGTTTATTTCATTTTGTGTGTATCCACATAAGAATTAGCTGGGAACAGAAAATGATTACTATTATTGCCGTAATAACAATGATTTAATGGCAGCCATACAGTTAAATTCTCACCAGAGACATTGTATGGTGAGACATGACTGTGTGTACAGTGTGAAGAAACAACAACATACTTCTCTGAAGATAAAGATTTAGCCAATCTAAGCCACAAATCATTACATACTGTAAGTGCCAGTGAACACATCACACACCAAATAATTAAGATGCAGTCACTTTTCACTCCGATCACCACAAAACCTCCATTGTCCTTGAACATGTCACAATGGACAATGAACAAAAATGATTAATTGTGTGATAAATATTATAGTTCATTATATAGCTTAAGCACCTTCTTAGCAGTCATTTCTTATCCCTTTGTGTGTGTGTGTGTGTGTGTGTGTGTGTGTGTGTGTGTGTGTGTGTGTGTGTGTGTGTGTGTGTGTGTGTGTGTGTGTGTGTGTGTGTGTGTGTGTGTGTGTGTTTCTGCTTTGCCTACTAATGCACTAATTAAAATGCACCTGGCAAATAAGTGAGTTAATCTCTCATTGTAGCTTACATAACAACATGTCCGCCCACTACATGCTGAGATACAGCACTAACCTTTTGCCAAGTTTTAAGCCCCTAATGCAGCAGTAATTGCTTTGTAAAATTACACTTGGCCACAAAGTATCTGATCTATTCTATTATAGAAAAACATTCAAAATAAAGGACAAGCATTGCAGGAACATTGTAAATACATTTATCCACAGAAATTTGAAAAGAAGGTATTATCTTGAACATAGCACATGCTTTTTATTTGTTTGAATTCCTTCTTTTAGTAGAAAGCCGTAACCATTATATAGACTTACAGTTTTACATTTGCATAAAACCTTCTGTGGCTTTTACACACATCCATTCTTCTCTTCTCTTATCATGTCCATACTTACCAACATACCTCTAGAGACCCACTACAATGGCACTAAAAATGATTCAAAAGAATATTTAAACTCACATATTTGCGAATGATATGGTATACAGAAAATGTTAAACCATAAACAATAAACAATCAGTGGTGGTAAATATATATGTCAACTTCACTCTCTGTGTGTTTCTGATTTATCTGCAAGCTTAAATCAGTAATTCTATGGCAATTTTATTAACACCATAAATGTGGTGGTTTTCCTATTGCTTCCAACTCCAACTGGGGTTACTTGTGTACACAGATTTGTAAGCATGTGTTCCCTGCGGCCTCTTGTAATCTGTGGAGGACAAATTGGCCTCTGTGACTGACCTCTGTGGCTGCCACTGTCTGGGTAGAGACCTGTATCCGGAATGACCGGAGACGCTGTTCTTAGTTGGAGACACAAATGATGGCAGTGGCGCACGGCTGTGACCCCGGTTTTGACTCTGGCTCCATGTTTGGCTCCCAGTTTTCTTATGCGTTTGGTAAGACACCGCTTTCCAATCTGCCGGCGGCTCAGGCAGGATTTTACGCTGTGCTGCCAAGTTGACACTAGTAGCGAGGGTTTGCTGAAAGTCCTGGAAAGTGAAGGCCTCATCCACCAGACCCAGAGGGTGCCGGGAGGCAGCCTCCCAGGGTGTAGGAGCCTTTTTGGCTCTCTCCAGCCAAGGCGGCTGCCCGGCCGAGGGTGGAAAAGCAGACGGCTTGGGGGAAGCAGAAGCTGAGAATGATTGCTGGCCTGTGAATGGCACTCTGGCTGGTGGGGAAAGGGAGTAGCTCCTGCCAAGTGCCTGTAAAGAAAAAGCCAGACATGTTTATTTTAGTAAGGGTTCGTTTTTGTTTGGCTGACTAGAGCTCTGGTCAAATCAAACCAGCTCTTGAAAAAATGCAGCATCTGCACATTATTAAATGTTGTTTTGCCCTAATACTATGTTTCATATTTGTTAATACAATGTAAAAATGTGACAATAAATATTAATATATAGTCAACAAAATTAAATGAACTGCTAAGGCTTTAAAAACTGTGTAAGGTTTGGTTGAAATGGAGTAACTGTTTCCCAGAATCAAATGGGGTTTTACAGGCTAAGCCACAATCATTTGGTTGTAATTACTTTTTCCTCAGCTTCACTAAATGGTAAAGCACATTACAACAATGCTCACCATCTACTGATAAAATGCAGTGACGAAAAAAAGTTATTAGGGGTGAGAAAGAACTTTTGTTCCAAACCAAAGCCTCAAAGTGCATCTTGCTGGAAGATGTGAACTTGCAAAAAAGGTAGTGCTGCCATCATCTGGTGGAAAAGATGAACGGAAAAATGGAGCACTAAAAGAAAGTGAAGGCATGCTATCTTTTAAAAAAATGACAGTCCTAAGAGAAACTCACAGAGAAACTCACAGAGAAACTCACAGAGAAACTCACAGAGGTAGCAGGAGTCGGTGTTTTGGCCTGATTATATTTTTATACAGGACTTTTTGTTCTGCTTCTGTTTAGATTTAGGATCTTCTTAGCTTGCTTACTTAGAATAAACCATGTATGTGGTGTGTAATTGAGAGGGGCACATTGTTTATCATGTTTCTGTAAATATAGAAAGAAATCATGACAACTTATAGATAGTTAACCCTCTATTTAATAACTTGCTTTCTGGGAATGCATGACACACGATGGCTATACATTTCAGCAAAGTGACCTACAAAGCAACCCAGTGACTAAATTAATCCATGAGGTCACTTGAATTCAGTGAAGTCTAATAATATATTTTGCAAATGCAGCAGTTATTCATTGTGTGAGAATGTGCTTTTCAAGCATTTATCTCATTTGCTTAACAGTGTATAATTTGGGTAATGAGGTGTTTCTGGCTTCCTATAAAGTGTTATTGCTGAAAAGCTCTTGATTCAAAACACCACATTAACAAAGTCTACAAAGTGTTTTTAATCAAATTAAATATAATGGTAGAGCTCAAGTATTATTCAACCTAAAGTATTGTTTATGTTTGTACCAGTGTGTTGTGTTGGTGGAGATTCGGCTTTAAGTCTTAAAAGAAAAAGCTTGAAGGGATGAAAGAATGGAATAAATAAAAAAGAAAGGCAAAGCAAACAAGGATAAAAGACATTTAATGACACTGCAGTGAAGTGCAGAAAGTGCACTAAAGAGAAACACACAAAGAAAAAGCAGGAAACATAAAGAACAAAAACAGCTCTGTAAGAAAAAACAATAAATTTGTCAACATGGCTGGGCTAGCTTCTTGACAATTTCTTTGTCTTTTTACTGAATATTCATACAAAACAAGAAAAAAAGGCAATAAAAAGACTGAAGCAAGAAAAGTAGTCAACACATATCAGAAAATCATACTAGTGTCTTGAGAAAGTGTTTCGTTCAATGGCTTAAGTTGAAATTTAAACCTACTATTTCTGGACCTCAGCGCTCCCTCTCAGAGGCAGTTTAAAGATAGTAACCAACATGATGCAACAGCTGGTAAAAAACGAATAAATAAAACTAACCCACATCAGTAAGTGAAAAAGAAAGGCTTGTAAGGCTTGTAGAAAAAAATGTATTCACTAATCATATGCTTACGATTAGTAGTTTATAACATCTTTATGGAGCAATTTGCTGATTGGCCATTACATCATTTCTAAATTCATATTACAGAAACTAATAAACACTACTATGATTATCCCCTGGATAGATGTTTCTCATATAATATAGTTTTAATAAATTATTATAGTTTTTTTTTTATTACACATAAGTCTTCACTTCAAAAATCAACTTCCTGTTTTCATCTTCTTTTATCACCTGCATTTCTTAGTCCACACAACATTCTCTTATTGCCATCTACAAGTTTGGTTTGGTTTGAAACACTATCAATAAATTTAAATGTACATCTTTCATAAACAATTATTTTGGTTATGTCACTTTTTCATTGTCATTGCATAATAATTTTTGACTACAATTGAAGGCACTGGCTCAAACAAGAATGTAATATTTTTGGCAGATTCACTCTTTATCAACCCCTGTTGGCTTCCACACCTGCGCTGAGCTCTTTTAGCTGTAAACTTGGGTTTAGGGGCAGACACAGGATTACCACCTGATACAGACTCAGGTCTCGCAGCTACTGGATAGCTAGGAGCCATGCGGATATTAGGAGACTGGTAAGGCATAGAGGGGGCTGCCATGTAGGGAGGGCTATTGGCTGGTTGGTAGGGGGCCTGTGGGGGCTGTTGGTAGGGAGAAGTAGGAGATTGAGGGATATGGGGTTGAAAAGCAGGTGGGGGTGGCTGCTGATATGGTTGGTTATACATTTGCTGGTAAGGACCTGGAGGTTGCTGGTAAGAAAAGGGGTACATATTAGGTGGGGGCTGCTGGTAGTGGCCTTCATGCATCATTGGTTGCATTGGCATCCTATAGGCCTGCTGGGGGTAAGGGGGGCTCATTTGTCCTGGTTGTTGGATAGGAGCCATTTGCTCATATGAAATATGTGGTTGGTTTTCTACAGTGGGGTTAGGAGGGGGGCATTCTGGCTTTGGAGCAGGGGGCTTGGCCTCTTCTGCTGGGCCAAAAGTAAAAAGGGAAGAACTGATATAATATGGTTGATGTTTCATCACATCTATAACATTAAGGGGTTTTGGGGGAGGATGGGCTGATTTATCTTTTTTCTTAGATTTGCTAGAAGGACTATTTGAAGGAGGTGGCTGCTTTGTGGCTGCTGGAGGGTACAAAGGGGACTGAATAGGATTATAAGCCCGGTGG
This sequence comes from Perccottus glenii, assembly GCA_024416835.2. NCBI lineage: Eukaryota > Metazoa > Chordata > Actinopteri > Gobiiformes > Odontobutidae > Perccottus > Perccottus glenii. The sequence continues at coordinate 14,502,454 of CM044546.2, read as the reverse complement.
TGGAGCACGTACATTGGGTGTGTATTTCCACTCAGTCGGTAAAGAAGCAACAGGTGATGTTGTTCGGCTTGCCTTGTTTGCCTCCACAGTCTCTGAGTCCACAACAAACTTCTCCATACGAGATTGCCTCTTTGCAAACATATCAGCTCCTTTCCCTTTCACCGTTGGCATTTCGAATGCAGAACCTGCAGATGATGGATTCAAAACTGTGGCCATGGGATTTATAGGAGACGATGTTCTTTGACCCAAAGTGAAGGAAGACATACGCTGTGGAGGTGGTGGAGGAGATCTGTTTTGAGGTGGTTGCCAGGGTTTTGGAGAAGGCCGAGTGTTTACTATTGATGTGGTCACAGGTGTTTGCTGTGATGGTTGTGCCCAGGAGTTTGGAGGCTGTGTCTGAGCTGGAGGCCAGTTAGGCGGGGGCTGTGGTGGAGTCTTCACAGAAGGCTGTTGCCAGTTTGGCTGAGGTGCGGGCTGTGGTGGAGCTGGTTGGACCCAAGGAGACTGTTGTTGGGGTTGGTTTTGCTCTGAAGCCCAAGCATTCATAGGCTGCTGGCTATGTTCTGGTGGATGCTTCCCCCATGGTTGCTGGGGTTGAGCCTGCGGAGGCACTGGTGCCCATGGATTCAAATTAGGTTGAGGTTGTGGTGGTGCTTGGTTTGTTTGAATCCAAGGTGGTTGGCCTTGAGCTTGAGCTTGTTGTGGAGTCCATGCATGTTGTTGCTGTTGAGGCTGAGCTGTAACCCAAGGAGGTTGAGGCTGACCTGGGGACTGGGTCTGTGGCCATGCTTGCTGAGGAGTCTGATGCTGCGGTGGCTGAACCCATGGTGACTGTGGCTGGGATTCTGATGCCTGCTGAACCCAAGGAGGTTGTACTTGGGTTTTTTGCTGGGGCTGTTGCGCCCATGGGGACTGTGGTTGAGAGTCCCTTGATGACAGCGGTGCCCATGGAGCCTGGGGTTGCTGCATTTGTTCTTGAGGCTGTCCAAAGTTAGGATGCATTGGTTGCTGGTGTGGCTGCTCTTGGGCATGTGCCCATGGAGGCTGAACCTGTGGCTGAGAGGACGGCTGCTCTTGAGCCGGAACCCATGGGGGTGGAACTTGTGTTTGTATGTGCTCTTGGGGCTGACCCCATGTTTGCTGAATTTGAGGGTTCCAAGTATTTGTTGGGGGCTGAGGCTGGGGTTGGATTGGAGCAGGCTGGTGTGACGCCCATGGTGGCTGTGGTGGGGACTGGCTTGGAAGAGGTTCCTGAAGCTGGGCTTGACCTTGATGCCAAGAATTTGCTGAAGGCTGTTGTTGTGCTTGTTGCTGAGCTGTAGGCCAATTAGCTGCAAGAGAAGACTCACTCAATAGCGTAGAGTTCATCTGAACGCTGGCTGCTGTTATTTGTACAGACTGTTGTTGAGACTCCAGTGTTGGAGCACTCCATGCATGTTGTTCCTCTGTAGCAGTGCTGGTAGGAACCTCCTGTGGAGCAGAGGGGGTTGAGGGCTCAGGGGCAGGTGCAGGAGCTGGCGCTAGTTCTGGAGCAGGAGTCATTTCTGGAGGAGGGGCTGCAGCAGGTGTTATTAGACTATTTTCAGCACACTGAGGCATGTCCTGGTTGGTCATTTCCATCTGTGCAGTCCAAGGAGGCGCAGTAGGGTTGATCATAGGCTTCGGAGCGACTGGTGGAGGAATCTTGTTTTTAATTCTTTGTGACTGAAGAAAATTACAAGCCTCAGCCCCAAGGCTTAGATAGTCCTCTTCAGGTCCCGACTCAAAACCCATTTTCTTATTATTTCTGTTAAGGAGGTTTAGCAATGCTGGGTTAGGTGAAACCTTTGGTGCTTCCTTAAACGTGAACATAGGCTTGGCAGCATTTTTTCTACGTGTATCCAACAAGATCCCTGTCCTGATGGCGGGGGTAGATATGCGCTCATCACGGGAAGCTATTTGCTCTCCTTGGCTTTCCTGATTGTTTCCACTCATTGCAGGAGAGTAAGGAGTGGGGGCCATATTTTCTGGCGAAAAAGGCTGAGCAGTGCGATTGCTTAAGGAACTTTGCATTTCATTGGTTCGATGGTGGAGTGTGCCATTAACGTTGGCAGAATATTGTTGAAACTGCTGTTGCTCTTGGTGGTATTCCTGCTGGTGCTGCTGCTGCTGCTGCTGCTGCTGGTACATTTGCTGTTGCTGATAATGCTGCTGCTCATACTGTTGCTGCTGATATTGTTGCTGGTATTGTTGCTGCTGTTGGTAGTGCTGTTGTTGTTGCTCATAGTATTTTTGCTCTTGAAATTGCTGGTACTGCTGTTGGTGCTGGGTTTGTTGATGCATACTAACATCCATGTATGCATGGCCCTCTATTGCCGATTGCATGTAAGCGTGTTCCTCTATCTTCTTCTGAACTTCCTGTAGTCCTTCAACAGGTATCCCTTGTCTCCGAAGCTCGTCATGTTCCGCTGAGATCTCATCCATCCTTTGGCGCCTTTGGGCAAACATTAAGGCACCCTTTCCCTTTGTGTCAGGCAAACATTCCATTTCTACTTGGTTGTTCAGATTGCGTTCGATCTCAAGGAGACCCTTGTCCCAGTTTATTCTTAGCCCACCTTTGGCACTGTTAGCATTGGTAAAAAAGTGTGGCTCTGAATCAGTATCTTTAGATGGCACAAGAGTGAATTCAACAGTATGTGCTTCTTCTCCGTCCTCGTCCTCGTCCTCTTCACTTCTATACTCAGGGTCTTCCTCTCCTGTTCCGTAGCTCACAAGTGTATATTTCTTAGCCCTCTGCCGATGTTTCTTGAACATCAACACACCTTTGTTGTTGGGGTTGGGTGGAGCAGCCTTGAGAAGCAGAGCAATACGTTTACATTTGGACTTGGCCTCCTTTACCTGCTTGTCAGACAGACTCTCACTGCGCCTGAGCCCTGCAAAAAAGACAAGAAAGCATTCACTGTTCAGCATATTTTATCTAACAAACATCACAAAGTACAAGACAATTCTATTAAAAACTATGCTTGGTCAATTTATTGAATTGTTGTTGTAAATTTTGTAAAATAAAGAGTTGTAAATGAAGGTAAATGTTTTTTACATTCTTACCACAAGATTGGATGATCATAATTAGCATATAATTAATTACATTATTACAAAACATGCAAGGCAAGACTTTACTTCATGAGGTTAGAGATGTTAAGCAAACATATTGTTCAACATATAGAATAAATATGCTGCTGAGGAATAACTCACTGTAAGCATTTGTTCACATTTACAACTGATATAAAACCCTTTGACCCATCTCTAACTGTGCCGTGTATCATATCTGGCAATAGACTGTATCCATTTAGTTCTTCACCTCTATAAACCAGTCAGTGCAAATGGAGAGGACCAAGTGTCTAAAGATAATAATGTCCACGCACAGTTTTACAACCCTTTTTTGTGAATTACCTTTTCTAACTCTTCTTAAAACTACTGTTGCATTTGAACAATGACACAACCAAAGGAATTAACATACCAAACCATTCACTCTTTCCAGCAATTAACAATAAAATAACAAGAAGTCTTACTTCTGTTCCTGCAAGACTAACGAAGGTGGAAGTGGCAGCGGGAGTGAGCAATGGGCTTACTTTTTTAGCTCAGTTAAAGGATCCAGTTTGGGGGATCAGGTAACAGGCGAGGGATACACATGCTGGTGTCTGTCAAAGGGCTACGCCTGCAGGCATCATCAATGTGCTGTGTTATATTTATGTCTTCAGCACAGTTCAGAGAAATGCCCCTATATCTATACCAAGCAATAGGTTTTTTTAATCTCATTCTTTAATATGTTTTAAGAAATTATATGATGTTGTCCGTTTGATACACAAGTAGATTTCTTTGTAACTTTTCTAAGGCCAGGTTTTGCTGTCTCTATACTAAATCTACTAAATGGACTGATACTTTTTTTTTTTATTTGTAATTCAAATAGATTTATCTGCTTGCATTTCAAGTCACATACCCCAAACTCTACACAGAGAAACATACTATTTTGAGGGGTAAACCCTCAGTTCAGAATGCTAACATAGTGCTAACAAATAACATTTATTGTTGAAATTAGCTTGCCAATTCTGCTTTGAAAACAGATCATTCAAACACCACCACCAATATACACTATGATAAATGGTCCTCAGGTACTTACTGGCATGCCTTGCCCTGTGCCTGTTTGGCTTGTCTGGATCCTCTTCTGAATCAGAGCCTGGCTCCTCTGTTTCTGTTGCCTCTTCTGAGGGAATTCCAAATGAGACCGTAAAGGACCTAGGGATTTCCTCGCAGTGTACCTCTCTTGCTCCTTCTGCTCCTTCACTGTGGGATTCACCACAGCTGACCTTAGGGCCACCCACTCCACCTCTCATTCCCTGGATGCCCCTCCCAGCTCCGGATGCTGCCGGTCCCTGAAGAATGACCTCCACCTGCCCATGCCTAGAAGGAGAGCTGAGCACCACTCCATGATGGCTAAGTGGTTCTCGGGCTGAGCTAGGTGCATTATGTGATGCTGTAGTGATCGGAGCCTCCTCTGTGTCACAAGCACTCCCAAGAGATTTGCAGCCAGTGTTGTCTAGTGTAGACTTGGATAAAGAAACTTGGAATTCAACCATGTCCCCTGGGGAAAATACCGATACTTTATTATTTCCAGATTCAAGCACTCTTTGATCGACTAAGGAGGGGTGCATATGCAACTGGGTGCTAACAGGCTGGGGTCCTTTGTGGATCTCAGTGTCACTGTCCATCTCCCCATAGTACGCCTCATCTTGTGACTCAGATATGTAGAGTTTCCTTGGGCTTTGAGATCTGTGCTTTGGAGAGAGAATGTGGAGGGTAGTGCTCTCCACAGCATCACCAGACATCTCCCTCTCACCACAAGAGGTCTCATCCGGGTCATAGTCTTCTGATGGGGTGCCGCTGTGTCTGAAGAGTGGGAAGAACATGGGTTATTAAGAAAACTATGTAGGCAAAGTATTAAAGGATCAAAACCCCCAAGGAACACACCACAAATATAATCAACAAGGCTGTCATGTCAGTTTAAAAATGTAAACTTGTAAATGTTTCTAACTTTATGAAACAACAAAATAAGATGTAATATATCAGGCCACTGCAACAGACTGGCAGTGCCTACCGGGTAACGGCTGAGCAGCTGCACGCCTATCAATCCAATAAATCTGCGACACCTTGGCCGAGCCATTCAGAAGGTCAACATGGCTGACAAGCATTAACTCACTGATACACACACTGAAATGGATGTACTCACAGTCAGTTGTCTATTAGATTTTATATGTCATTAAACAACATGCTGTCTAAATGCTAATACTTTGCCACTGAAATCATTTCACAAGAAACACAATTAAGTGGTATACTGTTGTATTCTTTTAAGTCTTAGCTCCTACTTTAGTGTGCACTACCTTTTAAGAAGAAGCTGCAGACAGTCAGTTGAAGTGTCGATAAGGGCAAACGCTTGCAAAAGTGTCATATCGACACATGGCTCTCCGTTGATGGATACCACATGGTCACTTTCTTGTATTCCAGCCAGGAATGCACAGCCATCCTCTTCTACCTGTAAAAAAAAAAAGCAAGAGGAGAAATGAATTCTGCTATATCACATATTTATACCATGCACCTGGATATCCCTGATGTAGTCCAGCTCTCAGCAGGGCAATTTAAAGGAGACCCCCTAAACACAGTTTAGCTAATGACTGATGGTTTCATTTAGCCGTAATTGCTTCCTGCAGCCTATAAAATGGTTCATTAATAAGACTATTTAATAAGGAGGAATACCTCATACATTCTGCACAAAGGGCACTTAAAGAGCAAGAGCGCAAAAGAGGGAGGCGACTTCACTGTGCTGCAATCAAAGAACATGTAAAAAAAAATGTTGTATGTGAATAGTTTTTTTTATTCCTTTTTGACTGTGATCACTGCAGCCATTGCATTTAGCTTCCTATTTCACAAACATTTAAGTTAAATGTATTCTGTATGTAACTTTATTATGATAGTTATGTTTGTTTGGTTTTCAAATGTTGTTTATAATGCTGCATCACTAAAGAAGTGTCAAAATTAAATAATGTGTTGGATTAGTGACTTGTGCTTGCATTGTTTTGAAAATGTGGAAAGAGCCCAAAGCTCCAGCGCTTAAGACTGTGGAAGGAAAAAATGACTGAGAATGCTGCACATGAGAAGATGCTCGGAAGATTAAACGGTCAAAGTGGGGCTATAACAGAACAATGGGATGTTTTTTGTTCTGATATATCTACAATATCCTAAACCTTTCAAATTGAGATCTTGGTGCAATTGTTAATTTGTATGTTTCTGTTTTAGTTTGTACACCCTCACTGCTTTTATGTTTTTAAATGTTTTCTGTTTTGTCAATAATATGTTAAAACTCAAAGAAATAAGTTCATTTCAAATGTTGCAACACTAAACCAGTCAGTAAGGTTTTCTTGTGGGTGTGCAGTAGGACTTCTAAAAGACCACATACATCATTGCTGGATGTACACTTAATATAATAGCAAGAACTTCAAAAGGGAACTCTATCTAAAAGCACAAATGTGCTACTTGCTGGTAATACACACATCTGGTCACAAGATGGCATTGCACACACACAGAGCATACTGCTGAAAGGCAAATGAGGGGCCCTCCTCAAATATTTGAATCTTTAAAGTACAGCTTTAGCCAAAGAAAAGAATATGCTGAGACAGAAAGCAAGGGTATTTTAAAAATTAAGTCCAACAAAAGCAAGACAACGGTGCAATAACACACTGGTGTAACAATAAGCATTATTTTATGAGCAACTAAACAGAGCAGGTAGGTCCATATAAAAGCCATCTGAGTTGTATATGTGAGTTATATGACTGAGCTAACATGCCGTATAAGGCATCCTTTGTGCCTGCCTTTGGGACTCACACCTCACTTCAGGGAGAGGAGTTTGTCTGGGAAGCCACAGCAACTAATTCTGCTCCAAAAAAGGAGGGGAAACATTTGTTAGCCTCTAAGGAGTCAGATAACATTCAAAAGAGGCAGATACTTCCCAGAGTTTGTCATTACATTATGTTTACTTGTAAAAATAGTAATAAGTTGGGGTTTTTTTTAAAGCCAAAAAAACTTTACTACCTGGGTTTGTAGTGTTGTAATTACAAAATTATTTGCTTGTTTAGTCCCATTATTGTTACTTGTATCATTTTAAAAGGTTTTAACACAACCGAAAATCACAGGAAAACTGAGCCTGCATAATGCATTGCTGCTGGCAGTTCCTCCTCTGTGCAGCTTTAAGCAATTATGTTTTTACATTTCACACAAACATTTTCCAGCTGTCTTACAGGTAGCACTTACTTAATGCACCGTAGGACTGTAGGTCTTTACACCAAAACAAAATTATCATATATGTTTCAAACAAAAAAGATATTTCTGGTAATCAATATACAAAGACATTACATTATGTACACTATACAATGTAATAATAATAATATAGAGAAGCTGGGCACAGAGCACAATTTAAACCACTTTACAACACAGTAAGTTTACAATGAGAGTCATCTATAATGCCTCTCAGGCCAGTCATGACTTCTGCAACCCCAGGTCAAAAAGGAAATGTACCCTACACCACAAACAGATGTTCGGATGTAGATTTATGAAGTTTATTTATGCCTTACTGACACATAACATTGACAGTTAGGACCACTGTGATTCACCACTTTAATATCCAAACATTCAGCAGTTCAATAATCCAAAACAGCAACAGTCAAGAAGCTAAAGGAAAACCATGTGAGGTCATTGCTCTCACTGACAGGGTTTCTGCTGAAAAACACAATAGACACTGCAGTAATGGAAGGTCCTGAGTAGCACTTTGTTTACTCTGAGAAACAGCACCATATGCAGGCGGCATGATTTCTTGGCATCCTAATAATGCCACCTTTTTCTACCCTAAAATACAAACACTGCACTTTTGAGACCAAGACACTTTTATTAAAGTATAATGATTATGAGCTAATATAACCCAGATATCAATAAGCTGCAGATCGTATTGTTCTTCTACATCAGGGTGAAGCTCATTTTGGCTCAAAGAAAGACTTAATACATGTCGACATTTCACATTCCAGGATGACATACTAATTTGTGAGTTACAAATGTTTCATTTTCAGGTTCGATGAGATTCAAGCTATTTTTTTTCTTCCTTTACAACTCCTGCTGAGAATTCATTTGTAATGTTTTAAGGTTAGGACTAATGTTATGTTGTTTCTGCAGCCAGCTTTCAAAATCAAGTGACCTCACCAACTTTGTGTCCAAGCCAGGACTCTAAATTAGAAGAAAAACACAGCCATCCTTATATGGAAAGAACCTTTTACAAATGGATATCCCACACTCCCATGCAGCAATGTTTGTCAGTACACTTGGCAGATTACTAGTATTCTACTGAGCTTGGTATGTTTGACCTTTTATTACTTCTGAATTTTAGAAGAACTGGACTAATACAACCACATTTCAGACGTATTATCAATTATGCTGTTTTGACGTTGACAGTTTTGTTTCTGAAATGCATAACTAATAGAAAAAATGTGCCCAAAGTTAAATTATCCAGTTATTCAGAGAAGACTTTTCATTGTCATAAGGTGATCTGGTGCTTTTACATTCACTGAAGCTCTCCTCCAGGGAAAGCTTTGATGTCAGAGGAATGCAGCTTAAGAAAAATATTTACATGTTCAGTACGTGGACAACGAGCTGATGGGAGATCTCTGCAGCTTGAGTGGTTGATGTTACTAAAGCCATATAAAGAGCCTTGACTGGTCTAAAATGTTAAAACGCCTGGCTTTAACTTAGAAATAAATAAAAGAAAAACATTCTGCAAAGTAACACCAAAGCAGTGGTGAAACATGTTACACCTCGGTATAAGAAAAAAATGCAAATTAACAGCTGTAATGCCATCTTTATCATGTGCATATGTCCTATCAAAATGTTGCGTAGCTTATATCAGGACCTACATTTTGCATACCACCGCCAACTGTGGAGGCTCCTTAAAAGGGATGTAAGTTTTAAAACTATACAACAAAATAACTTTTTATTTGCATTGATATTCGTAACATGCATACCTTTCACTCTGCCGCTTAATAAGTTGTCTGCACAGTGTGTTGCTTCAGTTACTAAAGTCTTTTTGAGTGATAACAGATCACACAGCCCTCAGTTTCACACTAGTCTTGGCCTTGACCATATAAGGATCCTGAGGAATCTAACACCAAAAGGCAGCCAACACTCACAAAAATGCAAGATTGGCCAATATAATGAATATTTATCTTCCCACCAGCTCTGAATAGTTCTGGTTGAGGAGATTAAAACGTTGTGCACAAAGTATTCAGAATTGGTTACCAGAAGAGATACAGAACAAGTAAACAGTTACCTTGGAAACCACCAAGGGTCTGTAGGTGTCCCCTCTCCTGAGCTATGGTGAACCCCAAGGCGCACCACGCAGCGTTACGCAGACGTAATCCCCGACACCCATGCTCCTCACAGCTCCTCAGCCAGACCTCCACAGGGCGACCATGAACCTGTGAGCCAGAACAGCAGCACTTTACAAAACCACCACCACCGCAGATGAGCCAATATAATCCCCATCATCTGAGATCTCAACAGGCCAACCCGTTCAGAAACGTCACGGCGCACGGACACGCCCCCATGCGCTGCACGCAACTGGTGGTTCTCAAGTTTAGCTTCTTGTCTCATCCAGAGAAAACACTGAAAGCATCCGAGCCAAACTGCGAAACCATTTCACTCGATTATATTATTTCATTGCGGATTGTCAAATGCACTTTGAAATTGTTTGCATATGAATAACCGAATTTAAATGCAGACTGTAAATTGTAAGTTAAAAGTACAATGTTACTACGGTTGACCACCAAAATCAAGGAATATGGAAGAGAAGCACGTCTCTCTTTTTCATTTTCCCACATTTAGCTTTATTTTAGATAAATTAAAGTGTTTAGGTAATAAAGTATGTTAATGCTTTGTGCAGTAAACGTTGGTTAGGCCTAATAAAGATTAATTTGCGACAACAGCAAGTCACTTTAAACACACTTGTAAATCTTAGAAATAGAAAAGAAAGAACAAACAGAAAGCAAAAGCTCCTGTGTTGTGTAGACTATTGAAAGGGGGTCGAAAAGCCTAGATCTACGCACTACGCACAGACTCCCATCCTCTGTGCTGACGTGTAAGGGTGCCCGAGTTTCGCACATGCGTACAAACCTCACTGCTTTACGTTACCGGGAAGTTTAGTTTACTCTCCAAAATAAAAGCACTACACACGAATGGAAAACGAATATTTGTGAGTAATAAAGGCAACAAACGGTGCACTATTATTTACACAGCAGCTTGGCTGAACGTGTTTTGCGTTGGACACAAGTGTACATGGATAAAGAACATTTATTCTACATAAAAAACTTAATATGAAAAGGCTTTACCAGAAACACGGGGGTATTTGGTTTTAGCTTGACGCTGGGGATGTTTCTGTCGCGTAACAAGCGTAGAGACCGGTGCTTTGGTGGAGTTTGACGTGGCACTCTATTTTCAGTGAGAGCAACACACGTCGGAGGACTCTGCCCGATATTCAGGTAAATATCAATACGCCTGTGTTTCTACACATGCACACTTTAAATATAGTATCATCTAACAGGTACTTCTATGTGGATGTGGATTTTTATTTACAGAAAGAGAGCTCCTTAGGTTGAAAAGGAAAACTTTGGTGTAATTTCCGCGTAGCTTGCCAGCATGTTTTCTACCGATATGTAGCAAAAGAGCTACAACTAATCAAGAAGCTGTGCTGTAAGACTCTCGGTTGTAGACATGACCAGTGTGTTGTGCTCACATTATGGGATGTAGCTATAGACTATATGATGAAGCAAGAAGGATGGTCGGATTTGTTGCCATCATAACGGTATTTGACGTGGCAAGTCTCGGTTATAGTGTTGTTCAATTACGGCCTCCACTGCATTTTCTTTAGTTTAATTACTATATTATGTTGAAATAGAAGTTAGAGCCAATGAGTTGTCAGACCGGTATTTTTGACTCTTGGACTCATTTTATGTATTTATGACCTGAAGGATTTCTTTTCAAACTCTGCCTATTGCCCCTTTAAACAATCAGACTATATGTTGAACCTGCTGGATATTCATATGCCAAGTCAACCCGAGGTCTTATTGTCAAATATAACAAATAAATGAACTAGGTAGCTGTCACGTCAAATTGCTCTTGCTGTCACTTCAAGATAACAAAGATAATTACTATATCTGCTTTCTTTCAATAAGAAAAGTCAAAGGTCCATGTTACAACAGGTGTTAATGATTGAATGAGGTCAAATATCAGAGGCTGTTGTGGTGTAAACATACTGTATTCATATATAAATCATATTTTATTTATAAATGAGAGGGCCCACTTTAAACCTGTAATTTGACAGGATTTAAACCTACCTTCTTCTGACTTTATAGGTAGCTGTGTTTGTTCTTATTGGCATGAGAAGCCAGTAGAGACCATCAGTCGAGATGAGTCAACAGGGCTATGTTGCTGCACCCCCATACTCTCAGGCCCAGCCAGGGATGGGCAGTTACCAAAGTGGATATGGACCTAGTACTACGCAGCCTCACTATGGACATTATGGTGGACCTACTCAGGCATATAATGCTCCACCCACAGGTAAAGTACTTCTTTTGAGAGCATATAACTAAAGTCTGTCAAATGTATTGCCATGTTTACGACAAAAAATATCTGATGGATGTTACTTACTGTAGGTATGATGAAATCAACAGCTGCTGGAATGCCTCCAACTCCGCTGTCAAGCCAGTACAGTCACAATGTCCAGCAGAATGGCGATCATCCACAGAGGTAGCAACTTTTCCTTAAGAGCATGGTGTTTTTCTGAAATCGCAATCAACAGAAGTTACAGTCTATTGTTATTGATATGTAAAGTAAATGCACCTCATGTCTGTATTGCATGAGCTCTCTTTTTACACTAATTCAACTTTTTTTTTTTTTTTCTTCCAACCTCCAGGTACCCTGCTCCTCCAGCTGGCTCTGCTTCTTATGGACAACCTCCACAGCCATCATACAACAACATGCCAACCCAGGGCCCACCCACACAACAAATCACCAATCAAATGAACGCTATGAGCATTGGAAATTATGGTACCTTTGGCTAGAATTCTACTGATTACATAAAAGATGGTAGCTTTGTTGTTAAAATTTACATACACTTCTATTTAACCACAGTTTTAAACTGTAACTAGTGTATTTATATGTTTTATTTTTTCAGCTATGTTGTAGTTAACCTTTATTCATCATTATTCATAATTTAATAATTCAGATTTTGAAAATATTTATCCTTATTTATCCTTTGCTTAGCACCAGGACCTCATCCCACTACAAACTCTGTGGCCCAGCCGCATTTCCAGACACATCTTCCCCCAACAATGGGCCAGCCCCAAATGCATCCAGGCCCACAGTCTCCCCCACAATCACCAGCAAACATGCCCATGGCAGGTCCTCCAATGGCTGGCTCACCTCTGTCAAGCCCAACAATGGCAGGTCCTCCAATGGCTGGTTCCCTATGACTGGTCCCCAATGGGGAGTTCCTCATGGCTGGTCCTCCAATGGCAGGCATGGGGACGGCCTTTTCCTGGATCGCCTCCTCCAGGTGTTGGAGGCTTCCAGCAGGCAGGTCCTGGAGCAGCTGGACCACAAGGATTCCCACAACAAGCAGGTAACTCACACCTTCAAAATAATTTCAAATGTAACATATGGAAGTTTACAACATATTCTCATAGTGTTTACGCAGTGGTACTAAAATGACCACAAAGATTTTCATTTGAAAATATTTTACTATTTGCATAGCCTTTGTTTGCTTCTTACAGGTCAGTTTGGAGGGCACATGACAGGACCCCAGCCTGGCATGCAAGGTGTCTTCCCATCAGGACCATCCCAACTTGCTGGACCACCTCAGAAGAAACTGGACCCAGACTCTATCCCCAGCCCAGTGAGTGTATTTTAATCAAAAGAAATATAATCTATTATTTACAAGTAATAATCAAATTACTCTCTCTGGGCCTGATCCCAAAATGTTTCTAGTTAATCCTGTATTGCCCTATTTTAGATCCAGGTCATTGAGGATGACCAATTAAAACAAGGACAACAGATTTTCACCACAAACATTAGAGGACAGGTTCCACCTCTGGTCACGACACAATATACAGTACAGGACCAAGGTAAACAAAGTAATAATAATAATAATAATAATCATATTCACTATATAATAGTATTTTTAGAAATACATGACAGTAAAACATTATCTTTTTTTTCCGTTAACTATAGGCAATGCTAGCCCCAGATTCATAAGATGCACTACCTACACCCTCCCCTGCACGGCTGACCTGGCTAAACAGTGCCAAGTGCCTCTGGCTTCCATCATTCAACCATTTGCCTGTTTGCCAAAGAATGAGGTATGTCCTATTTTCACTATCACTATTCACACTGTATGCACCGGAAAAAATGAAGACAAAGTATGAAAGTTTCTACAAGTTTGAAATAGCATAAAATAATGCTGACGTAAACATGTTATGTTACATTTAACATAACACAATGTGTTGACTCACTGTTTTCTAATGTGTAGTTCAGAGACATGAGTATATTTAGTAGTGTTTTCAGCCAATTGTCTAAAAGATAAGTAGGGGTTTTGATCAATCTGTCTTCTCCATGCTCTGGGTCAGCAAAGTATACAACAGTTAAAATAGTTTTTTTTCATAGTTAGATTACAATACAGTACTGTAAATGAGGCTCAGTGTTGGTGTAAATGACCTCCTTTTTACCCTCTGCACTTTATCTTTTACAGACAGCAGTATGCCCTTTTTAGGCAATGATAGCTGTCTTTTTGTTAATTAGCTAATATCAGATCTGTCTATTTAAGATCTGTCTTTTTCAGATTTACTAAAGATTTGACCCAATTTGACGTTTGGAGCTCATCATTGTACTTCGATCAATACACTGTTTATTTATTTGTATTTGTGCATATGTAGACTCCCCTGTATGTTGTGAACCATGGTGAGACGGGACCCATACGCTGCAACAGATGCAAGGCCTACATGTGTCCCTACATGCAGTTTATAGAAGGTGGTCGTCGATTCCAGTGTGGTTTCTGCAACTGTGTCAATGAAGGTACAGACGTACATCAAACTGGATTTTAAATGCATTTTAACCTGAGGTAATGCATCAACGGTAAACAATTGTTTTCAATTTTTCCCCTTTCTAAAGTGCCAGCCTTTTATTTCCAACATCTTGACCACATGGGACGGAGGGTGGACTTCTATGAAAGGCCTGAGCTGTCACTGGGATCCTATGAGTTTGTAGCCACCCTAGACTACTGCAAGGTACAAAAGACACTTGGTGTTAGAGATAAACATTTAATAACTGGGAGTGAAAGGAAGCACTGTTTTTGTATAGCTTAAACAGCTACAAGGATAAACGCAACTTTGATTATTTGGTTTCTGGAAATGTTATGTCTCTATGGAGGCTGTGGCTGCTAGGAAAACGCTACAGACCAAAGTGATATGGTAAAGTGACAGTAACTGTTCATCTGAAATTATAAACAACCTTTCCAGGACAGCTCTTAAAAGCCTCCAAGGTACATTTCTCATCAGGGGCTGTAACTTAGGAATAACAAACAATGTCATAACAATGTCAAGGCGTCCCAACTTAAACTCTATTGCTTGTTAGCAAGTATACAAATCAATACTAAAATAATATTTAAAGATGCTAGATTTCATCTGTTTTGATTGGGAAGCCTGCACTGAAAAATCCTGTCATATTTCTTCCTTGTGCTTTGTCCACAGAACAACAAGCCACCAAATCCTCCTGCCTACATCTTTATGATTGATGTATCCTACAATAACGTAAAAAGTGGGCTGGTACAGATGATTTGTGAAGAGTTAAAGACTCTGCTAGAGAGGCTCCCAAGGTACAGGGAAAGACTCATATTCAAAAGATAGCAATAGAAAAGCAATGTCAAAGTATTTCATAATGTTGAGTGTGCATCATTCTCAATCCAGTCTGCAGAGGTTCTGAACCAGGAGTTTCAAATTTAGATAAATGTTGGTGGTTCTTTCTGGCTGCAACTACCTCAGCATGATTTTGTCCATCTTTTATAAATAGATGTTCTGTAATTTTTCTTGATTGAGTGTTTGATTTTATAACAAAAGCTAATTGGAGAACCTTAACTGTATCAAACTATTAAGACTAGAAAGAAGTCTTACAATTGACAGTAAAGTTGATCTTTTGTCCATCACCAGAGAGGAAGGCACTGAGAGCTCACTGATAAAGGTGGGGTTTGTCACTTACAACAAGGTTCTGCATTTCTACAATGTCAAGAGTGGACTGGCCCAGCCACAGATGATGGTGGTCTCTGACACAGCAGAGATGTTTGTGCCCCTGCTCGATGGCTTCCTTGTCAACTATCAGGAGTCCAAGGCTGTAATCTACAAGTATGAGCTGCACTCATCTATTAGATATAATTTAAATAAAAACATTTTCAGAACATATTTTTCCTTTTCTCGCTAGCCTTCTGGATCAAATCCCTGACATGTTTGCAGACAGTAATGAGAGTGAAACGGTCTTTGCCCCTGTCATCCAGGCCGGAGTGGAGGCACTAAAGGTTAGTGACATCTGTCAACACTAAAAGTATTGCAGCCCACAGCCCCTGATCTAATTGTCCAAAAAATAACATGACTGCTAATCTAATACACTTCATAGAAAAATGTAATAAAGTTTAAAAATGAATGTCTTTTATTTTATTTAAACTGAACAACCAGATTTTGAAAGTGAAGACGACCTTTCTCCATGTCTCTTTCAGTCAGCAGAATGTAGTGGAAAGCTTTTCATCTTTCACTCTGCTATGCCCACTGCTGAGGCTCCAGGCAAACTGAAGAACCGGGATGACAAAAGCTCATAAACACCGATAAAGAGAAAGTGAGTAAGCATTTTGTGTGAGTAAACAAACTGACTACTCTCAGTTGTACAATAAAACGGGTCAGAATAGGGCTTATTTGCTTAAATCTTGTTGGAACTTGAAATAATTAACATCCCTTTTTCCATAGACCCTATTCCAGCCCCAGAAAGGTGTCTACGAGCAGCTGTCAAAGGACTGTGTAGCACAAGGCTGCTGTGTGGATCTCTTCCTCTTTCCCAGTCAATATGTGGACTTGACAACCATGGGCAGTGTTCCTTCTCATACCGGAGGCTCTGTCTACAAGTACAACAACTTCCAGGTGCAGTATATAGCAGGCGTGCATTGTAAAGGCTGTTCTGAACCAGCCATAGGCAGTGTTTTTATGAAGCACATTTGTGCCAGGGAACTGAACGCTACTTCAAATCTACAACGAAATGTCACGTAGATATGGTGCTAATGGCATGAGAAACCGCAGCAATGCAAACACAAGGCATTTTTCATTATGAGTAAGCATTTATAAAAACTGTGTACGCTGTAAATCTGTTGTCAGCGAAGGTACAAGTATAGCTGTGATGAAAATGAATCATTATTGGAAGAATGGCGCCCTCTGGTGGTTACTTACATTTAATCAGGTAAAGGTCTTTGCTATGACTCAAAACATGTATGCTTTTACAGTTAGAGGCAGATGGAGAGCATTTCCTAAGAGACCTTAGGAAAGATGTACAGAAAAGCATTGGATTTGATGCAGTTATGCGAGTTCGTACCAGCACAGGTGAGGAGGAGCACAAGAACAGTCATCTCTCTCTGTAAGCGCTACATTTCTAAAATGATGATTTAATTTTTTGATTCTTTCATATTTTTTAGGCTTTAGAGCCACAGATTTCTTTGGTGCTATTCACATGAACAACACCACAGATGCAGAGATGGCAGCTGTGGACTGTGACAAAGCCGTTACTGTGGAATTTAAACACGACGACAATCTCAGCGAAGAGACTGGGGCAATGATGCAGGTTGGTATTATTTTAAATTAAGTTTATTGTTTAGTGCTTTTGAGGTTATTTAGACTGATTTATTTACACTCGTTTGCCAGTGTGCCTTGCTGTACACAACCTTGAATGGACAACGGCGTCTGCGCATTCACAATGTCAGTCTAAACTGCAGTTCACAGTTGTCTGACCTGTTCAAAAGCTGCGAGACAGATTCACTCGTCAATTTCTTTGCCAAATCCGGTAACGGTTGCCTTTTTTTCCCCAAACTATTTTTTTAGAGGAAATCAAATTAAATCTAAAACTAAAACTCCCTTTCCTGTTCGCTCAGCTTATCGTGCCATTTTAAACCAGCCAATAAAGAATGTGAGAGATATACTTGTCAACCAGACTGCCCACATGTTGGCATGCTACCGAAAGAACTGTGCCAGCCCCTCTCCAGCCGGCCAGGTGAGTCAAAACATCACCTGGAATTAATTGTGGAAGTATAACGATTGAGTATTTCATGTGTAAACTCTGTGTATATTTTCTATGCTGCGTGTAGTTGATCCTTCCTGATGCCATGAAGGTGTTTCCAGTTTATATGAACAGTCTGATGAAAACAACTCCCTTGATGGCAAGCACAGAGCTCTCAACAGATGACAGAGCTCATCAGAGACTGTCTGTCATGGCTATGGGTGTTGAGGAAACTCAGCTGTTGCTCTATCCACGTCTCATCCCACTGGTAACTGTCTTTTTTATCAAAGACAGTTTGTTTAAGCCTTTCAGAAAACCAATAGAGGTGTATTTTTTTACAGCACAACATGGATATGGGGAGTGACGCTCTGCCTGTTCCTGTGCGCTGCTCTGAAGAGCGTCTGACTGACTCTGGGATGTTCTTGCTGGAAAATGGACACTCCATGTTTCTGTGGTTGGGTCAAGCAAGCCCACCTGACCTCATCCAGAGTATTTTTAACGTACCATCCCTCGCACACCTGCAAGAAAACATGGTAGAGTTTAAAAAGCACTTTGACATCAACATGATACAAGTACTGAAATTAATGTTATTTATTTTATTTATTTAGGCTGCACTGCCAGAGCTGGACAACCCATTGTCTAAGAAAGTCCGGTCCATCATTGATGGCCTGCTCGAAAAGAGGCCCAACTCTATGAAAGTAAGCTAGATTTATACATTTACGAACACAATAGCTGTTGGTTATTTTACTCAATGCCTTGCAGGACAATAAAACAGACATTTCCATAATAATGCTGCAAGAGTGCAACTAGTAATAACTGCCTGATTCATTGTGTATTTCAGCTTCAGATTGTGAGGCAAAAGGACAAACCAGAGATATTGCTCCGTCAGTGCCTGGTGGAGGATAAAGGACTTAACGGTGGAGCTTCATATATGGACTTCCTTTGCTATGTTCACCGGGAGATCAGGCAACTGCTCACTTAACCTCCAACCTTTAGCATCCATGGACAATGCTAAGGTCCCAAAGGGCCAGTGTCAGTTGTTTTTTATTCTTCTTTAATTTGTGCCTGCATTTAGGAGGGACCAAACACAATTGGTAGTTTATTTTTACACCATCAGAAAAGGGAACAAGGAAATATCCTTGAGACCTCGAGTCCAAAGCTGCCTTCAGCATATTTTACTACAACCTACATGAATCTGATCTTCAAAGAATCACTTGGTACTCAAGAACTGCTTTTGAATCTGGAGATATTAAGTAGAATGAATTATCTCAGTATTACCTAAACATATTTTTCCAGCTGCCTGTGATTTTAAAGGGCATACACACTTAAGGGTGAAATGAATTTCAACAAAGCAATACAACATTAATCTCCACTGTGGATTTTAGGGTTATTTGTGGGTCCTACTGTTAAATAAAGAGGCTTTTTCTATAAAGACCTATGTAATATACTAATTTGAGAAGACTTATTTTGGTTTTCTACATTTCATGAAACTTACCTTTTCAAATTCTATTTAAATGTAGCTTTATGTCTTTTAAAGTGTGAGAGTAATAAAATCAGTCGGAAGCGCTACACTGCTATTTTGTTTGATATTTGAAACAAACATGCTGTTAAATACTTACCACAAGTTGAAAATATTTAATTTTTTTTAAATGAAAGAAATGGTAATGTTACCAACAGACTTTTTTTAAATTAGGATTAAAATCTAGGAACTTTTTCTTCAAGTTGACACCTCTTTTGCCCGTATGTTTTTTTTTTTTTTTTTCTCCCAGTTTGCTGAGGTTACAATGAGGAGAACACAGCTTTGGCACTCTACATCCAACTTGTGTTTGTGCTGAAAAAGAATGTTGCCATTACTAAATACATGCAATATTGAGGTTATAGTTCTATGAATATATATATATATATGTGTTAGGTATGAAAAAAGGAATGGACAGTTTTTAATGGAAAGTTTACAGATCTAATCAAATATCTTCAAATTTACTATTAAGCGATACTGTATTACTTCAGCTACAGATGACGGATGTTATTGCAGTATTGGTGTCAGTACAGTTCCAGGATCATCTTGTATCTGATTTTGTATTTTTGCTATTCACAGAAATGCATGTTATCCATTTCAGTACTCCAAAGTTTGAATCTCTCACACCTAAGAAGTTGACAGGTGTGTTGGAGATACCACAGAAGACGAGAAAAAAACTCCAGTCCTGTCTTACTCTTATTCCAAACATTTTAGCAATGTTTTGGTCAAATTACCTTTTTGAATCCTGAAAAAAGTCACCAAAACGTTGCTAAAATAAATGTTTGGAATAAGAGTGAGACTGTGCGGAGTATTTTCTTGTCTTTTGTGGTATCCATTTAATCTGTAGGATGTAATTCACTGACAAAATGTACTTTGTTGATGAAATATGGTGCCTATATTTATAAAAACATAAAAACTTATTGCCTTAAGTTTACGTAGTTTTTATGTAAAACATATTTGGTTTGTATGCAAATATATCTCAGGTAAAACCTAAGTTGAAACCAATAATTTGATATAACTGGAAAAATGGCCAGTTTTTGGTTGATTTGTACACCGTATTCAAAAGCTAAGAAACTTGCCTGAAAATAAACCCTGGCTTTAAATGTCTATTTTTTTTTTTTTACAAGTTATGCTTTGACATTTTAAACAGAATATATTATGTTAGTGTCCATTTGTCCAGCTTCCATTCATCTGTCAGACCAGAATGTAACATGTTTTTGCCAGAAGAGGGCGTCAGATAACCTCGTATTTTTTTCATCCACTTATTCTCGTGGAGTATCAGGTGACTCGAGCCTATCCCAGCAATTTTGGGGCTTAGGTGGGGTCCACCCTGGAGAGTGGCCAGTTAGTGGCAGTGCTATTCATTTAGACAAATCCCTTTCTGACTAAATGTCTGATTGAAGACAATTCCAATACAAATGGAAACCAAAGGGCAATAATACTTTGTATAACTTTGGATAAAAGTATAACTTCAGTTTAGTACTTCAAATTATATTTTTTTTATAATTCAATATTAAAGACTATTGCATAGGTTTTCCTAATTAAAGTGATTCAGAATAATAGATCTATACAATCAAGAATCATAAGTCTATACGAAAAAAAATAAGGGACTCAGTAATAGACAAAACAGATTTGATGTTTCTCTTGATGGAAATATACACATTACATTTGATAACATGATTCAAAAATTACAAATTGCCAAGTGCTGCTCTGTCTTTAAAGGGCTAACATGCATCAATGAGGAGAACCTGTTTAGTCAGTGTTTATCAATTTGAATGTAATATCAAAGTTAATAGTTGAAATGTCCTAACAAAATAAAATATACAGTATACACCATCTCATGCTGATCTCAATAATCCAATCTTTTCCAGTGAGCGAGGGGTTATCAGTAAGAAGGGCTTTTACCCAGCATGCCCTGTGTTTGCTCACATTTGAGGTCAATCAATGGTTTAATTGCAGACAGCAGGAACCGGTCAAGCTTAAGTCGGCAGAACGTAACATTGAAAATCAGCAGGGTGCGATTTAGCCAAAAAGATGACTATAATATAAAGTTACATAATTTAAAATTAACACATTTTCTGGCCTCATTAAACCAGTAAATAATATGAATAAATCTCAAGTCCTGTATTCACTCGAGAGTGAATTCTCATTTACTACTGTACAACCGACAATCCTTTGTACAATGAGCATATAAATAATCTCTAACACTGCCCCAAATACACTCCTCAACAGTGCTTCAAAAACAAACTCATATATGTTGTACTTTACCTGGACATACACAGATGAACGGAAATCAACTAAAAGCAGCATTTTTCTTATGACAAAGATATGGTTGTCTAACATTATACTCATGGTAAATATAACTACCTATGTGCTTCTGTAGACAAACCAATGTTATGGTCCGATTTGACATCAATACAATCCTTGTATTGTCTCAATATTGTTGGCAAGTAAACATGGACAAAGTGAAAAGCTCTCTCATATATTTCTTATCTATTATCTATAGTATATACATTTCAAATAGTTTCTAAGTGTTTTTAATGAAATGATAAAAGGATAGGAAGACTCTGGAGTCAAGAGCCAGTTTGCTCTAAACTGTCTGGAATATGAACAGGGACAGGTGTGGAGATATTCAGTAGCCAACTTCAGGTTTTAATGCTGTAAAAAGTCACAGTGATTTCACTTGGCAGAAAATAAAAGCAAGTGGAAACGAAATAGAACAAAGTCTTTTGTCGGAAAACCTTTAATCCCCATGTGCCGGTGCTGTATGTTGGTTTGCAGAACACAATGTTCAACAAATAGAAAGACACTCCACAGACAATGCAAAAATCACCCTTGAAGCTGATTTTGTTATTTGTATTTTCAACTAGGTCTGTAGCTAAAGGGACCTTTTGTCTTCATTTCAGTATCACCTGTTTCGACAAAATACTCAAGTGGCAATTAATTCCAGAGTGTTCCGACAATATTGCCTACTCCTACCTGTGGCCCACAGTAATGAGCAATGTTATGTTTATGATCAAAGGTCTGCATAGCACACTGTACACAGTATGAGTCCAAGTCTGTCATTGGGCCAAGCTAAAGATGAAGTTCTCTTCCACAGTCTCACAGTCAGCCAAAAGTTAAAGAACATTCTCAAAAAGGTGCATTGATCGCATGATATTCTCATCCTGCAAACACACGAGAACAGCAGAATGAAAAGTGTGACATCAGGAGATGTTGGTGGATCTGCAGTATACTGCTTACATTTTGGCAGCAATCGATGAATTCATCTATGGTTACCACTCCGTCTTTATTCTTATCCATCTTCTATTAAATACAGAAAATTGAGGGTAAGGAGCAGAGTGACTTTCACAAGTCTTTTGTAAATGTGCACACACTTGCCTGAAAGAAAACCTCTACGTGCTGGCGAGGCGTCTCTTCTTTGAGGACAGGGTATGTACATTTGCCCATCATGTCGTAGATGGCCTTCATAATGTCCAACATTTCCTTCAATACAAAATAAAAAGGCCAGTCACGTGTAAATATATATTTTAATTTTTCAAAACCATGCAGAGTATTGCACTTAGACTTAAATTAAATGATAAAAGTTACCTTTGTGTAAGTGTAAGAAATACATGATTACAAGATTATTTTGGTTTCAAAGATCTTACCTCTTTAGTGATGTATCCATCTTTATTAATATCATACAGGTTGAAGGCCCAGTTTAGTTTTTCCTGCACTGTACCTCGCAGAAGAATAGACAGACCCATGACAAAGTCCTAAAGAAAAGACATTAGTCATGCTTTTTAATCTGTTATTAACCAAAACCAAGCTTAACCAAAATTGTAAATGTATTTAACAGATTTTGGTTGATTTTTTACATCAAACCGGTATCACAATGTCAGGCATTAATTAGAACCACGAGGCAAACAGTGAAGCTGCAAACATCATAAATCAAGATTCCTCATTATTCAAATGATTAGCCGACTCATAATCTTTTTCAGCCCCCAGGGAGTCGCCGTACTTTCAAACTGAATACACTTCACATTAACCAGAAGGGCTCTGGTCTAGAGTAATGGCAGCTTTACTGTCCTAATAAGCAAATATGCTCCTAATAAATATTTATCACATGTTGATTAATTTAAACTTGCACTAAATTAAAATGATTGGGGTTGCAGGTTACATAATACACCAGCATGATGTCTGGTGCATTACATAAGTGTTAAAATGTGTCATTTTAGAGTTTAGATTTTACATACACTATCCTCATACATACTGTGTGGACATACACAAAAGAGTTATATTTATACTTACCTCAAAACTCACAGATCCATTGTGATCTGTGTCAAACGCATTGAACAAGAAGTGTGCATATGTTGACGCATCTAGAGAGAGAACACACAGTAAACAGTAGGTATTAAAGCTAACGTTACATGGACTCTTTCAAAAGGACACTTTGCACTCTTCTAAACAACTTCAAAAGAAAACAAAAACATGCTCCTTGTTTCATGTTAATGCAGTGAGGGTTTTTTATGTTCTTTGTACAGCTATATCAAAGGCTCCTAGTGAGGTCTTGTGTGTTCCTCGGCTTGGATCCTTTTATTATGAGACCAGTGTGCATCTCCAGGCTGAAAAAACACACTCCATAGCTCTTTCTAGATTGTTTGAACTCGTGAACAGTACTTTGTGTAAATGTGGGAAAAAAAACTAGCATTAGGAAATATGAGATACAGTTGTAACCCAAGCTGTGAAAACATGATACCAACCTCCTTGTGGGAAGAACTGCGCGTAGATGTCTTTAAAAGTATCCTCATTGACAACTCCACTAGGACATTCCTGAAAATTAAAATCAAAAAACATTTTATTATATTTATATTGAAAACTTACAGCTAGATAAATACCAAGCTTGACTTAAATCCCTTGTGTTAAACTACAGCTAAGCCACTCAAAGTCACCCACCTGTGTCTGTGTCTGTGAAAATAAAGAATCTTATGCAAGACTTCTAAGAAGTCTGATTCTTTTCAAAGATTCGGTGGATGACCTTGCTCTGAGTGTACTAAAGTAATAAAGACAGGCAGATTCGCAGGTTCAATTTCTGTCGACTGCAAGGCTTGGTGTTTTGTGCACTGGCAGGATATTGAGTTTTACAACTCAGGAAATGCTTCGCCTGTATTGGCAATCTTCAGACCAGGAGGCATTTTTCTGTGCTTTTTTATTTTTATTCCTACAATATATATATACAGTATATATCTTCTAACATGGTTATAGAATAGATACAAAGACAGAAATACCATTTCTTATATAAAATGAGACCAGCCAGAGAGATGAAATTATTCTGAGAGTGAACAGAGAAAGGCCAGAGACTGTTCAGCTACACACCTATGTTTATGCACTGACAAGTGAAAATATGAGGAACTTGCTGAGAAGCACAATGGCTTTCCCACTGTCACCCAATCTGACCAGCTGGATCGGGAAACATAGCTGTGGGAGTGAGACTGAAGGATCAAACCTCCCCCCAAAATACTCAGTGCCATTCAAGGCAAATAGCCAATTATCTTTGTCTCAAACATGTTTTATGCACTGATGCAAGGTCATATATTTGGTGAAGAGACTAAATGAGGGGCTAGAGTTTTAGAAATACCATTTTGTCAAATTTTGTGAGCTGCATCTGCTCAATGAGTTTGTGTTTTTCCATAGCCTATATGCTCGGGCCAGCTTCTGTGATTATTTCTGCCATTTTGTAGTGAAGAATACTTTCTGGCAAGCAAGGATTGAGATTTGGCTTAGGGAAAGTACTCACACAGAAGCTTCACAGTTGCAGAAGTGACAGGCTCCCTAAAATGATTTTACAGCCACGGTCAGGAGACTTTGGTGTCGGTTTTAGATACATTTAGTGACTGTGGCCAAGACTTATGCCATTATATGGCTTTTATTTCACAGCTTTGTTATTTACATTAAAGTAAATAATAAATAATAACAGTTGTCTGACTAAACTATAATACATTTGTTTCCTGTTAACATTAGGAAAGGATTAAGAAGGTTCTAAGTATAATCTCTTATGGTCAGACCTTTTGTCTCTAATGTGAACTGTGAACTGTAGTTATACCATTTTTCTGACAGGTTTGGTTAAGGATTGGATGAGACTATGTCCAGACATATACTTATGTCTGTGGATGTTGTTCTGTACTTATGTTTGATGATCACTTAAGAAAAACACTGTTTATTCTAAATAGTGTTTCTGATTTAAAATGTATAATATGCAGAGTAAAACACAAGGCAGCATTTGAAGAAGTAAAATAAGATTTTAAAAAAAATGTAATAGTTCCTGCTTGCACAGAATAAAGGTGTCTCATTAAACAAAAAAGTCAAACATTAGCATTTTTAGCACATACAGTAAGTCATCCAACATCAAACAAATACACTTAAAAGGCATTCTACTTCCCAGCCTCTATTAAGTTAACACAGACACTTTATCTTCCTGTTCATTAGAGCATTGTTTGTATAGTACAACTCTGTCGTGACGAGACTGTCAACAGTAGACCTTCTGTAGAAGTACTGTAGAGAAGAGTCAAGTAATTAAGCTCTTAAAGACGGAAGGGAGGACTTTAAAAAGCCCATCCTTTCACCCACAGGTGTGTCTGAACACAGATGGGCAATTACAGCTGTCAACACTAACAACACATTAAGTATGATGATAATATATGAATCATGTCTGTCTCCAAATGAGCTGCATCTGTAGAAACCTGAAGGAAAATGAAATGTGGGTAAAGAATCATGGCTTGTGGTGTGAGTAGAATCCATCTGTATTTTATCATGCGTTTTCAGCCTCCTGATGACATTGGCAGGTTTCTGATTGAGAGCAGAGGCTGCCAGTTATGTAGTTATCACCGTGTCTAACACTGTGGCCTGCGATTCAATTTGGAGTTCAGCAAATGGCTGCCTTCAAGGTCTGTAATACTAAAGCAGATTTTACAGAGCAGAACAGAGAGTCCCTTACATAACACTTTCAGTTCAGAAGTAAACCACACATATTTATAAACTGCCTATATAACCTTTTGGTGTGATGTCTTCAGATATTATAATAGAGTTTTATTGATTAGAACTGACATATGTTAACAAGTAAACAAAACGCCCCATTGTTTTTGATTTAACGGTGGTTTTATTTGTCTGTGTAGTGGTTGACACAACTCAGCGCTTGTGAGGTCAGAGAATGGATTTGTGTTCACTTGATACGCTTGTAAAAATGAGCTCAACCATGATAAGAAAATTACAATCTGTGAAATGCAAAAGTGCCCAGGCATGAAGTTCCTTGGCGGGACTTGTGAAGTGATGCAACAGAGATGTTGGAGGCAAACCTGAGAGAGTTGTGATGGAATAGAAAGTGGGAGGCGTTAATCTAATGCCCAAGGTGCTGCCCGTACTAGGAACTGTGACGCACCGTACAGTGAGCCAGACGTGAGGACAATACGGTGTTCTAATACGGTGTAGGCTAAGGTCAGGGGGTTTAGGATCTTAGCTTTCATATTACTGCTCAAATCTGAACTCAAGTGTGAGAAACTCAAAAGTCATATCCTCTGCTGGACATTGGGCTGGATTTACTTTGCACTTTGACCACATAATTCTGTAAATAAGGCATGAAGGCTGTTGCCAATGCAAATGACCTCATCCAGCCACATTAGCGTTTGGTTTGCTTTAAAACACTGGGCACAAGGACATTGGGGCAAAACCGTCATCAGCTCATATTAGTTTGCAAGGACTTTAAAATATGTCTGCCTTTGAGGTCAATGTCCAGCAGTGCTTTTTTAAAGAACCATATTTTTCCAACCCACGCACCACCCATGCACCAGTTAAAAAAAAACAATTTTTAATTAAGTTCATAAACTCTATTTTGACAGAACTTGCTATATTTGATTTGATAATAATAAGAAGAGAGTGTAGCAGATCAGTCTCCGGATTCCACACACAGACTGACCATCCACACACAGACTGACCATCCCCCAGTGCTCCGCTTATGACTCTGGGTAGCCTCACGATGTGAGCTAGTCTACCTGGCGCCAGAACACTCGTAAATCTTCGGAGATACGAAGGCTATTGAACTGTCGAAACATAACCTCCTTATTCCCCAGAAATGTGTTTAATCTCCCGGGAGCCCCTGGCCTTTCTACAATGGTCAAATACCACCCCCTGGTGGTCAAATGGACGAATGACCACGACTTGATCAAAGAGAAATTTCTGTACTAAATTGAAATAAATGACACTGTGTAATGCCCTAACAATTATACTGTTCTTTTCCAGGACGCAGAGTTTTACAAGGCAAATAATTCCTTACACATTTCTACAAGTTTACGTTTTATTTTTAATAAAATGTAATGAATATGTTTTCATAATAAGTCTGATAAATACATTTTCTCTGTATAATCCTACAAGTACAAATGTTTTTGGTGGGTTTTATGAAAACCAAGGAAAATATGGTGAAACAAAAGGAATGTTTGTAAAACTTAGTCTCCACATTGTAAACTTTAGTAACTTCCCAGAGTTACGCCCTTCCGCCGGAAGAGTGTATAGGACACGCCCCCAGCTCGAAGGTGATAAAGCTGGCTGCTAGCCAAAAATCGCTCTCTTGCCCTTCCGCTCTGATCCTGCTCCTTCCCCGCCCTGGGCCTTGTGGAAACGAGTAGAATTTCTTTGTGTAAAGCCTGCCAGCCTAGCTTGATACACAAAGTTTTTCCTCCTGCAAGCAGCTGCTAAAATGCTCCTTCCAAGCCTGCTACAGACGGAAGTCATTTTGGCCTTTTTATTTTTAAAGACTGTGCGTGCTCATGCGTTCGCTCTCACCAAAACGAGCTCTCGCAGAAGCAAGTTTGAACCAGTGAAAGTCAACCTCTAAGACTATTTTTCCAGCGAGTCACAGTTTATTTTTAAAGACTTTATTTTTCCGCTACGAAGTCTGCTACTGTCAAAGCTAGCTAGCTTCAACAGAACGCTTCGCCTCAACGCTACGCCGCCGCTGACAACCCATCTGGATCGGGTGCACATTACAACCACTCTGCCCTTTGGAACCAGGCAGGACACGCCAACTTCTGAAGGGACGCTTTGGAACTTGTCGGCCTCCTGCACCAATCCCAGAACCAGAGTGAGTTTTGCACGTGGCATACACCGAGCCTAGCGTCTGAAACGTGGCCTGTTGAAGCACTGACTTGTTAGACCAAGCTGCTTCCCTCAAATTCCCCCTTTCTTAAGTTTCCATCATCTAGATTAACATGTCTAAACATTCCTGGTTTCACGATACCCTCTGAAAGCAAATGTTTATTCCTGTGTTTACCCCTGTGTTTATCCCTTGTTGTGTCAATCTATTCCACGTTCCCATCATTTTATTCACCATTATTCATTTGTGTAATTTTTAATAAAATTCCATAAAAGACATTAATGTTTCTCTATTTATATTAAGAAATGTTCGAAAACCAGAAGAATTTTCCTTTTAGATTATGAGACTAGATTAAACAGTTTCTTTAGACCTGTCTAAAAACCAAAGTGGTGCCCCTTTCTAATCAGAAATTAATTCTAATAAATTAATATTAATATCAAAGTTAATTATTAAAATTATTAAAATTAATCTGATATATGTTTATGCAAACATAGTTCATACACTACAAGAGGAAACATATTTCATGTTGTCATCAGGCCTTGTTGTCTATAGTCTTGTATCTGGAGGCTTTTTATGTCAGAGATGTAATCCAAACAAGGACAGAAAAGGCCATCTGTGAAACTGACTGGATGGAACATGTTGCTGAGTGTTTTGCTTTTATGACCCTATGCGTCTGACAGAACAGTTGGTTAAATATGGTCATGTGCTTTGTGAACTGGGTCTAATTGCACATTAGTGATAATTCTTAGTCAATAAGAGTCCAATGCCACAACATTAAAGCAGAAATATGATGAGACGTCTATACACGTAGAGTTCTGACTCCCACACAAGAGAAGTCAGGAAGTGTGTGGCACAAATGAAAGCCCTCATTAGCACACTCCTTAGCTCTTGCAGTGTCTCTAGTGGAAGCGGACTAATGGGCAGACTTTGCAGGAGGACTCGGCTGGAGCACTGTGCAGCCTTGGCAGGAAACTGAAGCCTCCTGGGAATTCCACTATCACAGCACTGTTGCTCTTTCACTGGCAGACAATTTGGGTCATCTCATTACGCCTCGCACCAGAGGTCACAATGGAGCGACGTTGATACGGGCTGCTGTCGAGGACTCGGGACGACCCGGACGGCTCATCGCTAATGTTCTGCTCTGGGTTTCAAAAGTGACCTAATTGTCTGCTTAAACAAACCTACATTTCAATTTTCTCTCGTAAGCCCATTCTGACAAGGTTACATTTAACACAAGATGCTGATGATTCAGAAATTTACTGTGCTATGAATGCAGCACCAGCAAACAAAATATGATGACCATAGCAGGCCATAGCTTTGTTAGCAGGCTGAAATCAGATAGTCAACATCTAATGTGTTGGAAAAAGCATATATAAGCATATATCAAAGAAAATCATGTTTAAGAAAGAACAAAGCTAACACACTGGACATACTGGATCTGACATGCTAGGAGCAGATATACTGTGCGTTACTTACGTTCTTGAAGCCACGGTACAGAATCTGTAGCTCCTTGCGAGAGAACCGTGTCTGAGCTTCAAGTTGCTCCAGGCCCTCGGGGCGATGGCGTACTGTAGAAAGTTCAAGTTCATCCTCAATGCTGTCTGAAAGAGCAGAAGGGAGAAGGTTATAGATGAATACATGTGGTGTAGTTTTGGGGATTTTGGTTTAAGCTATCCCTTTGCGTTTGACAAAAGAACCAAAAGGTTAGAATATAGAATACTGCTTCTTCAAGAGCAAAGAATTTTTTGATTTTATAAAAATTTTACCAAAAAAATTGACCAATAAAGCCTTTAACTTAACAAATCCAAGTACAAATTAAAATTTTCTTATTTTAAAACAGCCATGGTAATTAGCTTTATTGAAGCTTCCCAAACACAGTCATTGTTGCAAAGAGCTTATGACGAGGGCAGCTGAACTCTTTAATGGTCTGTAATGAAGCTGGTCTGGTCCTGTCACACACCCACTATGGCCTCGAAGCACTGTTTGACTTGTCTTGTTGGTGCAGGCCCCTCATAGACCCGAGGTGTGACACAAGTGTCTAAATGCCTCATTAGCACTGAGGCTCCTCTTAGTCGGCCTGCAGCCAAAGGCCACATCTTCTAATAGATGACAATTAACCTGCTACGGTGGAGCCAAGTGTGTTTAGGTGACGTTAATTAAAGAAACATAAGCACACATACTGTAGAGTTTGCCACTTTGTGGTTAAATGGATTCCTTTCAATTGCTTACTTTCAGTTTTATCCACAAACCCCACAATCTGTACATAATATAGTGTGGAAAATGAAGCAATGCCAAACAGTTAGACAACTTCAAAGAGACATATTGAGAGGGTAATAAAAGTAAAAAGACCACAGAAAACAATAGTGACAAAAAATACAGAAAGCTTTGGATGAGCCACTTGCTTTGATTACTTGAAGATGGCTTTTTGGCAGTGGAGCATGGAAAGAGCCTCATGAGCCGAGCTCTCACTCCGCGCTTGTGGACAATCTGAGGGTAACCTGGGAAATACAGCATTAGGTCTAAGAGTTACCTGAGCAACCGGCAGCTTCAGCACATTCTGGTAACATGGTCATGCAAGTCAGGAGGGAGGATTCAGATTCAGATGGCTGTCAGGGAGGATTCTTCAGGACAACAACACATGATATGTAATATATATAGCACCTTTTGAATGTCTTGCAGTCTGAGAAAACTACTTTTGAGCATGCATTTATTGGCTTGGCCTTGTTCTGACAAAGGTTAAAGTATTTAGTCTATGTCATGATAGCAATAGTTACATGTGGGGAATGTGTGAGGTAGGATGTTTGAGCAATACTTCATGTAAACCCCTACAGCTGTGCACTAGAGGTTCAAGGTTGCCCAAATATGGCACTGCTCATGTCCAGAACAAGTAGTTTACTGGGTTACATTACTTATTAACAAGGCTCCAAGTACACTGTGAACCATCAGTGTAAAAGACAGGCTCTAAATATGATATGGAGCCTGTAACCTCACCAGTGTCACTCTAACTGTCAACTCTTTTCACACATAGCCATCCACACTGGAGAACAAAAGTTCCTTTTACTACAGGCAGCGTGATATACAACTGGTAAATTAAAGTGCTCTGGCCAAGGTTTTAAATCATTGGCCACAATAGAGAAAAAAAAAGTGGCTCATGTCATATGCAGCAACACTCTCGGTGTGAAAGTGAATTACTAATAAGTTTGCAGCCTTGCCAAATTTCCCTTCCAGCTCGGGGCTATTCTTAAATTTTTATTGTAAAGTTTGATGGCAGCAGCTGGGGTTAAAACAAGCTCTTTACCGCCTCAAACCATTTTACATTTAA